>CM074733.1:65513856-66036627 GCA_037367245.1 Phrynocephalus guinanensis | reverse complement strand
TGTGTGCATTTCATGTGCATGCATGCATAATTCAACTGCAACTATAGGCAGTTTCTTAATTGGTGCCACACAAGAAAAAAAATTAAATTCATTCTAAGCGATTCAGCACACAGTGATGGTCGAGCAGAAGTAAATAATAATAATAATAATCTCAGTTCTCCTGCCTTTCTGCCAAAGAGCCAGAGACATTTTCAATTTGCCACAGTATCCTGAAGTGGCTTCCTTATTAAGCCACTTCACTTGACCAAAAATTGACAGTGGAGGGAGCAGGAGTAAACAATCTCATTTGAGGGAAGTATGACATTGGATACAAGAAGTACACCAAAAGGCATATTACCTCTCCTCCTGACCTCTGGAGACCCTATTAATATCACACCAGCCTGCTCCAAATGGGCCAATGTAATTGCAGTCTAAATAAAGTAAATCATTACTGCCTTCTATCAACAGGTATGATGCCCTAGAACAGTGATGGCAAACCTTTTAGAGACTGAGTGCCCAAACTGTGATTCAAAACCCACTATTATTTTGCGAAGTGGCAATACAGCCATTTAACCTGCATACAGGTGGCTGTGAAGGGGTGATGTTGGTTGCCCACAGAAAGGGCTCCGAGTGCCACCTTTGGTACCCGTGTGATAGGTTTATTGCAAGAAGTGGCTTTGTTTCCCTCTGTGGGAAAAGTGTGGAAATCTGTGAACACACCACACAGCACATGACACGTGTTGAGGTCTGGGACAACAGTATGTATTTCTCAATATTTGAAGGGGTTCAGGTCAATTTTAAAAGATAGGATTTGGAAAGCAGAAGCACAAGAAAGGTGGGGATGCCTCTGAGGTCATAGACCCTAGGAGAGAGTCACCCATTCTTCCCCAAATATTTCTTTTTCTAGGGAGATTAATGGCTAATTGCTCAGTACCAAAACTATTACAGGAATGTGAAACCTATCAGAGCCCTGGGGAAGATGACTCATTCCTTCTCCTTCAGTAGAAAGCCACCCTATCATTAGGCAGATGGAGGTGGCCACTCCAGGCAGCTGGTTTTGAGTGCCAAATTGGTAATTTAATGCATTTTATTGTATCTTGACTGCTGGAAGGCAGCAGAACTAGTGAGGTTTCTGGGTCAAGCGTTTCCCTTGACGGGGTGGGGAGGGAGGCTGTATTCACAGCTTTACCTCAGGCAGCAAAATGTCTTAGGCGAGCCCTCTTAAGGGATGCAATATCGCGTTATTCCAAAATCAACACCACACCTGACTCGGAACATTTCGCTTCCATTAGGTGTGTGTAGAAAAGAAAAGAAAAACAGAAGGAAAGAATAGAAATAGGTGGCAAGACAGTAGGAGCGAAAGAACTTGAGTAGCAAAGACCAGGAAACCTTTGGACAGGTTGTTGTTGTTGTTGTTGTTGTTGTTGTTGTTGGTGGTGGTGGTGGTGGTGGTGGTAGTAGTGGGGAACCACAATTCCAGACTCCCTGGCTACGGAGATTCTAGGAGTAGCAACCCCCCCAAAACTAACCTTTCCAGCTTCTGCTTCATGGATGCTGGTGTCCTTCTGGAGGTCTGATAACTGGACTTACTACCTGTAGGTCTTCTTAAGCAGTGGGCCTCCATCAATGCCAATTTATATCTCAGTTAGGGAAGAACTCAAATATTATAGACATAATCATAAATAATTATAGAAGTTCTGATTTATGGCATTGGCAACCCTCTTCTGGGTTTTTCTAGGTAAGGGAGTACTCTGAAAAGGGTTACCATAAGCTAGCATTGACTCAATGGCCCACAATTATATTAAACCAACGGAGGCACATACCCTGTACATTTTAGTTTGGTTTAATCCACTTTAAACATAATTTCAAGAGCTTGAAACTTCTGCCCAACTGCAAAGTTTGATGACACGGATTGCGTGCAGGGACTGATTAAAAGTAGGGCAAAGACAGAAATACTTATTGAAAAACAGGCTGCACTGTTGTGTTCAGTTTGGATCCCTCCCTAGCAAGTGTTTAGGGTTTCAGCCTTAGGCGGTCTGATGAACTCCTTGGTTCCCAAAGGAAACCCCACAGGAAACACAGCAAGGCACTTCTCAGTAAATATGTGGCATCGCACCATAAACTAGTTAAGCGCTGGATTGGATGTGATTGTTGCCAAAGAGATGTGTATTTATGTGTTTACTTCTTCAGAAAATATATACTCCATCCTTATAGGTGCACCTTGATCACATAGAGCAATGCAAATTCAGAACTTGCCGCCCCAACGAAGCACTGCCACATAAAAATCCTTTGCCTGACAAGGCAAGCACTTGCCAGAAACAAAACATTTCAGCTGATGGGAGGAAAAACCTTTAGCAGAACCAAAATGGTTCCTGCCAGGCATGTTGGACTACAACTCCCCTTATCCTTGTCAGCATAACTAATGTTGGGATTTGTAGCCCATCCCTTTTGGAAGACAGAGGGCTGAGGGAGGCTGATCTGTGTCCTTTTTTTTTGTCTTTGTCTTTTACTAAAAAAACAAAAAAAAAACAAATCAGCAATTTTATATTGCGCTGGGGTTTTAAACCATTTGTGGCTTGTGCGGCTTCTTACACTGGCACTGAGGCAGGAGTAGAGTGTGAGCGATACCTTTCCACTTGAAGTGTCAACCAACCTTCCCTATGTTGGTGCCCTCAAGAGGTGTTGAATGACAATCCCCATAGTCACCATTCCCAGCATGGAAGCTGTGGTCCAACAAGTGAGATCTCATCAAAAATTAACTGAGGTTAAGCACCATCCTGACTCGATACACAGCTGGTTAAAAGTATGCAGTATGCACACAAATATTTTACGTATGTACCCATCCCCACCTCAATTTCTAGAGTTGATAGGATGCCAAAGCCAGTTGTTAAAAAACTTCTAGAAACACATTTATCCTCTGCAGAGGAACACATGCCCTCAATAATACACCATGTCACATGCAGGAAAGCGTGGGATTTAGTCACATCTAAAGATAATAGGGTCACAAGTGTTTCTATATTTGCTACCCAAGCTGTGAAGGGAAATGCTGATTTTTCAGGTTCCTATTCAGATGGACCACATGCCGAAGTGACCAGGACTTGTCAGCTCTTAACAAATAGCTGGTGTCTCCTGAGAGGAACCCTGCAATTGTTGCTATGAATGAGCGTTTATTAAAATATCCACGAGAAGAGATGTGTAATTAACAACCCAGCTTTGTACTCTAATAGATCCCTTTGTTCAGAGCTCTTTGAAAATTTAATTGTGCCACTCCACCTGTCTGTGGCAATGCAGAGGCATTAAACTAACAGAAGGGTAACCCCAGGCATCGAAGACTCTTTGGCTTGCTTAAAGACAGGCAGCATATTTGCGTTGGTTCTCATTCGCAGCTCTCTTCTGAAATCTACTCCCTCTAAAGCAGGGACTAATTTCATTAATACTGTATTGTTATAAAACCCTATACCAACACCTTACAACTTAAAAATAAACAAGTATATCCTCCATCTGTCCTCTAGGCCCAAATGGTTCCCAAACTCTTAACATGAAATATAGAAATTATTATTATTATTATTATTATTATTATTATTATTATTATTATTATTATTATTATTATTATTATTATTATTATTATTATTATCGTCATCGTCATCGTCATCGTCATCGTCATCGTCATCGTCGTCATCATCACACAGCAGACTACACTGGATTTTGTATTACCAATCACTAGTCGAATGCTTCCCCAGCGTTTAGGATTATTATTATTATTATTATTATTTATTATTATTATTATTATTATTATTATTATTATTATTATTGGCTTTTAATTAACAAAACAAAACAAAATACAAAATACATGTGGCACCTTAAAGAATAACTTCCATATTTTAATGCAACATTTTGTGAACATGTCCACGTCTTCAGACATATAAAGGCACAATGAGGTGTACAATATAATATATAATGGGCTATAATTTTTTATTGTACTGGGATTTTAAACTATTTGCGGGCTGTGCTGATTCTTACACTGGCACTGAGACAGTAGAAGAGTGTGAGGGATACCTTTCCACCTGTAGTTCTTTATGCTGGTTTCTCTGTCCTTCGTTTTACAGCCGAATTTGGCCTAGAGCTCAGATAAGAAGGGTTAATTTTTGGTTCTGCTTCCTCCTCCTTCTCCTCCTCTTCCTTGTAGGCATTGAGCCTGGCCTCCCTTCCCAAAACTGTTTCACTGCATCTGTACATGTGGCCACCACCCAGCCACTAGGAAGCAGGCTGGCTCCAAGAAGCCAGGTGCAAAATCCTGCCCATGTGCCCATCTATCAGCTGATAGGTGGGCACATGTGCAGTGATAACAGGCTGGCTCTGGGAAGGGTGGCCAGGATTGTTACCTCTGAAGATGGTGGTGACAGCACGGAGGTGATGGTGGCAGGACCAGATAAGGAGGTGACAAAGGAAGCCGGAAGAAGGCAGGAAGGTAGATTACACACACACACACACACACACACACACACACACACACACACACACACACACACACACACACACACACACACATGAGAGAGAGGGGGGGAGGGAGGGAGAGAGAGAGAGAGAGAGAGAGAGAGAGAGAGAGAGAGAGAGAGAGCACAAATTGGAAAAAGATATCATAAATCAGCTTGTTTTCTAGAGGTTCCTGCTTAGCTAGCCACAAACCACGAATCAGCCTGATTCATTCGTTTTCTGATTTGTGTCCATCCCAAACAGGATAACTAAAAACATGTCTTCAAACACTCTGGTTGATGAAACTATATTAAATCTCATGTGTAGTTTCCCAGAGTGGATTTAAGCCCCTACATTATATTGAAATAATAAATTTCAAAGTGGATGCACACAGCGATCCAAGAAAAACCTGTAAATCATTTTACAATACATTGGAGAAAAAACGGGTACAATTCCTCAGTGTGTCTGACCCTAAGTGGCAAACCCTTTCCTTCACCCTCTGAGAGGTAGTAAGAGGGGGCAAGATGAACCCCAAGGTCAAAGTAGGGCACCTCTGGACAAACCAGGCAAGACTCTGGCTGCTGCATCAGAGCTATGGCTCGCACCACTTTTCAAATAAATGTATGCTAGGCTTGGCTGCCTAAGGAATGCTACAATGCTACGGAGCTGGAAGTCTCAAAAGACGATAAAGCCCGAGCCATACTTGGGAAGCAGCTGACTTGAAATGAGTCTGATCAGATAAAATATAGCACAGGATATAGAAGCACTGCATCCACCAACAATGGGCAGAGAAGGTGGACAAACAATGTGGTGTCCTGGTTAGGGTGTTGTCCTTGGACTCAGGAGACTTGCTGAGCCTTGGCATTACAATGCATTCTCGACCAGGGTATGTCATACCAATATATATATCAAAAGGCATCGGGGAACAACTGCTTTCTCACAAAGTGTATTCTTCCTCTGTCAAATGTAGGTTGTGATGACCTGCTTTACAGGGTTGCTCTATCAACTAATAAAAAATATCAAGTGCATTGCCATTAATAGATGCTGTAACACAATAATAATTCTAGAGGCATAGTCTTGGGGCTTCCATTATGCCTACACTTTCCATTTTCTTCTTTTAAAGATTTTCTTGTTTTTAATACCACCTGATTCAGAAAATAGACTTGAAGGTATGTCCCTCTAACTAGCCAGCCCTAGGTTTTTGATGGGTGTCTGGGAGCCACCACATATTCAATGCCCTGTAAAATGTTGCCACAAAGATGTAACCTGAAAACAATAAAAAATAAGCAGCAATGGTTATGGCTATGCTTAGGAAGCATATTACTTTCTCCTTACAACAGCTTCACTGGCTGCCAGTCTGTTTCTGGACTCAATTCAATGTGCTTATTACTACCTATAAAACCCTATTCAGCTTGGGTCCAGGCTATTTGAAGAACCACATCACATGAGTTTGGAAGTTGAGTCATGGCAACTGGACTTCTTTTCTTGAGAGATCGAAGCATTTCTCTGCTCATACAAACAGCTTCATCAGTCTGAGGGAAGTTAATGGCAAGACCTCCAAATTGTTGTTTATTTGTTTTTATTTATTTGTTTTAGAGTATTTTTACCCCACTTTTCTCTTTTGAAAAGAACCCAAGGCAGCTTACAGTAATGAAGGATAATATACAGTCCAGTACAATTAAGACATGCTCAAGTATTTTGAGAACAAGGAATTGAGGGACATCTTACAGCATTAATAGACAAGATTACATTAAAACTACAAGGTTATAAGTAGTTATAAACACAACGTCTATGTGAACCCATAGATTCATATAGTTCACCTTGATTTCACATCACCCTGGTCTGAATAGGCTCATTAGGTGGCCTGTGGCCTGAATACGCTCGTTAAGTGGACAATGGCCTGAACAGGTTTGTTAGATGTACAATGGCCTGGGGTGCATGAAAGTTCCACCTATGCAACCCTTCCCAACACCCATTAAGTATGGTTCGTTAGCTATGGCCTTGCTAGTGGAGGTGTGAAGTACTTCTCATTTGTTTGGGGATGATTGAAAGAGCAGCTTCATAAGTACCAGACGGATTGTGTCTGAATCCCACACCTCTGTTGAGAGACGGGTTTTCTATACACACATGAATGGCTTCCCAGACCCCTCTCTCCAACCACCTATCTTCTCTGTCTAATATGTGTACATCCTCATCTTTGAATGAGTGCTCTTTGTCCTTCAAGTGGAGGTGAACTGCTGATTCTGGTCCTGAGCTGTTGCCCATCCTATGTTGGGCCATCCTCCTGTTTAATGGCAGTTTAGTTTCTCCAATGTAGAGGTCTGCACACTCCTCACAGCATTGGAACACGTATACTATATTGCTCCTCTTGTGTTTTGGTGTCAGGTCCTTCGGGTGGATGAGTCTCTGCCAAAGTGTTTGTGGGTTTGAAGTAAACGGGGATGCGATGTTTGCAAAAAAATCCTTTTAAGCTTTTCAGACACACCATGCAAGAGCCTATTCAGACTAGGGTGATGACAAATCGTTTCAATTTCTCAAAAAAAGAAATCCAGTCGCCATGCCTCAACTTCCAGATAACCTCACCTGAATGACTAAGAATCTTCACAGACACATCACATGAGCGACCTTCTTGGGAGGCCTTTCTCTCAGTTCCACAATTGTTTGGTATTTGGTGAGGACACAAGAGAGGGCCTTCTCAGTGGTTGCCCCCAGGTATTGAAATGCACTGCCCTGAGAAGCCAGGATGGCCCCTTCCCACTTGCACTTCTCTCATCTGGCAAAGATGTTCCTCTTATGGCAGACTTTTAAGCAATAAGTGTGGGTTTAGAGAACCTTCTATTTTTGAAATTTAGATATTTCTAAATGTTTTCACATTGCTTTTAATCTTGAGCAATGTTTGCTTTGTTAGTATCTTGTTTTAGCTGTATTTTAAGCTTGTTATTACATGATTATAATTCATATGAGCCAGCTTGGATCATAATAGATAGATAGATAGATAGATAGATAGATAGATAGATAGATAGAGTTTAACAATCAATACATGGGCTGTATAAGAATTCCTATTTCCTTTCTTCTTTAACTTGTATACTGTTCAACATACTGAGAACATTACTTTCGAGAGTTACATGACTAGGCAAAGTGGCTCATAATATCTACAACTCTGGTCATTTGCTTTGGAGAAAATGGGCACTAGTGTTAATGTATGTTCACATGTAACATGGCATATAAGAGGTCTGTTGAGGTTACATTGGTTTTGGTAATGCTATCTACTATGAGAGAACATGTTAATCCTGGGTGCAAAACCCATTACAGAGTCTATAGTGCATGGCACCTTGAGCTTCTTGTAGTTTGGCATAAAACAATGCAAGAAGTAAATCAGTCAATACATCTGTACTACATACTCATGTCAAATTGGTACCATCTTCTCTGATGTGACTCTACCCTAAGGAAACCTGAGATTCTCTACTGTGGTTCAGAGGAGTGCCCTAAAGCTTTTTAGAGGATAGTCTGTTGTTTCATTGGACCTTCGGTGTGAACAAAAATGCTTTGATAGTTGGTCTTTCAAGTTTATAATCCATTTTAAAAGAATGCTTAATTCTAAAGACCTTGTTTTTGAAAAGCTGTTGTTTAAGGATTTTTTTAAAAAAATGTCCATATTACTCACTTCTCACCCATGAGCATCACCCCTGGGGTGAGAACTTATAATAAAATTCTAAGTATCTGACCGAGCTTCCTTAGGAAGGCGCTGAAGGGAGATGAGATTTGTAGCTGAAGGTTGAAATGTCTTCAAAGACCAACCAGGCTTCCATTGACTGACCAAGACCCTTCACTCATATCCACTGGTTGATTTTGTTCTGGAGGGTGTAACTGTGTTCCGAGTGCCAGCTGTGCTGGCATTTTTCGTTTTGGAACCAGTCCCCTTTCAAAGCGAAACACCCATCTCTAAAACCCATTCAAGGAAACAGATCAACTAGCTTGTGATGCTTCTACTCAATTCTGAGTAGGACCTGAGAGAAGGGCCTTCTCTCTGGCAGCACCCTGAACCTTTGTAACTCCACGTCTCCCCTCCACATGTGGACCACAAGGAACATGGAGACAGGGGGCTGCTGCGGCAAACTGCTTGGTCAATTGTACCTAAGTCTTGTCACCTCTTGAGCACATTTATTAGCTCAACATTGCGAATTGTAAAAATCCTGACGTGGAACAATGCATCTCCTTGGAGACACCTAGCCCAGAATACCACATAAGGAGTCAATAGTCCTCAAAGAACTCAGCCACGTAAACATGAACTTTGCCTTGGATCATTTCCTGCTCTTTACACAATGCTTCCAAGATGTTCTTAACCCCATTTACTCCACACTACAGGCAAAGGTTGGAAAAGTTACTTTGTTCAATTGTAGTTCCCAGAAGACGCACCCCGCTGCTCGCTCAGGGCTTCTCGGAAGGATACTCCAGAGAAAGAATGTTTTCAAGAGCTCAGGTTGAGTACAGCTGAGAAGGGAGTTCTGTTCAGATCCTATGATCTCCTGAGGTTATTCTAGAAACAGAGGGGGCAGGCAGGGGAAGTAAAGTGTGCCACTTGACTTTAAGTGGCACTGTTGTAGAAAAGTGTTCTGCTTATATACTGCCCCATACCACTTCACACACTTATCGTAACAAATCCCAAAGGCCTGTGGATGGTGGCCCCAAAATTCATGGACCAGAACCCATTTCCTTCCTGAAGCCAAGATAAAACTCTATAAGGCTTTAAAGGTTCTATTTCTGCTTTTTTTTTTTTACAAGAGTCCACACTTGTATCACCTGCCATCATGGAAGCACCTTTATATATAAAGCATGTGGCCCATTAATTTATTACAGGACTGTTAAAGTTAATGAGCTCCCTGCCTGGCGAAAGGCCGCCTTCTCCAGGGTTAATCTCTTCTTTAAACCTCTCCTCCTACCAGGAATAGCTGGATCTACCCGGCAGAGCTTGCTAGCGGAAGGGGCGATTTCCATATATACAAATAAATGAATTTCCTGGACAGGCTTTCCCGAAAACACAATATATTGGGACCGACGTAATGTTCCGTGGGAAATTCCACCTCCTGGTCCTCCCCCGCCACCCACCCCCATCCCTGTTTTCCCGCATCTCCTCTGTCCAAGATTTGACCGGTCTTTGGTTCCGGTGCCTTTCCTTCCTGCCGCCTCTTGTGCCTTCTCCAACATCACCACTGCCGCCGGTTGTATCCCCGGCCCCGGAGATCTGTCCCGGCCAGGCGTCCCCGGCTTGGGAAAGAATATGTGTGTGTTGTGTCGTGACCGACCCGTCGTGACTCCACGTCCATGGAGTTTTCTTGGCAGGAATACTGGCGTGGCTTGCCAGTTCCTACTCCAGGCGCCTACAGCACCTGGTATTCCCTGGTGGTCTCCCATCCAAGTACTAAGCAGGGCTGACCCTGCTTAGTTTGGCACCCCTTAAATAATCTCCGCGGCCAGTTCCCGGCCGTGGACTGGAAGCCGCCGGGCTCCGCCAGCGCGCGGCGCTCCTCCCCCGGGCCGGCGAGGCTTTTTCCTGGAAGGGGCCGGGCCGAGCGCCGAAGCGACGGCCAAAGGAACGGCCGGTGCGCGCCCTCGCTTCCCACCCAAACCACCCACCTACTCCGAGCCCCCCCCCCCTCTCTCGTGCCATCCCGGCCTGGCAGAGGCAGCGCGTCGACGCCAGCGCCAGCTCGCCTCCAGCGGGTGCACTTTAAGGCAGGCTCCGGGTTGGGAGGGCGCCCGGCAGGGACCGCCCCACCTCCGCCCCTCCCCGCCCCTCGGAGCAGCTCGGAGCGGCGCCTGCCCACGAAGCCCGCCGCCAACTCCGTGCCCCGGGCGGGCGAAAGGCGGCTGACAGGCGGAGGTGGGTGCGCTTCTTCCCCTCCTCCTCAACCTCGCCCCCCCCCTCGCCTCCGCCACCTGCCCTCGTGGGCCTGCTGCCTCTGCTTCGGGCAGGCGTCGCCCTCGGTCCGGGTGGCCCGAGCCGGTGCCTGGGGACTTCGCCTTGGGTCCTTCTGTTGGGTTCAGTACGGCCGCTCAGGTAAGTCAGGGGGGAGGCGGATCCCCCTCCTCCCGGGGCGTCTTGCGGTTGGCCCTCCAGTCCACGGGTGGGAATCGGAATCGGTCCCTGGAAATGAGGCGAGGGGGGGGGGTCTCCCTTTTGGCGGGACAGCATTCCTTCAACAGTGACATGCCAGGAGTGACTCGGGGTCCTTCCTAAGGGGGGGCCGATGTCCACCCCTCCGCGTGGGGCGCGCGAAGCCTAGCTCAAGGAAGGACTTTTGCCCGGGCAAGGCGCCTTCCCCACGGCGACAGGAGTGCCGTTGCCACCTCCGTGCATACTTTTTGTTGTTGTTTTTTTACTAGTGCGGGAAAACTCGGGAGACTCATTTATGAGATCACATGACCACATTTGGCAATCTAAGGGGTCAGATATATTGTGCAAATATATTGTTCACATAGGGGTTGCTTTCTTTCTGGGGGCTGGGTGGAGAATCGGGCGGCAGCAGCAGCAGCAGCATCACACTGGGAGAGGAAGGTGGCCGGAGGAAATGCACCGCGAAGGGGGGCGAGGAAGCTCCGTAGCACCGGCGCCGATTCTCCTCTTTCCTCTGGCCCTTGGCCGCCCTGATGCTTGGCTCTCACGCCAGCCCTCTCGAGTGCCTTGAACCCGACACCGTCCGTCTGCGGGATCCAAAACGATCAACCCCACCAGCCTGGCTCCTCCCGGGTCCATCGGCCCTTGGGATAAGGCGCTGAGCACGCATCGCCACCTCTCGGAGCACCGGCAGCCACTACTACTAGGTCGTCCTTGGCGTCCCGTGGGAAAAGGTGGTCGCGTGTCGGGCTTTCTAATCCGCCTGCCTGCCATCCTCCCCCTCCCCTCCTCGCCCTCCCCCTTTCCCGCGAAGTCGATCGGGTTGCAGGCGGCGAGCAGGAGGGAATCCCTCTCGGAGCGCGTCACTCTTACCAAGGAAACCCGCGCTCGCGTCGTGCCACGCAAATGACCATCTTTGGCAACGGCGACCTGCGACAACGGAACAGACTAAAGCGAGGCGTCGAGGCGGGGTGGGGGTGGGAGGGGGGGGGGCGTGGGGAGGCGAGGAGGAGCTCCGGGCCGGACGCTTGGGCGCCCTGGGCTGGGCCGCCGCCGCCGCCGCCGCCGCGATCGGGAAATGGGTGTGAAAAGGGGCCGGCGCCGTCGGGTCGAAGGGGCCGGGCGATTGCGCCAAACGCCCCCCCCGCCAAGTGGGAGGGTCCGGTCGGCGGGGGGGGGAGGAGGAGGCAGGGGGCGTGGCCTCGCGCTGCTCGCTTGACGTTTGCGAATCCACATGGCCGGGGGAAGCAGGGCGATGGAATAATAAGACGCTGGGTTTGAACTAATGCCATTGCCTTGACTCATCCAGGGAGAGCGAGGGAGCTCCGAGCGCAAGGAGAGTAGATAGGAAAAAAGGCGCTCGGGAAGACGAGGAGGAGGAGGAGGAGGAGGAAAAGGGAGGGGGAACCTGGAACGAGGAGGAAAAGAGAAAGAAAAAGAGAAAGAAAGAAAGAAAGAAAAAGGTCGCTAGAGATCGGCAGCAGGGTTAAGTTTTTTTTTAAATCAATTAATTCCGGTTTTTTTCCAACAGCAAACAAATAAAGCGCCTCTGATCCTGGACTGAGTCATCCAGTCCAGTTGGAGCAGGAAGCCGGCACTTTTCTAACGCGCTTAATTATACAGGAGGCAAATGTTCCTCCTGGTTTAAAAAGGAACAGAATCCTGTCCGACTTTGAAACGTGCCGAGATAGATCCGTAGGCAGCTTGGAAGGAAGGGAAACCAGACGCGTCCAGTTTTCTGTAGAAATAAAGTATTTGAACTTTTTGTGTGTGGGGGGGAGTAGGGGTGGACCCGCCACAAAAAACCGATGTATCTGTTCGTGTCGATTTGACCTTCATAAGAGACAATGATTTGGCTCTAGAGGGAGCGGATTTTTTATAATTTGCAAGCGCGAGTGGGCTCCCCCCCCCCCCCGCAGCTTGTTTGGTAAAACTCCCTCCAGTTCTGCCGCTTGGGGAAAAAAAAGTCAGGAAAGGACTTGTTTTTAATTGCTTAAAATAGAGAAAGGAAGAGGCAAAGAAGCAGAAAGCCCGGCGTAGGCAGGCAATCGAGTCTCCGCCGAGTACCTTTGGAAAATCCAAAGGCAGCCCGCAAAGATCAGACAAGAAGCCTGCAGGACCGGAGGAAGGGAGAGGGTGAGAGGCAGCGTGCGCGGGACCCGATCCAAGGGAGGGCGAAGAGTTTCTTTCTTTCCTGCTTGCACCTCGGACAATGTACCAGGACTTCCCAGGAAATTTTGATACGTCCTCCCGGGGCAGCAGCGGGTCTCCAGGCCACCCGGAAACTTACTCCGGCATCACCACTCAACAGGTAGGGTCGATCTCCAACACGTTTTATCACCGACTGCTTATTACGATGAGGTTTTCAGAAAAGGGGGTCGGGATTTCCACCGCCCCCTCTCTCTTTTTAAATCTCCTCGGTGTCCCAGAAAGAAGGAAATATAAATATAGTGTTATTTTGTGTGCGAGGCGGCGTTTGTGTGTGTGTGTGTTGGGGGATGAGTTTGGCGGCGGGATCGGCTGTAATTTTTTCGTAACTCAGGTCCTGCTTGCCTGACCGTCCCGGCGCTCTCCGCAGGAAGGTGGCTGGGACAAGACTTTGGGCGCCCACCGCGATTTGTGTGTTCGAGCAAAAGCCGGAGAGTCTTGTGACACCTCGGAGGCTGTTACCATTCGGCGCGCTTTTTCCTGGACTGTCTGTGAAGATTCTCAGTCATCCAGGTTCGTTTAACTGGGAGTTGAGTCATGGCTACTGGACTTCTTTTTTGAGAGATAGAAACGTTTCGCTGAACAGCGAAACGTTTCTATCTCTCAAAAAAGAAGTCCAGTAGCCATGACTCAACTCCCAGTTTCCTGGACTGTGTTTGCCCCCCACCCCGCATGGCCCCTGATAAAAGAGGGCAACAATCCACGAAAGCGGAGGCCGTGTGTTGACCGCGCCGGGGGGGATCAAGCCGCCCTCCTCGTCGCCGACGCAGCCCCCCGCCTCACCTGTCGCCGCCTTGCCGGCCCCCCCGTCTGGCTGTCGGAAGAGATCCGAGGCCTGCACCGCCGCCGCCCTCCTCCTCCTCCCCCCTCCGGCGGCGAGCGACTCCTCCGCCGAGGAGTAAAGTTCACAAACCCCACCCAGTCCACCTCCTTTGCGAACGCGCTCCGGGCCTCTCCCTCCGCCCGCAGATGAAGGGGGAGAGACGAGGCGCGGCGGGGCGCTTTGGGCCGTCCAGACGGTGACCGGCGTGGATGGTGCGGCCGCCGCAGGGCGAGCGAGCGTGCGTGGTGGGACGTGGGATCGCCGAGCCGGGGACGGTGGGTAAGCGCGCGCGCGCCTGCGTTTCCTCCCCTCTTTCCTTTAGGACGCGCGATCTTGTCTGGAGTTGAGGAATTCAGAACAACAACAACAACAAATACAACAACACCCCACTCCGATTTCCATTGACTTTTCCTCAGGGGGCTTGTGGTGGCCTCTCCTAGAGCGAAATGGCCACCCAGGGAGCGGAGCTGGGTCACGAAGGTGGCCGGGCTGGGGAGACTGCTGCATGGGGTCCGGGGCATCCCTTGACGGCCCCGTGCTGACCCCCAGGCCCCGGGAATGTCCCTTGGCCACCGTCCCGTTCGCTCTTAAGCCCCACGGTCGGCTCTGTGTAAGGTCGGGTCGACCTGTCAAGCGGGATGGTCTAGGATCCCAAGGGAAAGAGACGATCCAGAGACGGCGCTGGGCGAGGAGGGAATCTCGGGAGGATCTCTGTGTGTGTGTGTGTGTGTGTGTGCCGATCGCAACAGGAATCGTGAGTGCCTTCAATCGCAGGACCCTCTGGTGACAACCGCTGGCGCCTGTGGAGGATGTAAGAGAGCGCGCCCCTGTTGTTGCTGTCCTTGTTTTTCTCAGTGTGAAATGTCATTTATGGGGCTTGGGGGGGGGAACAGAAGGAGAGGAGCCACGAATAGGGTTCAGGAATGGTGGCAGAGACCTTGACTTGTCGATGTCGACGTTTCCATTGGGCACATAAACAAGTGTGAAAAGGGTAACCTTTGCTTCTGCTTTGCCAGGCCCTGCTGGTGCTGAGGGAATCCGAAGTCTTTGGTGCTGGTTTTAGAGGAAGGTGTGTGGTGGGTGGGTGGGTGGGTGGGGGCTGTGGGAGGGAGGGAATTACTCCATACAGTCGACTCAAAGCCAGAAAATAAATAAGAAGTAAACCTCAAAACCTTAAAGCTGAAGCAAAGAAAGCAACTCTTACAAAGCAATCATTTCAGCCACCCTACTGACTTAACAGAGCAAAACAAGGGCAAAACTTTGACTTCTCCTCAACCCAAAAGTGTGCAGTTCCTTTTGGGCAAGGATATTTTGAGAGGAGGTGGGTTCCAGTCCCACAGTGCATCATGTGCCACAGGGCCTTCCTGGTTGCTAGGGTGCCTTTTGATTGCCCTTGGTGGTTGTGTGATGGCCCCTTGCTTGGTGGATGGCCTGTGGACACCAGCCGTCATTATCCCAGTTGGAGACAAAAAAGCAGAATAGTTTTGTGGCAGTGCTGTGGGATCAAAAAAACAAAAACAAAAAAACCCCAAGAACAGATGGTGGCCAGTGGGTGAAGGGAGAGAAGAGCCAAGATCCGTGGCATCTAGTGGGTCTGTGAAGGTGGCCTTGACTTTGTTACATGGATTTGAAATATCTTGCACAGCTCAGACCTTGTTGTTTCCTCTAAGTTTCTGATCTTGTTTAAAGCAATGCCCGTGTACAGAGAGAAGGGGGCGGGATGGTAAAAGGAGCTTCCAACGTAAATGCTTCAGATGCAGGCCTGGATTTGCACGTTCGTGTTTCCATAGCCAGACTGGCATAGTAGACAGTGATGGACTCAGACTCAGGAGACGTGAATTCACATCTCTGCTCACCCATATAGTCTGATGGGCCCAGTGTCGCTGTCCTTAAATATCTTGAAAACCCAGTGAGGGTCACCATTAATCCAATGTTTTTTGACCGCACATAACACATACCTCAGTGGGTCCTCAGGAGGCAAATGCATTGAAGGGATCCAGGTTTTTGAGAGCTGCACTTTTATTAACTTACTTGACTTGGAGTTTAGGTTTTAATGGTGTACTTACTGCAGGACTGGGGAGGATCAGGTCAATGGAATGTGAGATCCCTTCGGGAAAGTTGGCTGTCTGAGAAGCAGGCCTAGACATGAAGCTAACAGGCCTAAATTAAATTAGTTTTAAGTCAATTGATGAGGTTTGCGAATTAAGCCAGGGCCATTTTAAAAAATCTTCATACAAGCTAGAAAAGTGGAATACGCCATGCCATTCATATTGTTTGACAAAATCCCCCAAACCTCCTATTTGTTTTCACTTAGCCAAGTTTGACATCTTTATATAAATTTAATTATTTGCTAATTCAAAACAGGCTGTTGTGTGCCCATCTTTGGAGGGGTTGTTTTCAAAAATAGATAGGTGATTTCATGATTAGGAAGGAAAGCAAATTGCGACTGTGGGCTGGGGTTTTTGTGTAAGGTCTCATAAAGTTCAATAGGAGGAAGGCCATACGGAAGTATTGCCAAGTCTGGAAGTAAGGCCTTCACACATGTAGAGTGGAAAAGTTTTCATAGGTCTCCATTTTTCTCATTTTGTTGTAACGCTGAATGCAAACTTGCTATTCCCATTGTAACTCCAAGGGTATATAATCTTCCTTGTCCCGCCTGTAAACTGTATCCCTCTGACATGCTAAAGTCTCCAAGGTACTGAAACAGCCATTCACTATATAACAGAGAGCTCTTTCATTGGCTTGGAAGTAAATGTTGTGTTCAAAACTGTAAAAAGACACGTTTAAAACCAAGAGGCCAATCCCTGCTGTAGAAGAGGTCCATCCTTGAGGGGATGCAACTTAACAATTGGCTGTTCCTGAGCGTGCTGCAACATAAAATATTTGTGTAACGAAGAAGACCAGGCTGTTAGGAAAGTCTTGCCGAGTTGTCCATGGCCTACAACCACCTATACCAGTGTTGGCGAACCTATGGCACGGGTGCCAAAGGTGGCACTCGGAGCCCATTCAGTGGGCACCTGATATCGCCCCTTCACAGCCACCTGTATGCAGGTTAAATTGCTGTATTGACATTTTGAGAAAAAATTACTGGGTTTTGAATCGCAGTTTGGGCACTCAGTCTCTAAAAGGTTTGCCATCACTGCCCTGTAAGTTTGTACCTGCCATGTTTTGCTGTGGAACTTGCTAGGTAATTTCAGCGTATGAAATAACCCCTCCATGTTCTTACCCCCCCCCGCCTTTTGTTTGTCTGCCTGGATTAAAGGCTGCTTTGTGGGGTGGGCCAAAGGAGAAGTCATTCTGTCTGTGGAGTTCTTCAGGGTCTGCCACCTTCTCCAGACAGAGACAACAAAGAGCCTTTCAATACATGTGCATGGTGTTCCGTTGAAGTAGATCTTTCCACCGAGGACTTGCAAGAAGCGGGGGAAGCAGCTGGAATCCTAAGAGCTTAGCTCTCTCTTCCAGGGGAGTGGTACGGCTGGGTATTCAGACATTCCTCAGCTAACTTGAATGGAGCTGGTTGGTATTTATTGTCGATTGGTTTTTTGACCTTCAGAATGCAAGTCCTTACGGCGTCTGAGGGAATGGGCTACATTTTTGGGATAGCTCTTTCGGTCAGCGTCTCGTCTCGTATGATATTGGAACTTGAAGAATGAGAGATATTTCCTGTTGCAGCTGAAATCTTTTGACATCCAGAAAGGTTTTCTTTATCATACTCCACCTCCACATTTCTTGCCATGTGTGTGCTTATAAAAGCATTTCTTTCTTTCTTTTCAAAGAAGAGCGTCTTTTTCATCCTAGGTAAAACTGATGGCTTCTGTGAAACGGATTGCACAATCTCATCTGTTACACAAACTTGTGATATTTCATAATGTGTTTACATCAGCTGGCTTTGCTTTCCTTCTCCCCAGGAAGGCTTTCTTACTACTTCTGTAATGCGTATAAATCTTGTGGCAAAGAAAAGCATAAGTTTCCTGGCCACCCCCCTTCAAGTTTTATTCCTTTTATTTTATTAACTGTCCTGTATAAAAGTTCGCAAGTGGTGCCAGTCTGTGACATTCCACATATCAAAGATAGATTTATTTATTTATTATTACCAGAAATGATTCTCTGGGTGCTGGAGTTTATGCCTCTCTGGTGCCCTCTGTAGGTTGTTCCCCGCAGGAAATTTTTCCACACAATGGAAGAGTTATTTGCTCACTTCCAGTAAATGTGGAGAATATTGCTGGGGGATGGGTAGAAGCATTGGCGATTTAAAGCCGGTATTGTTTGCAGTAAGTGGTCCCAATGTTTTTCTTCCCCCCCAAAATAATTTACTGTCAAATATGTGTTTTATATTCCAGTTAAACAATTTCCTTTTATTTATGTGCCAAATATCTTTTCCTATTTCTTTCTTCAAGCCCTCTTGACTGTGAATCGTCATCGACATTGTGTGTTGTCAATTCAGTTCTGGCGTCTGGCAACATTTTTCAGCATTTTCTAGGTAGAGAGTACACTGACATGGCTTTCTGTTTGCTTCATCCGGGATGGTATAGCTTATTTTATTTATTTATTTATTTAGAATATTTTTACCCCACCTTTCTCCTTGGAAAAGGTCCCAAGGTAGCTTATAGTAATGAGGGACAATATACAGTCCAGAAAATTTAAGACATATTTGAGTTAAGAACAGGGAATTTGAAGAGGCCTCTTGGAACATTAAAAAAAAAGGTAATATTAGAGTTACAAAGAGTACCCAAGAAGAAAAGAAAAGTCCATTATGAGGGGTGAAAAGCAACATGGGGAACACTAGTGTTCTTATCAAATCAGTCAATGCAATCATGTATGGTAATCCATATAAATTCACAGAGTAGGTAGTCCCTCATTCAGAGAAATTGTTGGCCACTGTTAGCCATGCTGCCCGGGCTTTTGAGGGCCAAAGCCCAAAACATCTGGAGGGCCACGTGAGCTGCATCACACGGTTTAAGAAGAACTTGGCAGGGAAAATTGTTTTTTTTTTAAATTGGGGAGCTACATGGGGTGAAAAACATTTACAGAGGAGTTAGATTTGTTACAATACATTGGTATTAATTTTGCTCTCTAGCTTTGGATCTCTCTTTTAAGCTTTGCCTTCTAGAGGCAGGGGATGATCCTGATTCATTGTCCGATCAAGCAAGTGGTCACTTCTGTGTATCCTCTGTCTCGCCAACTGCGTTTTCCACCCATAACATTTCAGCTGTGTTTATAGCTGCCACCAGAAAGCCTCTCTGTCACAGGTCCCTATACCTGACCTTGCTTGCAGCTGTGTTTTCTACTCTTCCCGTCACATGATCTGCAATGCTAACTAATGGCTGAATTTCCAAAGAGGGTCTTGAGATCCAGCTTTCCCTGGGAGCATAAACTGAATGCATAATAGGTATCTTATCAGCAATAGAAATTAAAAAACACTACATGTCTCTCTTGTTATTGTTGTACTACATGTCCCAAGTTGAGCGTTCACATTGAAAAGAGCATTGGCATAGGACATGGTTTCTTTCAGTGACCACATTGTTTTGTAAGGGTTTAAGAAAGCCAACATTTCCCTTGATCAGTACAAGAGTTGCAATACACATTGCAAGTACAATTTTCAGCCCAATAATTCGTTCCATGAATTCCTTATAGTCTAGGTCAGCTATAGCCACAGTAGAGTGAATGGTTGTTGTGTATCATCCCCCATACCTCCCCCGTGTAATTATTTATTTTCTTCCTTCATATAAGAGGCTACAGGTCTCTGATAGATTAGAACATGTTGTTTGGAAACCAAAACATCAACATACAGTAGTTGCTTTACCCCTTAAAGACTATGCAGCAGCTGCTGCAGCACTAACAATAACAAGTGTGTGTGTTTTTAAAATGACACTTGTTGTACAAATAAACACTACATTGAATCAAGAGAATATAATTTGTTCTCTCACATTGTAACTGATGATATTACTTATCCTGGAAATGCCCAGCAGGACTAAACCTAAAGGAGTGCATAAGTTAGAAATTTTGGAATTTTGTATTATTCGCTTTATTGCACCAACCCACCCCTGTGCCAGGTCCTTCTAGATCAATAGATCACTTGGTATGGTTGCTGTTTGCTTTGGGTACAGATAATTATTTCTGGCTCACAAGGTGAGATTTATTCCATAACTCATTAGTCACCTCTTTCTGTTTCCAGTCAGCTGAAAGAATCTCTAAAAGATAGTTGCTTCTCATGTAGTGAAGACCATGTTGGGTTTTAGATTTTTGAAGGCCTTGTTATATCAGGGAGCTGATAGGCTGTCCTTGGGGGAGCCATTCTAAGCAACATCATGGGATTGTGGCCGTGATAAATAAAGATAAGGATAAAGCACTCTATGTGCTGGAAAGTGGGATGGAAATTTGTAGCAGTATTGTGTAATGAGCAGGACTTTGCTGGTTCCTCCAACCTAGCCACTAGTGATATCCCTTCTGTTTCATGGTAGTGGTTGCCTCATAGTGTCACTGGACTTAGATGGTGCTAATTTCTTTGTACAGCATTCTCATGGAATATGGTGGATGCTCTTTATACTGATGTCATGCAGCTCCCCAGTGACCTGCTCTCTTGAACTGACTGTCCTCTGTATTCCACATAATACTGAAACTTTCACAGAGTTCAGAGGTAATCCGTTGTGAAGTTTTAGTACAGCAAAGTTTCATAGGTAAGCTGACCCTTAATGCAATAGAATCGGTGCCTTGAGGCTCTTTCAGATGTGATGCTTTCACATGAAAAGATAAAAAATGTTAAAGATTTCATTCCCATGTATTTTGGTGTGTTGTATGATTTGAGTCTTGGAGTGCGTGCATGGCACAAAATAAATAGAAGAATGCACAACCTTCTTTCATACAAAAGTGTGGAAAGAACATTTGAATATGCAGTGGTACCTCAGTTTACAAATTAAATGTGTTCTCCTTGATGTGGAAAATTTGTGGAAAATTTGTAAACTGAAATGGGGTTTACGTGGGCAGTGCTATAAACCTCCCAGGTGCAATGCATTCTGGGGAAACTTGCTTCATATTGGGGGAAAAAATGAGGCATTATTTTCAATGGATTTTCATAAATGAAAAATGATGTTAACTGAGGCATCAATAAAACGAGGTACTGCTATATGTTTTTTCTGGATCTACTTGTCTTGGAAAAACAGCAGAATCCTGTGTACCCTCAAGATGGCATGATGGCAGTCTACAAATGTTTAAGTCAGGCAGGACGTTGTGCTCTGCTTACTTACAAAAGATGAGCAAAACTGATCCACTGGAATCTGTACCATTGTATCTGCCCTACCTGACTAAAATGTCCCAGCACGTGGAGCAATTCCCTAAGAAAACTGAGATACCATAAACAGTCTCAGGGAAAGGTTGTATCCCAGAAATGCTTTCTGTGGTTGTCAGCTCTGCCCTTGTTATTGGGGTCAGCTTTGTAAAGAATCATGGAGGAATAACAGAATTATGAATGTCTATAGGGCTGGAAGGGACCACTGTATCCAGCCTAATGTCAAAACCTGGAAATCCATACCTAAAGTGTCTCTGACCGGTGGCCATCCAACCTCTGTTTAAAAAGGTTAACCTCTGCATTGTTGGAAAATCATCGCCCTCTGGGTTAACCCATTTCAACATCAAACGTCCCTTGCTGATAGAAAGCTCTTCCTAATGTTGAAATCTTCTTTCCTATCATTTACACCCATTACTTTGGGTCCTATCCTCTGGAGCTGCAGAAAACATGTGTGTGATCGCCAGTAAAATATTTGAAGACATCTATCATAATCACCTCTCAGCCTAATTTCTCCATACTAAATATGTGCAATTCCCTCAAATGTGCCATGTAGGGCTTGGTCTCCAGTCCTTTATCATGCTGATCAGCCTCCTTTGGACTGTGACCTAGTGTTCCAGGTGAGGTTGCTTCCCTTGATTGGGACACTAGAGTTGTGTTGACGTGGCTATGTGTTACATTCAGAGAGTGATGCATAATACCATAAATCTGAAAGAAAAGAAGTCACATTTTGGTGATACCAGAGGAAACTCCTACTTGCTTGAAAGAGGTTTGTTTACAGCTGTTCGTGTAGGTGATTTATGGGACATTATTATTATGTCACTTGGGAGGTATGACCTTCTTCCTGACTATTAGTCATTAGATGTTAGGAGAAGCATAACTTACTTGAAAGGTCATGTTGCTCCAATACAGCCTCTTAACCCCTAGTTCATTATCTAAGAACACAGGCATGAATATTATTAGGCAGTGTCAATGTGTTTCTTGACTTTAGACCCACAGTAGTCAGGACTTACAACCTCTAGCACCTAGCAGAATAAGTCTCCTTATTAATCAGATAGGCACTATGGAATATAATGCTGAACAGGCTGCAGGCAACTATCTTTTGAACAGGTTGTTGTGGAGATGAGGAACACTGTTCTGTTTACATGAGGACTATCAGGCTTTGATATAAGACTGGAAACCAAGTTCAAGTTTTCTTCAGTTCTATTATATATAACTACAGCTGGCAAACAAGTTGTTTTGGCCTCTTTCTTTATTTGATCCAGATACCTAAGAATCCAGATTTGTTAACGTCTCTAAATTTTACTCATCCACATTGTGTGTCAAGCCAGCAACATCTTAATGCTTCTGTAAGGGAATCTTGCTCAAGAGTTAAAATTATAGCCGATGTGGAGGAAAGGGGAAAGTACTGTACATTAACATTTTCAAAGTGTCGAGTTCTCGTATAGAAATAAAGCCCAAATGTTTGATTTGTCTCATTTGAATTAAAAGGAATAATCTTGTGCTCGGTGAGTTACTCTTATCTGTCTCTGGGAGGAAAGCTCTGCCTCCAGTAACTAGCCCCATCTAGAGTAGACCCATTAAATCGGTGAGATTTACACAAGTGTTGATGTGCCATTTTGCCATTGATCCTGCTAGTTTGCTCTGGTTGTGGCTAGCAAGTGGAGTTGGTGCAAGAATTCGTATGGATTTGAGTTGGGATCTACCAGGATGCTAACAACCCCCCTTCCCTTGAGTATCACTTCCCTGGCCAAATGGGTGTGGATCTTTCCCCTCAAGATAGCAAACCATTTAATGAGCTTTAAATCCTCAATTCTGGGACATGATAGGATATAGGGCTAATCTGATCTTTGTGTGGCTCCTGAATGGCTCCTTTTGTAGACAAAAGCATTCTTTCTTTTACATTTTCCCCCCTCCAGGGACTGCCTTTTGTTTTTGTTTGATTCAATTCCTCAGGCGTTTTTAGTGCCAGCAAACGACCCAGATGGATTTATCTTTGTCTGAAAACACAGTGTACTAGCAGTTTTCTTCTTCTTCATTTTAATATCTATTTTGTGGGAGATTATTACCTAGTGCCTTTTAAAAAGCTGCTGCTTTGTTTTGTCTAGACAGAGCAAAGAGCTGCAGGGAATTTTTCAGATGCGAAGCCTCAAACATGTTTTATAGGGTATTATTAAAATATAGGCACATAAACCTGCTGCAGCTGCGGAGGCATCTCTGTGTTTCTCTGGAACAACTTTCTGGGGCATGCCATTTGCTGAGAATATAGGTGACAATCCTTTCTTTTCAAAAGGGATTTGTTTGCTATGCCTTGCTTCCTAACCAAGGTCACGGTCTTTACCAGAGTTTTCTTCGTATATAAATTCCCTGCGTATGTTTTTTTCGGGTAGTCAGGTGGTTTTTAATGTGCAATTAGTGTCCTCTCTTCTGCGTCATATTTTTGTATTCTTGTTCGGTCTCTACCTGACTACTTCGCATTTTGTCCTTCTTTCCGACTCTAGTTTCCAAGCCTCCATGGTGATAAAGGGGAACAACTGATTTTACTGCGTATTTTCAGGGTCTTGTCAGGGTTACAGAAGAAAATAAGCATTTTTGAGCAAAGTTTCTAAATCCAGTCCCTGGCGGTGGTTTAGGAAACTTCGTTGAAACTGCTGTTCCAGGGGCGTGGTCAGCCGGGACCAGAATTTACGGTACTTCTCTTCCCAGTTAGCACACAATCTTTTACTGTGCAGTTCGCCGCCGGGAAACTACGCAGAAAACACTGGGACAAATAAGGAATGAGTGTAGAGAAATTCAGGTTAGAATGAGAAAAAGATCACATCATCTCAAAATCCAGGTCTCTGAAGTCCTTTCAAACAGACATGAAAGAAATGCATGTTCAGCAGCCTCATACATAGTTCGTCTGAGGCTGTTGCTTGCAATGGTTCACAGTGTTGGTTTTGGTTCACAAAACCCTCCATGGCTTGGGTCCTGATTTTCTGGCAGAGCGTATCTCCCTGAGATCAGAACTGGCCCGGCCCACCCGATCTTCCATGGCTCTCTCGCTCCTGGTGGCCACCCCCAGGGAGGCCCGTAAGGTTACAACATGTAATCGGGCCTTCTCGGTGGCCGGACCGGCTCTCTGGAACAAACTACCAAGCGATATATGCCAGATACGTTAAAAAAAGTTGTTAAAACTTGGTTGTTTAGGGATGCCTTTGGCAATTGCTAGGATGTGTATTATTCCCTGTTTCGAGGTTTGTGCCTGTTATCAGTTGTCTTATGCCTCTTGCCAATTACTTGTTTGTTGTTGGATATCCCCCCTTAGTTTATTATTATTATTATTATTATTATTATTATTATTATTATTATTATTATTATTATTATTATTATTATTATTATTATTATTATTATTTGGATTTCATGTGTCTTTTATGTGAACCGCCCAGAGTTTCCTCTTGGGAAATCGGCGCAGTATACACATACAAAAATAAATAAATAAATGTACAGAGGTCCATCTTACACACCGTGACATATTTGTGCTCAAGATTCATGTGCCATAGAGACTGCTTAAAGGTTGCCTCTTTCTTCTCCTTTCAGATAAGGAACAAGTGGCCACATGTTTCTGGTGAAAGGCCAGGGATATTCCTTGGCTGTATTCTCTAAATATGTGTGGTGCTACCAATAGAAAATTAGTCACTGTCCCCCCACCCCACCTCGGACGCCCCAGTTACCACATTGCACTTTGGAAATGAATTGGGAACATTTGAGTGGAGGTGTAGTTATGTTCCCTGTTGGAAGTTTGTAAGGGAATCAATGGAAGGAGTGTAAATTAGGGCTGGGCACAAAACAGAAAAATGAAGTTTTGTTTCTCATTCCGTTTCATTTCATTTCGAAACGGTTTGAAACGTTATGCTACGACAAAACAGCGTGTCATTTTCATAAGGTGCCCATCCCTAGTCCAAATCTCCCTAGTGTTGGTTATTTCCCTCGTGTTTCCTCATTTATCTCCATTCACTCTAATATGTTTCACAAAGATCATAGATGATAGAATCTTTCACTCCTCACTTCAGTCTAGTGGGGAGGGCAGGAATATTTTATATATACTTCTCCCCTGGCCCAAACAAGCAACAGCCTGTACATTGTAAAGGACATATGTTGTGTATCAGTGTGAGGGGGGCTTTTAATATACAGTATTTTAAAAGATTATAAGTTTGCCTGAGTTGTAATCATGTAACCTATAATGGCTTTTAAGATATACTTTTTTCCCAGGGGGTTGGTTTTGATTAACTATCTTGTTACCCACTTTGGGTTTCTTTGGGTGAAAAGTAGGATGAAATGAATTTTAGGCCACAATCCTGTACAATTTCACTTGCACAGTGAATTCAGTTTGCACTCCATTCAGTGAAACAGACTTTTCATATAGGATATGTGTTGCAATTAGTTTATTTCAAGAAAAAGAAATAAAAATGAATGCCATCTCTCTGAGTCATAGGATCCATTTGCTATAATCATATAGCTGGCTAAAATCTATTTTGTACATTTTGTTATGCAGTTGTAATGCACATGTTGTAGTATGCTTAATGGAAAGGAAGATCAGAAATTATCTCCTGCATTTCAGCTGCTTGGCTTAGCTTTCAAGCTCTTGGTACTTCCTGCGTCTGTCTTAGGTTCTGAGCTTTTGACAAATTAGTAGAACGCTCCCGTGTGTAAAACAGGGATCAATATTTTTTCTGTGCTTCTTTTCTTTAGCATTGAAGAGACAAAAGCTGATCTAGAAACATAGGTCACAAAGACACTTTTGCCAGCTTGTTACCTCAGAATCAGATAAAGTAGGAGTCCATATTTTAATAGAGTAATTGTACTAAAGATGAAACTGTGCAAATATTTGAAAACGGTGGAACTCTGGATTTTCAGATACTTGGATTAACAAGTTTAACTGCTGCTGTGTGTAGATACTCATGTCTAGAATTTGCATATATTTATTTTTAAAAGCTGTGTAAAGGACATAATTTGTACAATAAATTTATTAAATATTCCTCCTTCCAAATCAACCCAGGTTTAGCTGGCAAGCTTAGGAGAGCGAGACTGTGGGTTCCATGTGCATGCAGGGCAGCTGAACATAGCGAGAAACATACAGTGGTACCTTGTATAAAGGAATGTATATACTCGAATATAAGCCTAATTTTTCAGCCCTAATTTTGGGCTGAAAAAAGGGGTCCTCGACTTATATGTGGGTCAATACTTTTAGCCACTGAGGCAAGTGCTTGGGTCAGTGGCTAAAAATCATTTTAAACATCACACACCACTCCCCCAGCTCACAAAGGAGGAGCTGCCAAGCCCTGCTGCATTTCCCACCCTAGACTTATACTTGAGTCAATACGTTTCCCCAGTGTTTTGGGGTTAAATTAGGGGCCCCGACTTATACTCGGGTTGACTTATACTCGAGTATATACAGTAATTCGTTCCAAATAAAATTATGTTAAGCAAATTTTCCTTTATACAAATTTCCCATAGGAATGCATTGAAAACAGAGTAATCCATTTTTATGTTGTACGGATTTGCCCCATAGACAATTCTTTTAAGCAAATTTCCCCTCTCTCCAGAATTTTTTATGTTGTACAGATTTTATGTTATACAAACCATTTGTTATACGAGGGTCCATTGTACCTAGAAAACTCTATAGGAGGCTTGCAGTGAATCAGAATCAACTTGATGGTACACAAATATAAATTAGAGAATAACTTTAGGGTTCCCCATATTGTCTCTAGCCCAGTTCCGTGGCATAATCTACAGCAACAGCAGAATATGAGACTCTCCTTGGTGCTGTTGGTCAGCAATATTTCTCCTCCTCGGGCAGCATAGTCAGGGGTGAGAGATGATGGGCTTTGCAGTTCAACATCATCTGAAGAGCTGCACATTCCCCATGCATGGTCTACAACATCAGGTTTTCAAGCTCCTTTGTCTCCATATGGAGAAAGTGCTAGGGTGATCAAGGTTGTTAATTTGCTGTTGATCACCCGTCTTCAATGTTATGTTTGCCCTGGAGAGGATACACACCAGGAAGGTTAAGATTGGTCACTTGCATGAGATATATGTTGTAAAAAGTGTCATTGAATCTAAAGAGCTTAGCGTTTGCCTCTTGAAGAGGTACAGAGCACTTGCTGTAAACATTTTACGTTCCAGATTCAGTCTCTAGCTGTACCCATTCAAGACATTCAACAGCCTAAAACAGACTATCGACTAGAGATATGCTACAGATTTAACTGGCTAAAAGGCAGCTTTCCTCAGTTTACTGTACCCTTTGGCTAGAGTAGCAACATTAGGCTAAATTGTGGTTCAGCAGTGTGGTGGGTCTACTGATTTCTTTCTGACTCTCTTTCTCTTTGCATTTCCTAGAAATTCCGGGTAGATATGCCAGGATCGAGCAACACTTTCATTCCTACTCTGAATGCCATCACCACCAGCCAAGACTTGCAGTGGATGGTTCAGCCCACCGTGATCACCTCCATGCCAAGTGCCTACTCGCGCTCCCATCCCTACAGCCATGCGCTGCCAAACCTGTCTTCGCTTACTGGACACACAGCCCTTCAGAGACCTGGTGTCATTAAAACCATCGGGACCACAGTGGGCAGGAGGAGAAGGGATGAACAGGTAGCTACTCAGGTCAAAAGGACCTAACACATTTGCTTGAATGAGCGCGGAAATGAGGGCGCAGGTTCCAAGATGTACTTCCATGCTCAGAACACTTTGGTGAAGATACAGCCTTTCATTTTCAGATCAGTAGGTTTTCTTGAAGAGGGTGCTAGCTTGTCTGGATCCCCTAATTTGAAGATATTCATACAGGTCACGTGAAGGAGTCACAGCTAGAGATGTGAAGGCCTGGAAAAAAAACGGAAAATTCAGGGGGGGGGGAATACATTGTTTTCCATTTTTTTTTCTAAAGCCTTTTTGTCCCCCCCCCAATATATATATATATATATATATATATATATATATATATATATATATATATATATATATATATATATATATATATTGGAAAAAAATGAGTAAAAGGGGAAAAAAGACTATGGAATGTTTTATTTTAACATGATGAATAAAATATTTTAAGACAGGATGTTCAAATATTTTTGAAATCGTTTCTTAGAAATATGCATAGTATCAGATATTTCTAATTTCTGTGCACTGAGAACAAGCAAGTCCAAGGTTGTTATTATTTATTTATTTATTTATTTATTTATTTATTTATTTATTTATTTATTTATTATTAAATGTATAACCCACCCATCTGGACAGCTGGCCACTCTGGGCGGCTTACAACAGTACTAAACAGTACTAAACAAAACACATATCAAACAGAGCAAACCTATAATATAATAAACTAAAATAACAAATAATTACATTATTATATTATTGCATTATAAAATCATATTCAATACTTCAGTTGAACTCCCCCAACCAGCCAATCCCAAAACAAGCTGGGATTTGTAGTCCCTCCCAAGTAACAGTTTGCAACAGGGGAGAGAGTTGCACCACTCCCTCAGCCAGCCCAGCCAGAAGACATGCTGGGAACTGTATGCTTTGCATAGGTAAGACTTCTTCAGAGAATGAATCTTGGGATAGCAAGCCTGGGATGTGCTAAGCACTTGTCTATAGAGTTTTAAGACTGAAGACAGGGAACATTTTATGAAATGCCTCTCCTTAAACTTGTGCTTCTTAGAGCGGATTTCCCCAGAGGCAGTTCTATCAAAATGAATGGATTCTAAAGGGACTAATAGAGATTATCCATCTTGTTATACATTGCAGCTAAAATACAATACTCAGCTGTTGGGTCTAACTCTAATCCATACAGAAGGTTTGTCTTAGCAGAACGTGCCATGCCGGTGCTGGGTTGTCCAAATTAAGGGGTGTTGTCGTGGTGGTGGTGGTGGTGTGTGTGTGTGTGTGTGTGTGTGTGCGTGCGTGTGTGCGTGCGTGCGTGTGTTAGATAGATAGATAGATAGATAGATAGATAGATAGATAGATAGATAGATAGATAGATAGATAGATAGCTGGCTGGCTGGTTGGCTAGCTGGCAGGTTGGTTGGTTGGTTGGTTGGTTGGTTGGTTGGTTGGCTGATATACCACCCCATTAGAGCAAGCACTGTTTTGGGTAGTTATGAGAACTTGACTGTTCTGTAGTTGGAGTAGTTACAGAGGGTTCCTGCCTAGAACACATGGAGAGGTTGGAGAATGTGTTTATTTTATTTGAACTACTTTCCATGCCAAGTAGCCCCCATTAAGAACCAGTTAAACAAATATTACTATTAGAAATAATTAATTAAAACCATTTCAAAACACCTCAAAAACAAACTTACATCAATAAATGAGAACTCAACATAAAATTGCTGGTTGTCTTCTGCATTTCTTTCTTTTTCTTTAAAGCACATATACCACCACCCCCACCCCAAAAAACCCTGCTTTTCCTTTCTAACAATGTTTCTGCAGGAGCATCCTAATATTTCAAGCACCTTGTTTCTTGCAGAAGCCATTCAGTATCTCTGGGACTGCACAAGCAGATCATGATGGCAGCAGCTCTTACTTACTTTGCTCCCAAAACTGATATTTAGAGGCCCAATACCTTTGATACTAGAGGTAATCCATAGCCATTGTGACTAGAAATCCATATCGCCACAAATTGCCTAATCCTCTTTTCAAGCAGTTGAAGGTTGGGGCTGCCAACTCATCATAAAATATCTTCACAAATACTAGCTGAAATAATAAGAGAGGAAGGTATAGTGCAGTGATGGCCAACCTTTTAGAGACTGAGTGACCAAACTGTGTTTCAAAAGCCACTAATTATTTGCAAAGTGCCAATATAGCAATTTGACCTGAATACAGGTGGCTGTGAAGGGGCGATGTGAGGTGCCCACAGAAAGGGCTCTGAGTGCCACCTTTGGCACCCATGCCATAGGTTCGTCAACACTGGTCTAGTGCATTCTGCAGCATCTCTGCAGAACATTCTGAATACTTTAGCAAATGGTTAAGATTATTCTGTAGGACCCAAGGACCCAAAAGGACCCAAGGAAGCTTACAGTAATGAGGGATAACATACCACCACCACCACCACTACACATAGTTGTTTTATTAATGCTATAGGCTTTTCTGTAGAAAGCTGTGGCTTCTAGTTAGTTTTACAGCTGAGGTGTCCATGTCATAAATCCACCATCAGTACTGAAATAATCTCAGAGAAGTATCATACCTGCTTTGGATCCCATCTTGTTTGTTTGCTTTTGCCTGAAAAATGCATTTGAATGAACACAAATATTAGGGAGAACAGAGAAACAAATAATTGTGGGGTTTTTTTGTTTTTGTTTTTTGTCTGTGTTTGGTGACTGTTCATTTTCCCTTGTTGCTGGCCATGGTGGTCCTGCGGAGTGGACTCAGAATCATTTTTTTTTCTTTTAAGAAAACGCTTTAAGTCCAGACTAAATTAATGTTAACTCCCACCCTTTCCTCTATTCTGTTCAGTGCCTTGACCTCTTCCTGAGCTCTTGTTTCTCTCCAGTGTGCGCATAATGATACCTTGTTCAGCCTCTCTCTGACATTTATCTTCTCTTGAGTGAGGGTTGCCTGATGATTCAGGGAGTACAGTGTGTTATCATGAAACATTGGAGAGGGGGAAGTAGGTCTTCTAAATGATGTCAAAGAACATTGTCCCCGGGACTTGAAGGGGGCTGTTTGCACTGCCCCAACCAGATCTTGAATCCAGGTTTTTCAATTAATGAGTGTTTTCACATGGGAGGAGGTAGATAGTTTGTTCAAGACAGAAAAGCTTGCAACACCTTCCGGTGCCCCCCCCCCCCAATAAACCACTCAAGTTGTGAAACGCCTGCAAGCTTCTACCACGGCTCTGTCCTTGATTGCAGAGTTTAGTGTTTTCTTGCCTAATCTTCTTCTAGTTTCTTCACTTCCTTTTTCTCCCACCACCTTGGTAGTTCACTTCTTCTGTGGCTTTCGTAACAGTAGTATAATTTGAATAACAGTAGTATATTTGAAAAGGATGTCATATTGAAGAGGGAACAGGTTTGTTTTCCATGGCTTCAGAGACTAGGACTCATGGCAATGGTTTCATACTACAGAAAAAGAGATTCCAACATTAGGAAGAACTTCATGACGGTTAGATCTGTTCGGCAGTGGAATATGCTGCCACGGAAGGTGGTGGAGTCTCCTTCTTTGGAGGTTTTTAAGCAGAGGCTGTCAGAAATATTGTGATGGGGTTCCTGCATGGCAGGGGGTTGGACTTGGTGGCCCTTGAGGCCCCTTCTAACTCTATGATTCCATGATTCTATAATATACAGAGGTCACAATACTCTCTTGAAATCATCCAGTGATTTTTCTAACCAGAACTAGCCCAGGATCAGCAAGTTTTTGACTGCCAGTCTTGACTTCAGTATCTGGAACCTGTGTGCATTTTTAAGCCAGTGGCACATCCACTGCAGAACTAAAAAATCTTCCTTCTCTGGCTTCTCTTGCAATTTAGTGAAGCCCTGGCTTTACTAAATTCTGGGATCAGCATCATGAGCTATTTTGTCATAAGTGAAATATTTTCAGTGAGGATCTGCCTGGTGCCATGAGATCTGTGAGACATGACTCTTCCTTTTAAGAATAACCTTAAAAGAACTGGAAGAGACCCTAGGGATCACTGAGTTTAGCCCCTCTGGAGGAGGCACAGTGGGGAATTGAACTCTCAACTAGAGATGGGCACGAAACGAGCGATTTTTCGTTTTCGTTTTCGTTTTTCATTTTGTTACGCAATGAAAACGAAATGAAATTTTTTAAAAACAAAACAAAAACAAAACGACAAAATTTGCCGTGGTTTTCGTTGCAGCAGATGCATTGAACTAAAAAGAATGCTAATGAAACAGCAATTTTTCGTTTTCGTTTTCATTTTTTCGTTTCTTTACCTAACGAAACGAAAATGAATTTTTTTGCAAAAAACGTCATGAAAATGAAAATGAACCGAAACGGACCCCTAAACGACCAAACGACAAACAAAACACCATTTTTTTGAATCGTGCCCATCTCTACTCTCAACCTCTGGTTCCCCAGCCAGAGACCTAAGGCACTGAGCTATCCAGTGTTATTTGTTGCTTGAAAAATTTCTCTTTTCCCCTGCCAACCCAAACTCACATTCTTGTTCATTTGTCTGGACATAGCTATCACCTGAAGAAGAGGAGAAACGAAGGATTAGGAGGGAGAGGAACAAACTGGCAGCGGCCAAATGTCGTAACAGACGCCGAGAACTGACAGAGAAACTCCAGGCGGTATGTATTCCACTCAGAAGCTGCCTTAATTCCAGTCATGCTCACTTTGGGCCATTTGGGACTCCTCTTTGGAAAACCTGTATATTGTAATTTGGTGGAGGTGGTCTCTCTTTCCGTGGAGTTATGGGTTTGGGTGTAGTAACATGCAGGTTGACTGAGGGAGCCCGGCTTTTTGTCGCTCTCATTTACATCGTTACGACACCGGCTGCAGCTGTTGTGGGGCAAATACTTAAGCACTATTTTTCTTTCTCCTTCTGCCCCATTGTGGCTCTGCCAGCTTTTGGACAGCCAGAAGGCCAGAACACTTTTGTGTATACTGTATACTGGTGGGATCAGAATGGCTGAAATAGGGGGCCTGCCTTAAAATGGCAGCCATCTTTATTCATCTTTACTATGAGGAAGGAAATTAACTTTTCAGTTGCTCTGCCTTCTTGTTGACATGATGTCTGTTGGAGCAGTGATTATATGCCTGTGGAAGATGTTATTCTTCCTACTGTATGCTCATGGCACTAGATTGGGGTGAAGTCTTCAGCTGTATTCATTGCAAAGTTAACGCAACAAAAAGTGAGGTTTAAGATAAGTAGAACATTGAGAGAACTGGTTGCATTTTAAAGAACACTTTAGGCAACATTGTTGTGTTTCATACTTGGATAATTGATCTATTTTCTAAAACATAGAGGGGATGTGTGGTTCTCCAGGATGTTGCTGGACCAGCCTTCCCATCAGTTCTAGCCAGCATAGCCAATGATGAAAAATGACAGGAGTTGCAGGGTGAATATCTTGTGAGCTAAGTCTCCTATTCCTGCTCTAGAACACCTACTCTGCCTTTCAGAAGCTAGACATCATATCAAGGGCAGCTAAGCTATGATCGCTGAGTATGATCTGGTCAAGCTTAAAGTGCACCGGTCGGAATTAATGGGTGCATGTTTGATTCTGCTTTAAATCTGGATTCAGCCCAATGAGTTGGAAAAGGAGCTTAAATATAATCTAGTCATGAGTTGAGGCAGGGAACACACTGGTATATCACCAAGAGATAATATTGTCCCCAATGGGATTTAAAATTATCTGTTTATCTACTTATAACTTGGGACTTTATGCTCTAGTTCAGTGCAAGTTTCTGCTGCTGATTACCTATTTTGCTTGGATCTGCAGGAAACAGAGGAGCTGGAAGAGGAGAAGTCAGTGTTGCAGAAGGAGATTGCTGAGCTGGAGAAAGAGAAGGAGAAGCTGAAGTTCATGCTGATGGCTCACGGCCCCATGTGCAAGATCAGCCCTGAGGAGCGCCGAACCCCACCGCCTCACAGCCTCCATGCCATGCGGACGGGAATGAGCAACACCATTGTCGTGAAGCAGGAGCCGGTGGAGGAAGAGATCCCGTCCTCGTCTTCTGATCTCGAAAAAGAGCAGAGGTCGGTCATCAAACCCATCAGCATCGTAGCGGGGTTTTATGGGGAAGAGCCGCTCAATACTCCCATCGTGGTGACCTCGACCCCTGCCATCACACCTGGAGCCTCCAACTTGGTCTTCACCTATCCTAGCGTGCTGGACCAGGAGTCCCCGCTCTCCCCTTCGGAGTCATGTTCGAAAGCTCACCGGAGGAGCAGCAGCAGTGGTGACCAGTCCTCGGATTCCTTAAACTCACCAACCCTGCTGGCGCTGTAACCCCTTCTTGCTGCTGCCCCACCCAGTTACTCTGAAGGGGGGGTGGACCCCCCTGCTTTGTAGATCAAAGAGCCAGCACAATGGCATTCAAGCACAAGGGCAGCAAGAGGAAAAAGAAGAAAGAAAGAAAGATGTAGCTCCAGGTACTTCCTGGGGCAGGAAGGGACGGAACAAATGCAAGCCATATAGAAGTGGGTGGGGAGCAGAAGTTGCGTTAGTGGGACCCAGCTGCTTTGACTACATGGTGATGTGGAAATCCTCCCGCATTTACAGTTCAGTGCAAATGGATGTGAGCTTCAATAAATTCCTAGCCATTCCCTTGTCATGTTGATGAGCGGACTGGTCCGACCAAGTTTCCTTTTTCTGCTTAGTACATTCCAATGGGTTGATCTCATTTGGGCCTTAACTTGTTGATTTCTGTTGGATAGCCATGACATTTCGGAAATTCTTAAAAGCTTGTGGCAACTGTCATGAAACTGCTGATGACGTTGGGATCTTCTTACGGAGAATTCTTGCTTTTGCTGGGTGGTTTTTTGGTAGGCTTTGGCGCAAAAAGAGAGAGAGAGAGAGAGAGAGAGAGAGAGAGAGAGAGAGAGAGAGAAACAATAGCTCCTAATGGTCCTTTAAAAAAGAAGTTAGTGGTGAGGGAAGCAAGCTAGCTAAAATTGCTATTTTATTCTCTGAGCAAATGGAAAAAATAATCTCCTTGAAGGAGATCGGATTGTGGAGATGTACACATTGTTTATTGGTGGGCTGCAAAGGCCTCTGAGAGCAGGCCAGGAGTAGAGGCTACATTGCTGGGGAGCTGCCAGAGTGAGTTTCCACTAAGCCTTTGTCCCTGGCACACGCTTCTTCTGCAATTAGTGCTTCTCAAATCTGTTGCTGGACCCACTATTTCATTTCCCTTTGGCCGCCGGCCACCTTGGGTGTGATAAACATCCTACTGAGACGTGCGCCTGACTCACAGGCAGGTGCCATTTCTTGAACAAAGCCACTGGCTCCCAGATCTGCGGACCATAACACTGTAGCAGCAGGGCTGTTCTTTTCTGGTGGTGACTGATCTGGGAAAGGGATTCACGGAGGGTAAAAGTGCAGGAAACTGCCTGGGCGCTCCCTTGGAGATTCCTTCTCTCCCGCCTCCCTGGGACACATTGGCTGTACTTCATTCGTCAGTCCTCAGCCAGAGTTCTCTGTGTGATGTGCCTGTATGTGTTTGTGTACACGCTCATTTGGTGGCTTTGGGCCTAGCGGCAGGGTTGTCCAAACATCGGCCCTCCAGATGTTTTGGACCACAACTCCCATAATTCCAAGCCTAGATTGGCAATGGCAAAGGACTGTGGGAGTTGTGGTCCAAAACATCTGGAGGGCCAAAGTTTGGACATCAATGGCCTAGCCATTCCTTTGCCTCTAGAGCTATGGAGGTCATAGAGGAAGCAAGAGGAAACCTGGTTTTGGCCTTCATTTGCAATTGGTCCCTATGCACTCAGCTCAATATGGCTGTGGTGGTGATGGGGGAAGGAGAAGGATGAAGCAACCCTGCGTGCACTACTAAAACAGGGACCACGCTTCACTTGACACATCTCCCATAGAACTGAGGCAAAATCCTTACAGCAAGGTGCATTGGGTTACGCAGAGAGGCATATGGATGAATTGGCAGAAGGGTTTCCATGTCCTGATAAGAGAGTAGGCCCTGTTTTAAAACTGTTCCGTTCAGAACATCGCAGTGATTCCAGGCCGGCCACAATTTATCAGGCAAGCATTTTTCTATTTGCGGGTTTCCACTGTCATCATTCCCCCCCCCCCCCCAATTTAACCTCTGGGTAATGTTAGGCCAGATGACTGAGGGAATTAATGAGCTCATTGGGCCGTGCTCATTGGGAGACCGGCTTTATGAGCTGGGGGAGCGTCTTCAAGCCATGTTAGCTCTGTTGGGTGAGCAGCACTGCTCTCTCGCTGGAGGCGTTGCCTCTGTCACTGGGGAAAAACTCAATCTTGACTCTTTCTGAAGTGTTTCCAGTGAAGTCAGTGACCAAACTCCCCTTGACTTAAAAATGCCCCTGTGCTACAGCCATGGCTTTTCAGGTCAGCGGCTTCCATTTTCAGATGTGAAAATGGGTATAATTCTGTACGGTCTGTGTGTGCCGGTCTGCTCGCCACTTAGGAAAAACAAAACAAAACAAGCCTGTAAGTCCAAGATTTTATTTTGCAACAAGATATACCAAAGATTATGACCTGAATAACTTGTCCAAATATTAACTCTAGTTGCTAAATTTGCATTATTTATTTTCCCCTGTGCTGGCCATAGGAAGGAGGAAGATGCCGTGGAGATGGTGAAACCCTATCTCTGGCTACTGACAGTTGTGCCTACTGCACCTTTGGGCCTCCACAAGTTCACCAGGCATTCACTACATGTTTTCCAAGCTTTCCATCCCAGCAATAAAAAGCCAGAAATCTGTTCTATAAGAAAAGTGAAAAAGGCCACCAACTGGAGTTTTGCCTCTGATCCCAAGCTCGGCACTTCAGTAACACAATACTTACACCTGGAATAAACAGAGTTTGCCTGTAACTCTTTATCTTTATTTTATATTTTATTTTTTTGCTTTTTCAGAAGGAGAGTGGGAAGAAGGTGTGCGCATGTGCTTGTTTTCAAAGGCAAAACATTCCCATTTATCTGTGTCCAATATACCAAGCTTTAGGCCTTCTCTTTCTCCCCACATTTTCTATTTTAGACTGTGCTATTGCTAAATATTCAGTTCTAAGTGTGTTTTATTTAAATTCTCAGGGAAGATTTTGTTCATGGCCAGGGTAGGCAGGGAACCTGTATTTTTCTTTCATTACAAGGATTTAAGAATTTGGTTGTTCTCTTAAGTCAGGCATGTCCAAACATCGGCCCTCCAGGTGTTTTGGACCACAACTCCCACAGTCCTTTGCCATTGGAAATACAGGCATGGAATTCTGGGAGTTATGGTCCAAAACATCTGGAGGGCCAAAGTTTGGACATGCCTGTCTTAAGTCCATGTAGCTACGCTGTATCATCCTGGCCCAGGGTGCATGCTCTCCTAGATCAAGAATGAAAGGTTGAATGTAACGGAGTTACTTGCTCGGCTGGACTTGTACATTGTTTTATTCAAAAAGAACAGTTGGCAGAAGGGGAGCTAGTTATATTAAATGACCAAATAGTATTCAGGGGAAATACGGGAGTATTTTGGTAAACACTTCCGTAGGGTCATTGACGCCTGACTGCCATGATGCTGCCATATTTCTAGAGCTCCCTCAAGCCACAAGCCCGTGGTGGGCCAGTTGCAGGGACCTTTGGAAGAGAGAACTGGAGTAAATACACAAGTGGCAACACTTTTGCTCCAAGTAGCTTACTAGGTTGGAATGCTGGGAATGCCGAGGGCCAGAATCGTAAACTTGGCTGCACGAAAGTGACAGGTCATGTTTGTGGAGGAGTTTGTTTGAGGGGCAACCCATGTTCACATGCAGAAAAGTCTGGGTTTCCAACCAGAACCAGTTAATAAAAGATTATTTCTCCACTTCTAGACTTCTGTTTTTTAACTTCTGGTAACTACCTTGATTATTTTTAGCCTCTGTTTTATATGAATGAAAGTTTAGTGGGCTTAGCACAGGGTCTTGCTTTGGCTTTTCTTCTGAGCTAGAAAAGCGGGCCACTTTCCTTCCTGTATTGGGTTCTTCTCCACAGTGCCACTTCCTGGAGTGGCTTAGTGGTGGAAATTCCTTTTCATCCAAATGTTGCAACTGGTTTGACGTGTGTTCAGATTCTGAGCAATAGGATTGCTCAACAATGTGACTCCACCTTCAGCTCTAGACTCTGTTTTTCTTCCTGGCTTTTTTCCTTGAAATGTAAGTTTTTATGTCTGTAAGGTCATCTTGTGGCTCTTTCTTTGGACTGTATGGTTGAAATCCCCAGCAGATCTTGATTGTGCCTCCTGAACACTTATTATAATTCAGTGCTATTACTTGCTCCAGTAGAATTATAGAGTTATATCAGTGAGATTAGTGGCAACACAGCAGCCTGCACATGGTATCCCGGAAGGACTCGTTTAGACTGTTAAATCAGGAGAACTTGAAAAGTCCATTCAAAAGGATCAAAAGTAATATGTACTAGTCCTATCATTCTCCTTGGCAAGAGATTATGGAAACCCATGTTCCAGAGACTGCTGTACTATCTAGCCACCATACCTGTTGTCCGCTGGCTTGCAAGACTAAGCAGTTTAGACTATACTTGTGTATAGAAGACCATGAAGGAATTTCAGGGATCTTCATCTAGGTTAAATGTGGCAGCGGGGTGGGGGTAGGGAGCCACATCAGACCTGGGAGAGCCACTGCCGGTCAGAGATGACAATTTATAGGCTGGATGCACCAAAACGTCACTCGGCATAAAACAGTTTCCTGTGTTCCTGTAACAAAGCCAAGCCAAGCCAAGTGGTCTGCTTATATACTGCCCCATACCACTTCAAGTAGTCTCTGGATGCTTTACAGTTTTAATTACAGTCTGCAGGCTACACATTGCTTCCCCCCCCCAGCAAGCTGGGTACTCATTTTACCAACCTGGGAAGGATGGAAGGCTGAGTCAACCATGAGCCTGCTACCTGGGATTGAACCCCAGGTCTTGAGCACAGTTATAGCTGCAGTACAGGCATTTAACCAACCACCGCGCCATGTGGCTCTTTAATGGACTCGGCACAACTAGAAGGGAATATGGAGTAATCTGAGCCATGTTTTAAAAGGTTCTTATCTTCAGTGTGAACTATTTTATCTTACACTTACGTGATCCTTCCATTCACACAGATGTTTCTTCTCCCGTAAGAAGAACCCAGATAGCACTTCAGATGGCTTTGTTGTCTGTCCCTTCCACTTATTGATGCCTCATCTCCAGTCCCTTTCCCTGCCTTTCCTTGCAGCTGTCATTCCATTGGGTTCTTTTTAAGAAGAAAGGCAGGATAAAACTATTTATAATAAATTAAATTGGTTGTGGCAATTTCCTTTTTGGGAGGGTTTGATTGAGAAAGTGGCACAGCGCCACAGCAATACATCAGCCTAGTGTGGATATTCTCTTATGCCTGAAATAGCGCTGCACCCAGGAGAATATTTTATTTAAAGTGTGAGAAGATTGAATAGAGGAGATAAAGCAGTAAGGAACTCGTTCTTTTTACTGCCACAGCTCACGGCATGCTTCACAGGGTTGTTGGAGAAGAGAACACCACCTGCAGCTCTGTTTGGGAGCAAATTAAGCAACCACACAGTCTGCAGAACAGGATAATCCAGGACGCTCCCAATCATGCCAAATAAACTGCAGCCCTCGTGCTGTACCAGACAGGAATGGAACAGCTCTCAAACAGGGCTGGATGAATTAATTGCTCTTACTTAAAAGCCATGTGGTCACTGGAAAAGAGGGTGAACCAAACCACGTCCAAAGCAAATTAAATAGCAAGCTATATGCTCACCTGAATTGGTAAAGCATGTGAAGGTTTATTTGAGGAGCTTTATCACTGGAAGAACACCAAAGCTCATCTAAACTCTGAAACAGGTACATCTCTGATCTCAAAAACTTTTGTCCAGATGCTTTCAAGTGTAACCCGGCAAGCACATTACCTCATTAACCTGCTATATGCTGGAGGAAATGTAGCAACCTTTTTCCAAATGAAAACTCTTTTAATTGATATTAATGCTTGATTTCTCTTTCTTAGCTACTTGCTTTCCATTCATTCCCACTAGATTATTTTCTTTGATAGGGTCTTTCTATTTGGTTTTTGAATCCCATCCAACAAGTATGATTGCTTGGTGATCTCTGCTCCTGTCAAGACCTTTTGACCCTGCTACCTTGATTTACAAAGAGAGAGGTTTGGCCAGAGTGTTTATGGGATTGTGCTCTACAAGTCTTAATGGGCCTATGAGACAACAGACCCTGTGGCTACCATCCATGGTGGTATAAATAGTTCTCCCCCCCCCCCCGCCGCCCAAATAACATTTTCATTTCATTGATCCCAATGGTACTTTCATGTTCCACCTGGATTTAATCCTAACAGCACTCACTGGTTTCTTATTGGCAGGCGTACATTTCTGTCTGTGTTTCTACCCCAACAAATCTACCCACTATTCATTTATCGTCCCCTCCCATTAGTGCCTGTCTTAATGCCAAATTGAAATTTTGCAGTGCTAAAATGAAAGAGATAAAAAAACCCACTTCTCAAAATAAATTTCAGTCAACAGAATGGTCTGACCATTTTAAAATAGGAAGCCCAATGTCCCCCCCCCGAGTCTTTGTTATTTATATATAGATGATAAATATAGATATAATGTTTACATCTGTTTCTCTGATGCAGATCTGGGTTTGAAAATTATGTTTACTATTTTTCTTGCTAATTTTAAAAAGTGTTGATCTTTTCTGTTATAAAATAATTTATGGGTCTGGGTCTGCTGGCCCCCACTGGTTTTCTTTGTTTTTCTTTTGTTTTTGAATAGGGTGGGCTCTGCCCTACCTCTGGCTGTGCCTGTCTTCCAAATTTACATGGATAATTTCTATTACTAATTTCAGAAATGCCTTGCTTTTGCTTTTTGTTCCTTGCACTTTGTGAATCAATTTGTACTTAAATACTGTAAGCCATATTTATATAAAAAAAGACATAGATTTCTTTTTAAAGGAGAAAGGCTTAGTGGTAGAATATATACTACAAGTTGAAGCATTAGCTTGTCCAGGTAGGGCTAGAACAATTTCTTCTAAAACTTGGTGTAGCAGATTCTAATTAGTGTAGACATTGGTCTTGTTTGTTGAGGATAATGGGAACTATAGTACAAGACATTTGGAAGATACGAAATTGGAAATGGTTTATGTAGACAGCATTCAGCTAGATGGGCCAACAGTCTGACATAGTATAAAGCATAGTCATATGTTTTCCCTGTAGGATTAGCACAGGCATACGTCAGTTTAAGAATTGGATGCGTTCTCCGGGATGTTTTGTATTGCAAAAAAATTCATAAACCGGAAATGCACCAGGGCGTAATGCATCCTGGGGAAACTTGCTTCAATAAATTTTTTGTAAACTGAGGTATTGCAGGAAAACAATATTAAACCGAGGCATTATTTTCAATGGATTTCCTTACGTAAACTAAAAATTACGTTAACGGAGGCATTTGTAAACCGAGGTATACCTGTATATGGAAGCATGTCATGACACACAAATCCCATCAATATTCCATGTAGAATGTACTGCGCAGGTCACCCTTCCCACCGCCAGTTCATTTTAAAATGCATTTTTGCAGGCAGAAGGAGCCAAAAACACAGTTTTGGGCTAGCTGAGCTACATATAATACCCAGCATGAAGGCAGAAATGAAGCCATTTCATTATACACAGAGTAGGTTGATTTCCTAACGTGGAAGCTAATGAATCAGAAGGACTTTCTTAAGTGAGAAGAATGTGGATATGATCATGCACGCACACATTCTGAGGAGACAAAAGGAAAAACGCAATTGCCTGGTGGGTAGGCACACCTGTTGCTTCTGCTTAGGCATATGGCGGTTTAATTAAAAGTTGGGGTGGGGGGGCTGCAGTCGCTGAAAGAAGAACTGACTGCAGATGTGCAGGGGCCTTTACATATTCTGAAAATCAAAGCCAAAAAAGTGGAAGAAATGAAATACATTTATGTCTCTCTGCAACCAAGACAAGACAAATCAGAATGGCTAAATTGGGGGTTGTGGGGCATGGGAGAAGATCCAAAAACAACCTCACCCATGGTGGTTGTGGTTTTTCCCCCTGTATAAAATGTATAAAGACACTTGTTTCTCATGATTCATTTCTCAATCTTCAGCAGAGAGTAGATTGTGCCAGAAGAACTAATTTCTGAATACACAAGACAGATCAAAACTTTCTTTTCTGTCCTATGAGATCATTCTTTTCTCTCCCGCCCGCCCCACCCCCAACCCCAATTCATTTAAAACGTTGGTTCATTTTCTTTGTGGCTGTTTGATGTGGGGGGAGGGAATCTGAAATTATGCGTAGAAAATAGACGTCGGAGTTGTCTTTGCTCAGCAAGCAGATCACGTGTTCGTGTGTGTATGATGCGTGCGTAGAAAGTCTACCGTGTTAGTCCCACAAGTAACATTGGTAAGAGATGGTGCGTCTTGATTAGCACATTAGTTTGGGTAGTGTAAAATGGAAGAATGTTTTCCTGTTTCAGAAGACAAAAGGGCCTGATGTTCATTATGTTCATGTGACAACGACCTGAAATGCACTCATGTTACATGTCTATACACCTACAACACTGATCTAATCTGTGTCACAAAAAATCTGTACAAATCTGTAGAAATCAATATTATTTTTTTCTCCCGCACACAAGGATGTGTTTGAAACCTTTCCTCCCTCAACCCAGGGTGAAAGAATAACTCCTCTTAAACATTTATTTAAAGAGACTGGATTAGAACCCCTCTTCTGATCTCATAAAGATTTTGCTCTGGCAGAGAAGCTTGCCTTCATAGTCATCTTCTCATTCCTTTCCTTTCAACCGGGGCTTATGATATTTGCACTAAAAATAATGGGGACAAAAATAATTATATGTCAGCTGGTTTGAGGAAGCTTGCTGCTAGGAAAAAAACATTGTAAAAAGAATGGCCATGCTTTTACAGTTTCATTTTATAAAATAAGATCAATACGGATGGAACAGAATGAAGGTTTTATATGTGAGTGAGTTTGTGTGTGTGTGTGTGTAAAATTATAATTATTTTGTACTTACCCTCATCCTTCATTTCCTCATCCCCTCTGATGCCATGCTCTGTCATTGTTCCTTTGTAATGGTTGAATGTGTTCACTACTCCTTTCTCCTCAAGTTCGGATATTTGTAAATTATGCTTTTATGGCACTGCGGACACCTTTTTTTGTATAGTGAGAGCTGGCTGGAGCTCTTCTCTTTCTTCAGTTGATGTTATTAAAAGATTCTCTTTGTTATGACTAATAAAAAGCTTGAATTTTCCTTCTGTCTAAACAAACATAAATGACACTGGCAAACGGTTCTGTGAATAGACATTGGGGAGTTTATCTTACATTGGGGGTGGGATGCTAATATAGGGAGTGAAAAGATTTGTCAGGAAATGGAGGAACAGTGATAGAGGGCTAGCATTTGACCTTGATCTTGACCTGGGGAAGAAATCATTATGAACAAGTAGGACAGTGTAATAATGGTTAGCTCCAAAAGGAAGGTTCTCCACAGTTCTAAAAACAACTTCAAGACAAATATTCTTGGTAACAAATTGAGATATGATGGCAATAGCATAGTACATTCTAATTATACGCTGGTCTGATTGCGGTATTGACATTGTTTCTTGGATAGACAGCCTTGAAGGAATGAATGATAGAGAGCCAATCAATGGGTGCAGCTCTTACACATTTTTAAATGAAGGATATATTTTGCTTTTCTTTTGAGTACCAATCTCTGGACTCGAAGTTTCCTTCTTCTTATTTAGTATATTGACTTTTTTTTTAAAAAAAAGAACCTTCATTGGGAAAGGTTTGAAAGCATGTAGGAAGAGAGGCAGGGCCTGCTCTTGACTATTGAAGACTGTGAGACATGTAATAGTGGGCTCAAGCTACAGGAAGCTAGTTTTACGCTGGCTATCAGGAAAATGTCTTAACTGTTACCTCTGTACAAAAATTGAGCTAATTACCTCAGGATGTGGTGAGCACTCCACTGCTGGAGGCATGTAAGAGACAACTGGACAACCATCTGTCAGATATGTTTTGGTTTCGATTCCTGCATTGAGCAGAGGGTTGAACTTGTTGACCTTATTAGCTCCTTCCAATATGATTATTCTATGGTTCTATGAAAATGTTTCCACTGAGGCTAGATCAACTGGTTGTTGACTGGTCCTAAACAGCATGGAATGATCATTTTGTCTTATAGATATCAGCAGGGGTGAATGGGGGTGGGTGGGCTTGGTACAGAAAGCAATTGCAAAGCAATTGGCCAATGCAAGTATATAGCCACTATTTTTGACCTACTGATTCTCAGTCTTCTACTGTTACCACTTGTACTTCTTTTGCCTCTTTCTATCAAAATATTATATTAGCCAAGAATACTATTTATGCAACCTAAGGGATTGCACAGCCTGCTTTAGAAGTAGATCCCCTGTTTGCGAAAGTACAGTAGATGGCAGTGACCACAATTCAAAATAGAAATGAGTTCTCAAGATCTTCATGGGTCATCCGAATGGCAGTTTCCACCACAACCACAACAACACATTCACTAGTTATTTTGGGGATCTATTGTACACTGCACTTAGACCTTGTCCACAATCTGCTTCACAAGTTGAGTGAAACTTTTTTTCTCTAAATAGGGTAAACCTTCTCTGTGCCGTTTCTTGCTAAATTGTCTTTCACCCTCAACACGCAGCCCACAGATTGTGGAATCTCTTCAGAGCTGCTATAATTTGGATCCGAAGGATGGAATTACATGGTAGGGCAAACCTCATGACTGCTTCAATCCCCTTTCTGTAGGAAGCTAAATTAAGCCACACTTACGTCCCACAGGAGTTTTGTTCTCCCCCCCCTCCTTCCTTTCTTCCTGTTTTTAGCCCCCTCAAATGTGTGTGAGAAAAGCTTTCTCCATTTGCTTTTTACTGCTTTGACAGTGCTTGTCTTGCTGTTACCAGTCAACCCAATTACAAGGTTAGGATGTAAAGGTGAAGAATCATAGAATGTCACAAGTTCTGCCTAGAGACTTATTTTCCTTTCTGTACAGGATTCCCATGTCTCATTGATTTGGGTTTTAGGGAATAAGAGCAACTGAACGAATTTTTTGAAAAGCACACATAACACACTTGTTCACTTGAGGTTCCTAGTTGTGGAAACACGGCCGGTGTTGACAAAAAGACTGCTAAAATGAAACCAATAAATTACATTTTACTGTGACCTACCTGTGTTTACAATGAGGCATGCCCAGTATTTTTCTTTATGCTCAACCTTCAGTACACATTTTAATACGCTGAAACAAGATATGAGATTAACTTTGGGTTTCTCCTGGCATGCAGTATTTTTTTTAGTCCCTGCATGAACATGGAAGAAATACATGCTTTAATTTGAGAAGAACCCCTATTATCTTCAATACCTTTGGAACAAGTTATATACAGGTACTAGGTAAGAGCACTAGTGATAAAGAAGAATGCCTGAGTTGAAGAAGTAATTTAGGCCTCTATAAAAAAGAGCATGTGATCCAATTTTAAAAGTTGAGATAGTTTAATATCTTTATTCCCACAGGATTTTACACTTAATTGACACTACAAGTTCACCCAGACTTTGTATTCTCAAAGGCTTTTATGGCCGGGATCTAACAGCTGTTGTGAGTTTTCGGGCTTTTTGGCTGTGTTCTGGAAGTTTTTTTTCCTGATGTTTCACCAGACTCTGTGGCCAACATCTTCAGAGGGCAAGGAGCTCTGTGGACTAGGAGTTCTCTCTGTGTTCTGGGGTATAGAGTGAGTGAGACTGTGGGTGTTTTTTTAAAAGTTGTCTCACTCACTCTATACCCCAGAGCACAGAGAGAACTCCTAGTTCCCTGAGCTCCTTGCACTCTGAAGATGCTGGTCACAGAGTCTGGCGAAACATGAGGAAGTAAAACTTCCAGAACACAGCCAAACAGCTAGAAAAACTCACAAGAGCTATCACCCAGACTTTTATTTTGTTTCATTTTATTTAAGAGGACCCAAGGCAGCTTACATCATTAAAAGACAGTATTAAAGCTAACAACAATGGCTACACAAATACTAAAAAGGATCAGACAAAGACCATACAAAACCACAAGCAGAAATGTTGGTATGAAGTAGAGCTCATGGTCAAATGTTTGATTACATTGCTCCCCCCCTCCTTTAAGGCAATGTGCTTTTAGGGAATAATAACATTTGATAAAGTATGTTTCCTTTCCCTGATGGTGCATGTGTTGGGCATGGTGCAGAAGTCATCGTATGTACAAATTGTACAAGTCAAAGATCTGCATGGCAGAGTGTTACTCTGTCCCTGGGCCAGGTGTACTAGTGCAGTGACCATAGCTTCACAAGCCATGGGCAGCAGCCTCTACCCTGCTTGCTCATGGGCAGTACAGATAGTTCAACTATCAGTTCTTGTTCTCTTTGAATTGACTATCATAGATATAACTATACACTTTTTTTTACTTTAAAGCACTTTAATTATCATTGATTCTCTAAAAGACCTCTGGAAGCTCTTCGGTGAACCACAGAGAATTCCAGTCACTTTCTGTTGAAACTTGAACTACCAGAATTCTCTATAAAGAAAAAAAGTGAAGAGAAAAAATAGGTATTAAGCCAATATAAATGCATATGGGCCGCCATTTACTCACTTAAACTGGCACATGGCTTACTGTACATTTGTTTGCCATTCACTTAAATATCTGGTAAAGTTCCGAACATGGATTATGAGGGTGAGGTATTGCTGTGGAATATTACACAAAGATGTGAAACACAGAACCCGGAATCAAAAACAAAGGAATCTATTGTGCCTTGCTAGTTGGAGGCAGAGATAATCAGCAGATTTTCCTCAGCTAGATGCCTCCAGATTGTGTTTTTTGCTCTTAGGAATACAGCGCCAAAGCCAAAGAAGGCACTGTACTCACTTAGCCTAATTTTTTTGTTTTGGAAGGTGCCCGAGCCTCCTCCCTCTAAAAGAAGAAGCAGAGAAGCTATAATTGCAGCCTTCCGTCCCATGCAATCCTGCCACCACATACCAGGCAGAGAAGATTAATGTAACTATGCAATGTAATCCGGACATTTCAGTCCTCAGCTGTGTGTATTTACCTTTTACTCACTGGGGATATTCAACCGAAACACTGACTTGTAGAGTGGAGAAAGCTGTGCTTAAAGGAAATGATCTGAACGAAACCATCAGCCCGGGCTCGAAAGAGCAGCGGCTGCTCTTTGGCTCTGTAGGTTGACAGAAAACCCAATAACGTGAGAAGAATAAAAAACAAAAGTGTGGTAGAAACTCATAGAGTAGCAGGTTTATTTTGGGTGCAAACTTTCATGGGTCACAATCCACTTCCCTGGATGCATGGAAGGCTACATGTTTATGTACACCAAGTCCATGGAGCATCTGTTTAAAAACTACTTGAAAAATTCCACCAGAATGTCCAGCAGCTTTCACCTGAGCCTGGACTAGTCTACACAGCAGGTACAGTACATTGTCTGGACACTATTGGGCAACTGCCCAATGGATATACAGTACAAGCACCATGCTGTATCAAAACCTTACTGGTTGTTAAACCTACTCACATGCCTGCAGTTTCTACTCAAACGCCTCACAAAATCTGTTTTGTACAGCCCATACATTATTTCTGCTCAGAACTATGAGACAGAGAAATAAAACCCATGGATTTATAGTAGACTTTTCTTACATTACTTATTCATTTTGGTGAAAAAAAAACAAATTGTCAGGACAGGACATAATTCCCAAATTAGACCATTCATATGTATTATCAGTGATCTACAGCCCATTCTGGACAATATTACTTTCCCCTGCCAGGCTTGTGGAATCTGGACATTATTTACAGACAGCCAACCAACCTTTGTTGTTGTTGTTGAGTCAAGTCATGTCCAACTCTTCGTGACCCCATGGACCAGAGAACGCCAGGCCCTTCTGTCTTCCACTGCCTCCTGGAGTTTGATCAAATCCTGTTGGTTGCATCGATAACACCATCCAACGATCTCATTCTCTGCCGTCCCCTTTTCCTTTTGCCTTCAATCTTTCCCAACACCAGGGAATTTTCCAAGGACTCCTCTCTCCTCATCAGGTGGCCAAAGAACTGGAGCCTCAGAGAGCATTCAGAGTTGATATCTTTCAGGAAAGAGCCTCCTCCAGCACCACAGCTCAAAAGTGTCAATTCTGCAGCAATCAGCCTTTTTTATGGTCCAGCTCTCACATCCATACATCATTACTGGAAAAAAAATAGCTTTGACTATCCAAACCTTTGTTGGCAAAGTGATGTCTTTGCTTTTAAAGATGCTGCCTACGTTTGCCATCACTTTCCTCCAAAGAAGAAGGCGTCATTTAATTTTGTTGCTGCAGTCACCATCTGCAGTGATCAAGGAGCCCAAGAAAGTAAACTCTGACAACCAACCGTCAGCAACTATTAGCACACATTAAGATACAAAGATGGGAACAAGACCTAGATGTAAATCTAGATGCCCCAACACCTACCTTGACAGCGCCAACAATACTGCCCCCACCACATCAGGGGCTTGCTTGTTTGTCTACTAATGTGACTTATGCTACCCATGGCCAGTGGTAATCTTTTGCATTCTGTATAAGGGAAACAGAATAATTTCTGTCCAAGAGAAGAAATGTTGAAAAAAATTGACATCTGAAAGGGCATCACCCAAGAAGCACTTCTGAGACATTCCAACCTCTCAAGGTGAACTGATCTGAAAGCAGATGTTATGGATGGAGAAAAAGGGAATTACACATGTAGATTTGAGAGAGAAGGAAAGACCAAAGGAGGCTACATTTTCAAATCCCAAGGAGTTCAAATGAAACCAGGGATTCATAGCATTGCAGTTTTGGTTTGGGTAGTGGGCGGCATATAAGTTGTATAAATAAATAAATAAATAAATAAATAAATAAATAAATAAATAAATAAATAAATAAACAGCCCCAAAATGGCATGTAATGATACAAAATGAGTGTGTTGATAAGTACAAGCAGTTTGGAATTTGGTTCAATTAACATTGAGATGGCAAAAAGGTGGTAGATAGATGATAGATAGATAGATAGATAGATAGATAGATAGATAGATAGATAGATAGATAGATAGATAGATAAGAATAAGAAGAGAGATGGACCAAAGCAGCTTCCTTAAGATGAATGCAGCTTGCATCCTAAAAGAAGATCAAACCAAAAAATCCTTAACAGTGTCTTTGAGAATGTGCACCATGCTGCCTTCTAATTGCTAGTTATTTTGCATAGCATGAACACACGGACTGCATCAAGTTGCTTTAAAAACATTGAAATGTCTGAAAGGTGGATTTGTCAGAGGATGCTAAAATAATATCTTGGAATGTGGCCAGTGAAGAAGTACTAAAATGAAGGAATTAATGACCAAGAAGTCATGAAACACATAACAGATAGGAAGGCAAAGCTATAACAAGTACACATTGTTACAGCCAATCATTGAAGGGTCACCAAAGGGAAAACAAGCACAGGGAAAAGTAACAATGGCTTTCCCGAAGAACCTCAGAGACTAACTGGGACAACACAGAAACACAGCATTGTCGTTCTGTTTTTCCTCGTAAAGACCAGGATGACCAAGATGGTGGTCAACATCTGACATCAGAAGAACATGAAAAGAAGGGTCTCCCTTGTCATTTTTCCCTTACAAAAACCCCCACAAAGCAGCTTAAGCATAGAAAGCGTGACGGGCCCAAGACGACTTGGGAAGCTTCTCAGCTGGGTAGATTTGAACTTGGGGCCTTCCCAAATTCACTTCATACTGAGTGAAATTACAAGGGGTTTTGAGCATGTTGATCCCTTTTTCACAAGGGGGGATCACTTTCATTTGTTCAGTCTAATCCAATGATCAGTTTGAGGAACCTTTTCCCCAGCCCCAGAGAGAGCTGTCACCAGACAGCTTGGCTACTAAATTGGGGTGGGGTGGGGTGGGATATTTAGTTCAGCAGTGAAACCTGCAGGACAATGGAAATACCAAATACGGGATGAATTGACTTCCTAAAGGAAGCCACAGCCTTGAATTTACAAGCGTTTACAAAAGCTGAGAAGGGCTGTTGAGGACAGGACACTATGAGGTAACCATGGAGGAAACTTGATGGCACATAACAATAACAAGGCTAATGTCTGGAGGAGCAAAATGTCCCTGTCCATGATTTATCACGCAATATCTTGCTTTGCTTCCCAAGTGGTCAGAACACTATATGAAGTTCCTTTACTTCCTTTAGCTTTATTTTACTCACCCAATATCTTTGGTTAAGCTGCCAGACAAATGCTCCAAGATCCTACTTCTTGTTGATTTCGTATTTAAACATGGGTTTCTAAAAACTGAGCCCTATCAACTCTAACCAATGCACTGTGCTAGTTAAATATGAATGAATATGCCTTTTTATAGCTCATGCCTCATTCCTCAATTTTTTCTTTACCTAGACAAGAAGAAAATACCTATCCCTTGACGTTTTAGGAACACAATTCCTTAACGATCTTCCTTAGGTAGTTCCAGTGGTATTCAGATTTCCCCATCTAATCTGTTATGTCTCCTACAATGCCCTCGGTATCTAGTCCTCCACAGATTACCTCAGCTTTTATGGGCTGAAGTCCCTGGGGAAATGCATGTTTGAAGGATATATGGATGAAGTGATGACTGACTGACAGCTCCAATGACATCACCTTAATTTCTCACTGAGATCCTCAGGGTGGATCCAAAGAAGATGGTTTAACTATCATCTGCCTTGCAGTAGCTCCAGCAGTGCTCACCTCTATGTCATTTGCAAGGATTTATCCTTGCTGGGATTGCGTCAATTATGTTGGGTCAGGAAAGAAGACACACATGTTCATATAATGCCTGGCAGTGGCATCACTCAGCATTAGAGATGGGCACGACCAGGAAAAATGACGTTTCGAGTTGTCATGTGTTGGAGCCGGCCCGTTTTGGCTCGTTTCCGTTTGTCGCGAAATTTTTCAAAAATTTGTCATTTCGTTTGTCGTCTGTCGTTAGTACTGGTTTAGGGGGGGGTAGGGTAGCGGGCTCCTGGAGGCACCTCTCTGGGGTGGGTGCCTCCTCTGGCCCGCTACGAAGGGAAGGCATTTAGCAGGCTCCTGGAGGCACCTCTCTGGGGTGGATGCCTCCTCTGGCCCGCTACAAAGGGAAAAGGAAGGGTACATGACCGTGTAGCCATTGCGTACCAAGTGGCACTGGCAGAGGCACCTCTCTTTTGGGTGCCTCTAGCTCACTAAGAAGGACAGCATACTGGCGTACAGGTTTGGAGTTTTTTGGAACTTTGGACTGTGAGCGAGGTGAGAGAAGAATGCCTCTGCTGGGCGCCCTCTGACTCACTAAGAAGGACAGTGTACTTGCGTGTAGTGCAATGCAAGTACAGATCTGGCTTAGGGTTGGGGTTAGGGCAAGGGCTAGGCTTAGGGTTATTATGGGTAAGGTTAGGGTGAGTTAGTGGGCTGCACCTCTGGGTGCCTCTGACCCACTAAGAAGGACAGTGTACTGGCGTATGGGTTAGGGTTAGGGTTAGGGTTAGGGTTAGGGCTAGGGTTATAGTGGGCTTTTTATGCCTGACTGGCACATCCCAGAAGTCTCAGTCAAAACCTGACCAAGTGGCCATGCGATTGGTGGAATGGCTCCAAAAATTTGCATGGTCCCATCCCATGGCCAGCCCATCATTGCGCAGGTGTAAAAAAATAAAAATAAAATAAAATAAAATAAAATCAATGGGATTGGAGACAGACGTTTATTGCAAGAAAAACCCACTGCTGCTACTGTAAAAATTCAGGCAGTTAAAATACCTAATTTTCGCATCTTTCTGTGTGGTGCTTTGGTGGGTTTTTGGACCACGATTTCAAAAAAAATATTGCAGTCACCATTTTGGATCCCCCTGCACCGCATGGCATGGCGAGACGACGAGGATGCCCCCCACCAGAGCAGCCCAGGACAGGAGAGGGGGGGAGGCCGGGGACCCCCCCCCCCAGAAACCACCCCTCTGGTAGGTGCCCTCACTCAGGCAGGCATATTTTCGCCTGCTTTTTTGGCCGGGAATCGGCGTTTTTTTTAAAAACTTTTTTTTCTGTGCCGCTTGGCATCGCGCGATCGCCATGATGCCATGAACGACAACAACAAATCAGACCCAATTTTTCTTTTATCGGTTCGAGTTCGAGTTCTGACGGTTTAATTGTCGTTACCGTTTCCGTTGCGTAACGGAAACGAGGAACGGAAACGGAAACGAGAATTTCGCCAAGTCGTGCCCATGTCTACTCAGCATTACCACAGTTCACAGCTTTAGACTCCAAACTAGTGGTTCTGAATTCTGGAAAATTTTCTGGGCTCTGAGCCTCATGAAGTGCACTGCCACGTACAAAACCTTATGTGAGGCACGATGAAGTCTGAACAGTTTCCAAGAACTGATACAGTATTGAGACTAGGCATGGCAGCACAGATGCTGTTCGGAAGTTGGACCAATCCTCTGAAATGAAATCACCCATTGACTTATCTTGCCTTACCTCGCACGGGGCTAAACTCCAAACAGGAAGTATCCTATGCGTCATTGTTCCTTCTCCCTGGAGCTGGCCAATCAGACAGGGATGTGGGATGATGCATTTTCCTGCACAGCTTCTGACTGGCCAGCACCAAGGAGAAGGAACAATGATGTGTCAGAGGTTACTTCCTGGTTGGAGTTTAGCCCCACGTGAGGTAAGGCAAGGTACTGTAAGTCAATGGGTGATTTCATTTCAGAGGGTGGGTCCAAGTTCCAAACAGCACCTGTGCTGCCATGCTTCATTTTGGGACTGAATCCATTCCAAAACAAAAGGCCCATGCTCAATTTTGACTAAATGACCAAGCCAGTGCTGGATCCAGATCTTTCGATTCCTCTTGGGCAAGAAGCTCTGAAGAGAAATACCCCATTCTCACTGCAGCTGTTTGCACCATTCACCTGGCCTGTCCTTCTTGGTACAGCTCCCATCTCTGTCCTGAGAGAGATGGCACAGCGAGACAAAGCTGCTTCTCCTGCTCCTTCATTCTGTCATTTGCCCTTTGCTCACAGTGACTAGGGGGAAAGGTAACCTGATTAAAGAGGGGAACGGCTCAGTCTAGTGGATTCTTGGCAGGTGTCCGGTAGTGCCAGGGCTGGACGGTCATACAAATCAGACATTACATTGGTGTCCAGACATTAATGTGGCAAAACTGCCCCCCCTTCCCCTCACTTGTTTATGTACTTAGCGAGGGCTGGTGAGCCCCCTTCCAAGCAGCAAATACCAATGGATATTTTGTCAATACATCGTTGAGCCCTATAAATTGTGTTAACTTGAACCAAAGGCTTGGGTGGCCTTCCTTGGTTCCACCTCTGCTATCATTCAAGTCTAGTCACCAGCTACAGATGTTGAAGAAGAATAAATTCGAGTGAGAAATAAAACAGAACCAAGCCTTGTTGGAGAATTGGAATAAGAAACAAAGCATAAATAACAGAATCCTGTGAATCCAGAAGGTTTTTTTTATGGCAAGAACATGGTCCAGGTGATTATACACATGGACATTACTGTATAGCCAATCCAGAAACTGAATAGACATTATGATAGAAAGCAGCAGTTTGAAAAAAAAGTGGATTGTTATACAGACCATAAACTATATTATGGAAAAATCAGAGCAAAGTTGAGAAACAACATCAAAACAAGCCTAGTGCCAAAATATAACATCAATAATATTCCTGGTGAGTTTAAAGATCATGATAAGTACATATTAGTGTTAGTAAAGTCAACTGATCATGAATCAGAAAAACAGTGGGCTGAACCAAGGAAAATTACCAAGGAAAAATGAAAAAAAAAAAAGATTATTCCTGTAATCAAAATAAAAGCAAGGATCCAGTGGGAGACTGACAAACTCAAAATTGTTAAACTACTGCAAAGGAAAGAGAAGAGAATAAAAATAAAAAAAGGAAAACAAGAAATTTGCAAGAAATCAAAGAAAAATTAAGGTATGATTCAGGATGCTGAAAGATTAATGGAGAATATAATAAAGGAAAAAATAAAATAAAGATGGAAGCAATATAGTGAACAGCTATAGAGAGAAGATATAAGGATTATATTTAGAATGGATTCATAATCACAAGACAAGGCAAGAGAGAGAAGGAAAAGATGTATGTAGTGCTGGCCATACAGTCTTGAGTTTGCAAGACCTAAACAGGGCTGTTAGTGACATGACTTAATCCAGCAGGTTGCCAGAGGCTAAAAGTGACTTCCGTGTGGCACCTGTATATTAGTGTGGTTGCTGGCTTTGTGTTCTTCTCTGGTTTTTAATTTCAAGAGAAGCACCTTATTTATGCCGTAGATCTTCCCTTGGCAAAGGGGGTGGTGTTGCTCCAGCAGCACCCTTCCGTTTCATATTCTGGTGAAAAGGAAGGAACTAATTTAGTTCTGATCTCATACCACCTCTCAGAGGAAGAGGTTTGCCTGCCTGGCAGGATCAGCAGATGGAATAACCTCACCCTTGTTGAGGACAATTCACTACCCGATGAACTCCAGAGGAAAGGAAGAGTCCAATCATAGGGGAATGGTGTTGACTGATGGATATATTTATAGCTCTTGTTCCCTGCTTGTATTTCTTTTGGAAGTCTCTGGTGAGAAGTCAAGGGGGGAAAGTGCAATGAAGACAAGAGTGAGGCACCTCAGACCTGGTTATTATACTAACTTTGCCCAGTCCTCACAAACAGAAGGCAAGAAAGTTAATTTGAAAGTGGAGCAGAACATTTCAGAGTCCAGGTCAGGGGCATAGCATGGGGAGGGCAAGGGGGCGGAGCACCCCGGGCGCAGCAATTAGGGGGTGCTAAATTGCCTACCAAGCCCCCCGCCACTGTCCCCCCGCCTGCTATCCAGATTATACTTTGCAATGATGGGGGGGGGGGCAAAAACTGACTGTTTGCCCAGGGCTCTGGAAGCCCTAGCTATGCCTCTGGTCCAGGTAGGTCTGACAATCCGAAGAGCATAAGAAACAACTTTATACCAAGTGTAGACTTTGGTCAGTGGCTTTCTGTTATTCTCCAGGATTTGAGACAAGGCTTGGGAGTCTTTCCCAATCCAGGGGTTGAACTGGAGACTTTTTGCAAATCCCTGAATCTCTCAGCTATAATGGCCATAGCCTCAATAGCCGGGGAATTCTGGGAGCCATAATTAAACATAATAATAACAATACCCAGTAATTTCCCCAAGCTCTGGCTTCTTTGATGTACAGCATGTAGACGTATACTCAGCTAAGGCTCTTCCTTCCCTCTTGCTTCCTTTCATGACTGGAGGACTGCTTCCTGTTTATGCTTTTACGGAAAGGAAGCAGCCTCTTTCAAGAGCCAGTAGGCATAGTGGCTATTGTGGCTTAATGTTTGTATGAGTTGAACTATCTCTAATTACTGTTGATGATTATTTTGCCACTCTCGTTATGTTTCATAAGTCAAGTATAAGGATTAATAATAATAATAATAATAATAATAATAATAATAATAATAATAATAATAATAATAAATAATAATAATAATAATAATAAATAAATCTTTATATTTATGCCACCTTTCTCCCGGAGAGATCCAAGGCAGCTTACAACCATAAATTCAACATAAGCAATATTAAAACATCAAAGACAATATTTAAAAACAATAATAAATACACTATAAAAACAATACTAAAAACAGCAGTAGCAGCAGAATTTAAAAGGCCCCCAGCCAATAAAACTGAGTATTAAGATGTTAAAAATAAAGAATTTCTAAAAGAATGGTAGCTCAGATGGGTTACCTAAATAAAAAAGTCTTGAGACATCACTTAAATGTTTCCATGGAGGAGGCAGTTCTTAGCTCAAAGGGGAGGGAATTCCATAATACCAGTGCCACTACTGAGAAGGCCCTGTTTCTTGCCACCGCCCCACGCACTTCCCTGGGCGGTGGCTCTCATAGAAGGGCCTTCTCTGATGACCTAAGGGGATGGACTGGAATATACGGAAGTAGGCGGTTTCTCAGAACAAAGGAAGAACTGCTAGCCAACAAAGAGGGGAAATATAGGAACATAAATACAGCCTATTTCCTACAGCAGCCATTTTGATACCTTTGGTTGTCCAGAAAGCAACTAGGATACAACTTTTCTCTGGCAGTTGCTTGATATTATGAGTTATACAGTTTTAAATATTATACACAAGCTTTCAAACATGTGTTCCTAGGGACTGAAATAGCAAAGAAACAGGGAGTCCACGCTGTTGGCTTTTTCTGGCATGAAACGTCCTCTGTACAATTTGGTCTTTATCTCTGTGGCACAGTGCCATTCCTCGAACGCCCCACAAATAAACGTACTTGAAAACTCTATCAGATAAAATGGAATGACTTCAGATTTTCAGGATTGACTGAATATAACATAATTTTCCATTAGTAATCTCACCATGATTAAAACTGCATTGTTTTTAGCTACTGCAGTGATCCCCCCCTCCAAAACAGAGCTGTATATGCCCATAGAAAATACTGCACGTTCAGAGGAGTGAAAACTAAACAAATAGGCATGACCTTGTGATTCATTTTATTTATTTATTTATTTATTTATTTATTTATTTGCACTTTTAGACCGCTTCGATTTTCTGTCAGGAACTCTGGGTGGTCAACAAAGGCCAAATAAACAGATAGACAACAATTAAAACCAATATCATAACATAAAGAAAAATGATAAAGACAACGTAACAATAACAATGCAAAAACAACATAAAGCCTGGCAAAAGGCACAGAGGGGCGGGGGAAGGGAACAGCAACAGTAAACAACTACCTACTTATTTGTTTTCTTTCGATAAAAAACACTATAGTTTATTGTAACCTATAAAATTGCTGCTATGTTTCCAAAGGTTTGCCCTAAATGCAATACTGTGCACAGTACTACACACACACACCATGTTAAATGAGAACTTGCTTTTCCATATTGGGCATTATTCCACAACGGTGTACTATAAAGAGGTTGAGCTACACTTCTCATCAGCACTAGTTAAACACATCTGAAAGCATTAAGGAAAGGAAAACTAGTGTGGTAGATGGCATGTTGTAACTGGATGCGAGTACAGTCACATTTGTGTTAGCTGTTATCTGCTTCTAGTCCAGCTTCCTATATCTCACAGTGGCCCCACCAAGTGCGTCTGGGAGCGCATGAGACTAGATATCTGTCTCCTGATACCGCACCCCTGCATCTGGCCCTTGAAGTACCCTGGTGTTAAGCCTGGAGATTACACATCTCCATCATGGTTTGTAACCTGTGATGGACTTTTCCTCCAGGAATTTTCCAATCCCCTTTTGATGGCATCCAGGCCAGATGCCGTCATCACATCCTGCGGCAGGGAGTTCCACAGACTAACAACGGGCTGGGTAAAAAAAAATATTTTCTTTTGTCTGTTCTCACTCTCCTGGCCCTCAGCTTGAATGGATGTCCCCTAGTTCTGGTATTTTGTGAGAGGGAGAAGAGTGTACCTCTACCCACTTTACTCGTGGCCTGCATAGTTTTGTATGTCTCTATCATATCCCCCCTCAGGTGCCTTTTTTCCAGACTAAAGAGCCCCAAATGTTTTCAGCCTCTCCTCATAAGGGAGGTCCCCTAGCCCTGTGCCTTCATGCAATTATCAACCCTATTCGATCATAGTAGAATCCAGCACTCTGAACATTCTCAAACCCTCCCAGTCCTCTCCCTTATTACAATCTTCATCCAAGTGATAACAGATCTGAAGAGGTTTCTGCTTGTGTGTAGCCTCTATATATGTCCAAGAGAACAGTTTTTCCAGGGTTGTCACTCATGTGTACAGCCTCTTCCAATGCCTTGTTGGTTCCATTGAGAAAGTAACACTGGGAAGTTTAGACACTACCCTTTGAATTGACAATACTGGATATTATGACAATTGCATCGGGTTTATGTCTCAGAGTACAACTAAGGCCCCTACCATGTCCCTTTAAATAGATAAACCGTGTCCAAAAATGCTGTCCCCACGGCTACCGGGCTTTTTGAAAACAGAAAGAAGAAAAGTAAAACACGGTAATGCCCTCTTAAGTGAGGTTTCCAAGACTTACCGGAGACGTAGGGAATGTTTTGCCTTGCTTAAAAAATCCACCTTTTAAGGAGGCAGACGTCATGGGACCATGTAGATGATCCGGTTTTCTTTCTTTCTTTTCTCATAGTGCCGACCGGCTGTTACTGGGGCCGATCGGGCGCTGTTTTTTTCTTTTTCACTTCCCCCCACCCCTAGCACCAGTCAGCTGGCCCTCTGGCTGGTCTGGTGCTTTTAATTTTTTTTTAAATTTCCCCCCGCCCTCCTAGCGAAAGGCAGCTGGCTGATCGGGCCTGTTTTTTTTTAACTTCCCCATCCCTAGCGCCAGTCAGCTGGTCCTCTGGCTGGTCTGGTGCTTTTTTATTTTTTTTAAAATTTCCCCCCACCCTTTTAGCGAAAGGCAGCTGGCTGATTGGGCCTGTTTTTCTTAACTTCCCCACCCCTAGCGCCAGTCAGCTGGTCCCTTTTTTTAATCCTAGCGCCACCTGCTGGCCATGGGGCTAAACTGCACTTTTAAAAAAACCTTTATATGGCGGAACTGCTATCCCACATCTTCAGTCATGTGACGGGAGGAAGAGGAAAAGCCGAACCTTCCAAAGATCAGGATCTTCCCCAGGTGAGATAGCAGCCTAAATGGTCAAAGAAATGTGAATGCGAAGTACTTTTTACTAACCCCATGACTGATCTGAATTGTTCTGGGTTTTTTTTGGGTTTTTTTTTGTTCCCTAAGTAGCTTCCCCTCTCCCCTCTGCTGCTTATAAGCTCCTACTTTTTATGCTGGAACAATTTAACTTGGCTTTCTCCCACATGGTTAGTTGTGGTGTATTCATGTAAAGATGGGGACATGTCTGCAGGTAGTGTTTTGGTAATATAGATAGTTGGAGTTTGATGTTCAGCCAGGTGGGGAGGAGACCTGCAAAAGCCAAGCACTGTGATTTTGACGGCGGGGTGGGGGTGTCAGGTACTAGTTCTCATTTCTGTCAAACACAGTAAATGATAGTTTTAAATGAGAAAGAACCTTCACAGTGAACCATAAAATGATAAGCAAAGGCTAAGACCACAGGAAAGAAGGATCTGCAGAGGTGGGACCAGAAGAAGGAAGGAAAGAAAAAAAAGGGGAGATGTGGACTGGAATGTGATTCACATTGCATCCAGTGTAATTCCATTCACAGCCCTTCTGTGGGCACTATTGTGATTTCAAGCATAATTTTGCTGTGAATCAAATCACAGTAAATTCTAGTGGTATTTCACCCTTAGTCATATCATGGTAGTCTTCAGACTCCATCCTCTTCCACTTACTAAATATGTTGTTAGTGTTATGTGTTGTCAAGTCACTTCCGGCTTAGAGCAACCCTATGAATTAATGATCTGAATCATTAAAGTCCTATTATTAACAGCTTGGCCAAGACTTGTAAACATAAGGCCATGGCTCTCTTTAGGGAGTCAGTCCATTAGGGTTTCCTCTTGTCCTGCAGCATTCCTCTTTTCTAATATTGCCTCTTCTATGAGTCTTGTCTTCTGGTGGTCTCATCATATTCCTATCACCCCAGATTAGCCGTCTTAGTGTCTAATGATTTTATATATATATATATATATATATATATATATATATATATATATATATATATATATATATATATATATATATATATATATATATATATATATATATATATATATATATATATATATATATATATATATATATATATATATATATATATATATATATATATATATTTGTTTTCGTAGATTTTCACGGGTATAGGTATGCATGTTAGGGTGGATTCGGGTTTCTTCCCGTGTAGAAATCTGGTTGTTTTGGCGACGTTTCGACGAGGTCTCACTCGTCATCTTCAGGCTGGTGTTCTGGCTTCTTTCTTCTTGAAGCAAAGCGTGGTCTCAGTTGAAGTCCTTCTATAAATACTGCTGAGGGGGTGTGGTTTGCTTGCTCTGTTGCTGATTGTAGGTTCGTTTGTTCTTTTGTGATCTGCTGTGTGGCTGAGGCGATCGTTAAGGGATTAACTGCTGGTGGGTTAGATGGCTGTTTAGAGACATCCTGTGTGGGTGAGGTGCTGGATGTGTGTCTATTAGCCTTTTGTTTCTTAACGACCTTGGTGATGGGTGTTCTGGCAGCATCCTGGTCTTTGGTGGAGTGGGGTTCTGTGTCTTGTGAATTCATTTTGGTCTGGCTACGGGTCTGTGGTCTCCCAATGTTTTTTTGGCGTGTGTAAGTGTGTTCCATGTGGTGACTGGAGTGGGGTGTAGCGGTAGATGGTACAGTCATGGTTTTGTTATTGGATGGTGGTTTCGTTTCATCTGTGGGAAGGGTCTGGGTTTGTGTTTGGTGTGGATGGAAGGTGGTGGCATCTTGTGTCCTTTTGGACCTGGTGTCAGTCTTTGTGACAGAGGCTCGTCTGTTGACCAGGGCTAGTTTCCAGATGTCAGGCAGGCGGGAGGTGTCGTCACGTTTATTCATGTTGTTTGGGTGTTTCTCTATTTCAATGGCTTCCATGATTATTCGACTGTTGAAGTGTTCAGTTTTGGAGATGAGTTTGGTTCTTTCAAAATCAATTTCATGACCTGTTGTTTTTATGTGCTGGAAGAGAGAGGAAGATTTTTCTTCTTTTTTGACTGCGTTCTTGTGTTCTGCGATGCGTGCGCTTATTCTCCTGTTTGTCTGTCCGATGTATGTGGCTGGGCAGACTTTGCATGGTATTTCGTAGACTCCTTGGTTTTCTAGCTCAATCTTGTCTTTGGGGTTTCTTAAAATGTTGGCTATTTTTTGTTCGGTGCAAAAGGCTGTCTTGATATTGTGTTTGTGGAGAATTTTGCTGATTTTGTCTGTGGTGCCTTTGATGTAAGGGAGGAGGGCAGTGCCGTTGTTCTCTTCTGTTTCTTGGTTCTTGGGGGGTGTTTCTTTTTGGATTAGTTTGGTGATGGTGTTTTTTTGGAATCCGTTCGCAATTAAAGCATTCGAGAGAGTGTGTAATTCAGTTTTTAGGTGGTCTTTGTCAGCGAGGCGTTTGGTTCTGGAGATGAGGGTTTTTGCTACGGAGTTGATCTGTGCAGGGTGGTGGTGTGATTGTGCATTTAAGTAGCGGTTTGTATGTGTTTTTTTTCCGGTAGATGGTATGTCCTAAGGAGCCGTCGGGTTTTTTGTAGATTAGGACATCCAGGAAGGGAAGTTGGTTGTTGGCTTCTATTTCCATAGTGAATTGTATTTTGGGGTGTAGGCTGTTGAGATGTGTGAGGAAGTTGTTCAGTTTGTCTTTCCCGTGTGGCCAGATAACAAAGGTGTCGTCAACATATCTGAGCCAGAGTTTGGGTTTATGTTCGGACTTCTGTAACGCGTTGGTTTCAAAGTGTTCCATATATAGGTTTGCGATGACCGGTGAGAGGGGTGATCCCATGGGTGCTCCTTCTATCTGTTTGTATCTTTGTCCATTGTGGATGAAGTATGTGTTGGTTAGGCAGTGGTTGGTCAGATCTAGGATGTGCTTGGGGGGGTTGTATTTGTTGTGGATAGCTGTCAAGGCTTCTTGAATGGGCACTTGTGTGAAGAGCGAAACAACGTCGAAGCTCACGAGTAGGTCATTGGGTTGTAGGTCTTGTTTCTTTATAATTTCTATGAAGTGGAACGAGTTTTGTACGTATGAAGAGATGGATTCTGCATAGGGCTGGAGTTGTTTGGCAAGAAATTTGGCGAGGTTTTGTAGGGGTGAGCCTATGGAGCTGACTATGGGTCTGAGAGGTGTTCCTTCTTTGTGAATTTTGGGGAGGCCGTAGAGCTTGGGGCATCTGGAAGATTTCTCTCTGGGGATGATGCTTGGCTTGATTTCTTCACTTAAGGGTGAGGCTTTTATTTTGGCTTTGGTGGTTTTTTCCAGGTAGGTGGTGGGGTCTGTGTTCAAAGGTATGTAAGCAGGGTCTTGTAGTAGGTTGGATAGTTTGGCTTGGTAGTCAGATGTGTTCATCACCACTGTGGCATTGCCTTTGTCTGCTGGGAGAATGATTATGTTGTTGTCTTTCTTCAGGTTGGTGAGGGCTTTTTGTTCTTCTTTGTGTAAATTGCTTCTGGGTGGTTTGCTGGAGCAGAGGATATTGGTGACTTCGAGTCTGATTTTGTTGGCTTCATCTGGGTTGATTTTGATTAGGCTGGCTTCCACTCCGCATATGATGTTTTCAGTGGGGATGTGTCTGGGGGCGACTGCAAAGTTGAATCCTTTGGACAGGACTTTGGTCTCTGCGATGGTGAGTGTCCTGTCTGATATGTTGTGAACTGTTTGTTTCATGGGCTGCTGTGGGGGGTTGGGCTTCTGGCGTTTTTCCAGTTTGTGGAGTTTGTTGGTGTGTATGTCTGTCTTGTGGGAGGTCTCTGTTTCAGCTCTCTAGGCGGCGAGTTGCTTGGATTTGTTCCAGAGTGTTGGGTGGATTTTGTTGCTGAGTTTGAGGTGGAGAGTGAGTAGGTCTCTGTTGGTTTGATCTAGTAGGTATCTTTTCTTGTGTAGTTCGTTTCTGATTAGGGCTAGTTCTGTTCTTTTCAGGATCCTTTCGCTGGATGGGGTCTTTGAGTGGAATTTCAGTTGGAAGCTTGTGGGGATCAAATTTTTATCTCGGCAGTTGCGTAGGAATGCAATGTCACATAAGATGGTGGCTCTTCGGACTTCTAGTTTCTCGTAGGTTCTGGTCAGCTGGAAGGTTTCCTCCCCGTAGAGGTCGGATATTTGTTTTCGTAGATTTTCACGGGTATAGGTATGCATGTTAGGGTGGATTCGGGTTTCTTCCCGTGTAGAAATCTGGTTGTTTTGGCGACGTTTCGACGAGGTCTCACTCGTCATCTTCAGGCTGGTGTTCTGGCTTCTTTCTTCTTGAAGCAAAGCGTGGTCTCAGTTGAAGTCCTTCTATAAATACTGCTGAGGGGGTGTGGTTTGCTTGCTCTGTTGCTGATTGTAGGTTCGTTTGTTCTTTTGTGATCTGCTGTGTGGCTGAGGCGATCGTTAAGGGATTAACTGCTGGTGGGTTAGATGGCTGTTTAGAGACATCCTGTGTGGGTGAGGTGCTGGATGTGTGTCTATTAGCCTTTTGTTTCTTAACGACCTTGGTGATGGGTGTTCTGGCAGCATCCTGGTCTTTGGTGGAGTGGGGTTCTGTGTCTTGTGAATTCATTTTGGTCTGGCTACGGGTCTGTGGTCTCCCAATGTTTTTTTGGCGTGTGTAAGTGTGTTCCATGTGGTGACTGGAGTGGGGTGTAGCGGTAGATGGTACAGTCATGGTTTTGTTATTGGATGGTGGTTTCGTTTCATCTGTGGGAAGGGTCTGGGTTTGTGTTTGGTGTGGATGGAAGGTGGTGGCATCTTGTGTCCTTTTGGACCTGGTGTCAGTCTTTGTGACAGAGGCTCGTCTGTTGACCAGGGCTAGTTTCCAGATGTCAGGCAGGCGGGAGGTGTCGTCACGTTTATTCATGTTGTTTGGGTGTTTCTCTATTTCAATGGCTTCCATGATTATTCGACTGTTGAAGTGTTCAGTTTTGGAGATGAGTTTGGTTCTTTCAAAATCAATTTCATGACCTGTTGTTTTTATGTGCTGGAAGAGAGAGGAAGATTTTTCTTCTTTTTTGACTGCGTTCTTGTGTTCTGCGATGCGTGCGCTTATTCTCCTGTTTGTCTGTCCGATGTATGTGGCTGGGCAGACTTTGCATGGTATTTCGTAGACTCCTTGGTTTTCTAGCTCAATCTTGTCTTTGGGGTTTCTTAAAATGTTGGCTATTTTTTGTTCGGTGCAAAAGGCTGTCTTGATATTGTGTTTGTGGAGAATTTTGCTGATTTTGTCTGTGGTGCCTTTGATGTAAGGGAGGAGGGCAGTGCCGTTGTTCTCTTCTGTTTCTTGGTTCTTGGGGGGTGTTTCTTTTTGGATTAGTTTGGTGATGGTGTTTTTTTGGAATCCGTTCGCAATTAAAGCATTCGAGAGAGTGTGTAATTCAGTTTTTAGGTGGTCTTTGTCAGCGAGGCGTTTGGTTCTGGAGATGAGGGTTTTTGCTACAGAGTTGATCTGTGCAGGGTGGTGGTGTGATTGTGCATTTAAGTAGCGGTTTGTATGTGTTTTTTTCCGGTAGATGGTATGTCCTAAGGAGCCGTCGGGTTTTTTGTAGATTAGGACATCCAGGAAGGGAAGTTGGTTGTTGGCTTCTATTTCCATAGTGAATTGTATTTTGGGGTGTAGGCTGTTGAGATGTGTGAGGAAGTTGTTCAGTTTGTCTTTCCCGTGTGGCCAGATAACAAAGGTGTCGTCAACATATCTGAGCCAGAGTTTGGGTTTATGTTCGGACTTCTGTAACGCGTTGGTTTCAAAGTGTTCCATATATAGGTTTGCGATGACCGGTGAGAGGGGTGATCCCATGGGTGCTCCTTCTATCTGTTTGTATCTTTGTCCATTGTGGATGAAGTATGTGTTGGTTAGGCAGTGGTTGGTCAGATCTAGGATGTGCTTGGGGGGGTTGTATTTGTTGTGGATAGCTGTCAAGGCTTCTTGAATGGGCACTTGTGTGAAGAGCGAAACAACGTCGAAGCTCATGAGTAGGTCATTGGGTTGTAGGTCTTGTTTCTTTATAATTTCTATGAAGTGGAACGAGTTTTGTACGTATGAAGAGATGGATTCTGCATAGGGCTGGAGTTGTTTGGCAAGAAATTTGGCGAGGTTTTGTAGGGGTGAGCCTATGGAGCTGACTATGGGTCTGAGAGGTGTTCCTTCTTTGTGAATTTTGGGGAGGCCGTAGAGCTTGGGGCATCTGGAAGATTTCTCTCTGGGGATGATGCTTGGCTTGTCTTCACTTAAGGGTGAGGCTTTTATTTTGGCTTTGGTGGTTTTTTCCAGGTAGGTGGTGGGGTCTGTGTTCAAAGGTATGTAAGCAGGGTCTTGTAGTAGGTTGGATAGTTTGGCTTGGTAGTCAGATGTGTTCATCACCACTGTGGCATTGCCTTTGTCTGCTGGGAGAATGATTATGTTGTTGTCTTTCTTCAGGTTGGTGAGGGCTTTTTGTTCTTCTTTGTGTAAATTGCTTCTGGGTGGTTTGCTGGAGCAGAGGATATTGGTGACTTCGAGTCTGATTTTGTTGGCTTCATCTGGGTTGATTTTGATTAGGCTGGCTTCCACTCCGCATATGATGTTTTCAGTGGGGATGTGTCTGGGGGCGACTGCAAAGTTGAATCCTTTGGACTGACACAAGATGCCACCACCTTCCATCCACACCAAACACAAACCCAGACCCTTCCCACAGATGAAACGAAACCACCATCCAATAACAAAACCATGACTGTACCATCTACCGCTACACCCCACTCCAGTCACCACATGGAACACACTTACACACGCCAAAAAAACATTGGGAGACCACAGACCCGTAGCCAGACCAAAATGAATTCACAAGACACAGAACCCCACTCCACCAAAGACCAGGATGCTGCCAGAACACCCATCACCAAGGTCGTTAAGAAACAAAAGGCTAATAGACACACATCCAGCACCTCACCCACACAGGATGTCTCTAAACAGCCATCTAACCCACCAGCAGTTAATCCCTTAACGATCGCCTCAGCCACACAGCAGATCACAAAAGAACAAACGAACCTACAATCAGCAACAGAGCAAGCAAACCACACCCCCTCAGCAGTATTTATAGAAGGACTTCAACTGAGACCACGCTTTGCTTCAAGAAGAAAGAAGCCAGAACACCAGCCTGAAGATGACGAGTGAGACCTCGTCGAAACGTCGCCAAAACAACCAGATTTCTACACGGGAAGAAACCCGAATCCACCCTAACATGCATACCTATACCCGTGAAAATCTACGAAAACAAATATCCGACCTCTACGGGGAGGAAACCTTCCAGCTGACCAGAACCTACGAGAAACTAGAAGTCCGAAGAGCCACCATCTTATGTGACATTGCATTCCTACGCAACTGCCGAGATAAAAATTTGATCCCCACAAGCTTCCAACTGAAATTCCACTCAAAGACCCCATCCAGCGAAAGGATCCTGAAAAGAACAGAACTAGCCCTAATCAGAAACGAACTACACAAGAAAAGATACCTACTAGATCAAACCAACAGAGACCTACTCACTCTCCACCTCAAACTCAGCAACAAAATCCACCCAACACTCTGGAACAAATCCAAGCAACTCGCCGCCTGGAGAGCTGAAACAGAGACCTCCCACAAGACAGACATACACACCAACAAACTCCACAAACTGGAAAAACGCCAGAAGCCCAACCCCCCACAGCAGCCCATGAAACAAACAGTTCACAACATATCAGACAGGACACTCACCATCGCAGAGACCAAAGTCCTGTCCAAAGGATTCAACTTTGCAGTCGCCCCCAGACACATCCCCACTGAAAACATCATATGCGGAGTGGAAGCCAGCCTAATCAAAATCAACCCAGATGAAGCCAACAAAATCAGACTCGAAGTCACCAATATCCTCTGCTCCAGCAAACCACCCAGAAGCAATTTACACAAAGAAGAACAAAAAGCCCTCACCAACCTGAAGAAAGACAACAACATAATCATTCTCCCAGCAGACAAAGGCAATGCCACAGTGGTGATGAACACATCTGACTACCAAGCCAAACTATCCAACCTACTACAAGACCCTGCTTACATACCTTTGAACACAGACCCCACCACCTACCTGGAAAAAACCACCAAAGCCAAAATAAAAGCCTCACCCTTAAGTGAAGAAATCAAGCCAAGCATCATCCCCAGAGAGAAATCTTCCAGATGCCCCAAGCTCTACGGCCTCCCCAAAATTCACAAAGAAGGAACACCTCTCAGACCCATAGTCAGCTCCATAGGCTCACCCCTACAAAACCTCGCCAAATTTCTTGCCAAACAACTCCAGCCCTATGCAGAATCCATCTCTTCATACGTACAAAACTCGTTCCACTTCATAGAAATTATAAAGAAACAAGACCTACAACCCAATGACCTACTCGTGAGCTTCGACGTTGTTTCGCTCTTCACACAAGTGCCCATTCAAGAAGCCTTGACAGCTATCCACAACAAATACAACCCCCCCAAGCACATCCTAGATCTGACCAACCACTGCCTAACCAACACATACTTCATCCACAATGGACAAAGATACAAACAGATAGAAGGAGCACCCATGGGATCACCCCTCTCACCGGTCATCGCAAACCTATATATGGAACACTTTGAAACCAACGCGTTACAGAAGTCCGAACATAAACCCAAACTCTGGCTCAGATATGTTGACGACACCTTTGTTATCTGGCCACACGGGAAAGACAAACTGAACAACTTCCTCACACATCTCAACAGCCTACACCCCAAAATACAATTCACTATGGAAATAGAAGCCAACAACCAACTTCCCTTCCTGGATGTCCTAATCTACAAAAAACCCGACGGCTCCTTAGGACATACCATCTACCGGAAAAAAACACATACAAACCGCTACTTAAATGCACAATCACACCACCACCCTGCACAGATCAACTCCGTAGCAAAAACCCTCATCTCCAGAACCAAACGCCTCGCTGACAAAGACCACCTAAAAACTGAATTACACACTCTCTCGAATGCTTTAATTGCGAACGGATTCCAAAAAAACACCATCACCAAACTAATCCAAAAAGAAACACCCCCCAAGAACCAAGAAACAGAAGAGAACAACGGCACTGCCCTCCTCCCTTACATCAAAGGCACCACAGACAAAATCAGCAAAATTCTCCACAAACACAATATCAAGACAGCCTTTTGCACCGAACAAAAAATAGCCAACATTTTAAGAAACCCCAAAGACAAGATTGAGCTAGAAAACCAAGGAGTCTACGAAATACCATGCAAAGTCTGCCCAGCCACATACATCGGACAGACAAACAGGAGAATAAGCGCACGCATCGCAGAACACAAGAACGCAGTCAAAAAAGAAGAAAAATCTTCCTCTCTCTTCCAGCACATAAAAACAACAGGTCATGAAATTGATTTTGAAAGAACCAAACTCATCTCCAAAACTGAACACTTCAACAGTCGAATAATCATGGAAGCCATTGAAATAGAGAAACACCCAAACAACATGAATAAACGTGACGACACCTCCCGCCTGCCTGACATCTGGAAACTAGCCCTGGTCAACAGACGAGCCTCTGTCACAAAGACTGACACCAGGTCCAAAAGGACACAAGATGCCACCACCTTCCATCCACACCAAACACAAACCCAGACCCTTCCCACAGATGAAACGAAACCACCATCCAATAACAAAACCATGACTGTACCATCTACCGCTACACCCCACTCCAGTCACCACATGGAACACACTTACACACGCCAAAAAAACATTGGGAGACCACAGACCCGTAGCCAGACCAAAATGAATTCACAAGACACAGAACCCCACTCCACCAAAGACCAGGATGCTGCCAGAACACCCATCACCAAGGTCGTTAAGAAACAAAAGGCTAATAGACACACATCCAGCACCTCACCCACACAGGATGTCTCTAAACAGCCATCTAACCCACCAGCAGTTAATCCCTTAACGATCGCCTCAGCCACACAGCAGATCACAAAAGAACAAACGAACCTACAATCAGCAACAGAGCAAGCAAACCACACCCCCTCAGCAGTATTTATAGAAGGACTTCAACTGAGACCACGCTTTGCTTCAAGAAGAAAGAAGCCAGAACACCAGCCTGAAGATGACGAGTGAGACCTCGTCGAAACGTCGCCAAAACAACCAGATTTCTACACGGGAAGAAACCCGAATCCACCCTAACATGCATATATATATATATATATATATATATATATATATATATATATATATATATATATATATATATATATATATATATATATATATATATATATATATTGTAGGGAATGTTTTGCCTACAAATGTTTTGCCTATATATATTCATCGTGTTTGCTTGATCTGGTGGAAGCTGGCTGTTTAGAATTGGTGCTGAAGAACATCTTAAGTAAAGAGAAAATACTCAATTCATTACTGGAGAAATAGTGACACCACAAGAAACCCTTTGCCCTAAACTATTGGAAGTTCCCTGGAAATGTACACCCTTTTTGAACATGTTGGGATTAATTACTTGAACTGACAGGAAACTGTCAAAAAACAAAATAGAAGAGGGTGTGAGGGGGAATTTGGATTTTCCTGTTCGGGGAGCTAGTTGGGTTGGCACAGACGGACATGAAGTGATGTTACAGAAAAATTAGCTCTTGCTGTTCTTACTATTTGGATTCTGAAATACCTGCTGACCCAGTACATCTGCAAATAAAATTTTTAGATATTTGGAATCCAAGATAACTTTGTGGTGCTTCAGTCTCAATATGTGATTTCTGAGTATGTACATGATTCTGATGTGTTACCCGACTTTGTGCCTCCTGCCTGCATTCAACGTTGGAAATTCAGAGGAACGGTGTGGATTACAAAGCCTCCCTAAGGGAAATGGTAAGAGCAGCCCTAAATTCCCTACCACTATGGAAGAAGAAAATATTATCTGCAAAACAGTTGACCTTTGAAATAGACTCTATGATATGACAATACAGTATCATGGAATTGCTATATAAATAAATAAATAATGGTTGTCATGAAATTACTCTCTGTGACTGAAAAGCCTTTCCTTTCAATAGTAGGAGACAGGTTTTGCTAAATCTCTGTGGAGATGAAAATGAACTGTATTGTGACCAGAGTAGAGTTTTAAAATTACTCTAAAACTAAAGAGTTGCAGTTATAGTTCCAAGCTACACAAAGTAGTTGATGAGTATTAGTGTTGGGTTACTTTCCTGGAAAATAACCATGTTGGTCTGACCCACCAAAACCAACAAGAGCCATTTGATAAAGTGGGCTTTAGTCCTTCAAGTGCTTCCTTGTTTTTTCAAACTCACTAAATATGTAATTACTTTTCATTCTTTTAAAAAGAAACATATCTAAATGTTACAAATCACTGGCCTGGGGTAGAAAACACACTCTTTTCCCATTCACCTCCATACTAGCAACAGATTCTGAAACAAATGACAGCAACTGAATTCTACAATTCCTCTGCCACCATTTAATGAGATCATCCCTCCGCAACTTGAAAAGGAATTATAAAAACAGTGACTGTGTTGCAAAAAGAGCAAAATCATCCCTCCTAAAGTTACAGTTTTAATGTGATGCATTATAGTTTTGCCATGGGGGGAGGGGGAAGGACTAGCTCATATAGAACATTGGTTCATGACAGCAACTAATCTGGTAGCAGCTGCAGGATCTTCAAAACAGATCTGTTGTCAAATAAATCATTATGTCTTGATAGATCTGCCCATTGTTGAAGCTGCACTGTTATTTGTTATAAAAGGCTAATGTAGATATAACCACTAGAGATGGGCACAAAAAAAAAATGAAACACTGTTTTGTCATGAAATGAAATGCCTTTCCACCCCTCTAGGAGCAAAATGATTTGTCCTAGAGGAAATGGCAGGAGAGCTTCCTCAAGCTCTCCCTGTAAACCCCCCAAATTTGGGAAGGTTTGGTGCTTAGGGGGCAGAGTTATTTAGCTCCAAAGGGGGTGCCTCTAGGAAATATTCTTTCTAATTGATTGAATTGGGATTCGGAAGCCAAGCCGTGGTGGTGCTAATTGCTCACCCGGGGGGGGGGGGGGCTATTGTGGTTTCTGGATACAATTAGAAATATTTTTTCCTATGGGGAACCCACTTTGGAGCTTAATAACTCAGCCCCCTGACCCCCAAACCTCTCTAAATTTCGAGGGCTTACAGGAAAGAGCTTGAGGAAGATTCCCTGCCATTTTGGTGCTTCTAGGACCCAGGGGAGCATAGCGTTTCATTTCATTTCATAACAAAACTACTTTAAAATTTCATTACTAACAAAACAAAACTACTAAAGAAACGAAACGAAACACTATATTTCTGTTCCATGCCCATCTCTAATAACCACCCTTCTGGAAGTTCTGCTTATGTCACATTAGCACAGAAAACATCCATTATGTTTAGCATTCATTTTTAGATCTTAAGTACAGGCAATCTAGATTGTTTTGCAATTTGATTGGCCCATTGTGCATCTGAGAAAGGATACCTCCTCCTTCAGCTTCCATAACAAATTGACTGTGTGCAACTCAATATTGGCACCGTATGAAAACCACTACTCTGGATAAGGATTCTAGAATTTATGGTTTCTTCAGCTGCAAGAAAGATCTTTTTTTTGCTCTCAATTTGAATAAATATTGTTTGTGTGCTTTCCTGCTTTTGATACTGTTATTTACTTGATTTCTTCGACATGCCCATGGGCACAGGCTTTTCTTAACAATAAAGAAGTCCTGGCATTATCATCCAAAAACTGAATTTTCCATATTCCCTTAGGTTACTACAATGGGGTCACCAGAAGAACCAAAAAAGGAAGGATGTTCCAAGTACAGGCAAGTCACCCTTGCTTCAGACCTGCATTGCACAAACAACAGGGTGTGTTTAAATACACGTTGGACAAAGCTGGGGGAGGGAGCTTTAAGAAAAACAGCACTGGAACAGCAGGAAGTGTTGCAATTTGGGACGAAACAATCGGAATTGGTAGTTCTTGGTGATGCAGGGAGAAGTCGAGGCTGGTACCTCAGTGGGTGTAGCAATTCAAAGCTGAGGTTTATTGGTTTTGATGTTGCATTCTTTCAAAATTAGGCAGGCACACCACTTGACTGCATTCAGTTCTGTCTTGACTCTTTACAAGAAACAGGTATGAAATTGTCCACATTGACAAATGGATCTGTGCATTGCTGCCTTGCAGAAGTGAGGAAGAAAAAGTGAGGTGACGGTTGCCAGCCAGCCAGCCAGATTTTGCCCTTTCCAAAATTAAAGGATGCAAAGCCAGAAAACTTTCCAGCTCAGCCAGTTTTTCCTGCCAGCGTACGTGCACAAGTGTGGGCCATTACAGTGCTGACGCATGTACATTAAAGCATCACAAGACAGGAGTGGATGCATTTTTATGATATGTCTTGAGCTAGTTTAGTTGCAAACCCAGCCCACTTGTGATATATGAAGGCAGGGCCAGTCCTACCAGGAGTCAAAGTAAGGTGGTTGCCTCAAACAGAAGACTCACTCAAATCATCTTGGCCAGATGTAGGCTGTTTTGTTTCAAGTTATGTTCCAAAATGGAATCAGCAACCTTTTAGCCTTGAGCAGCAAGTTTCATGTCAGGAGATGTCAATATTTTGGTCCTTATCTTTGCAAACAGAAGACATATAATTACTCAAAATCCTTCACGTTGCCTTGTACAGCAGATACCTTCTGTTGGGCGAGCAACAGAGAGCTGCTGAAATGGACAGTGCTCATGGTTCAAGGGAACAGCTTGTCTTCTGAGCCGGCATTGGCCACCTGTTTGTGGTGAGTGGACCATTTGACTCATCAACCACAATTGCAGACGCAATGCACTCTAGCGCAAGAGTGATGGGTTGCAAAATACCAGCTTCTGGTCAGGGCAAATGGCAGAGAGTAAGCAACTGGTCCACTAAAGCTGCCACATGCCCAGTGTGGGGGTGAGGGGGAAAGCAGCTGCTGCACAAGTAATGCGGCAGTTGAAATTAGTCATCACAGCAAGTCAAACAGGAGGTTTGGGACTGCACCATCCTTATTTGTTTAGTATTAAAATTATTCCCCAACAATTGACAGGTTCCCAAGACTGTTGGGGGAAAAGTTAATATTACAGTAAAACAAAGTAAACCTGATATATTAAAGTGATAAAAAGGAGTCACCACAGTAGAAGAAAAGCAGGGTAAAAGTAATCTTGGGAATAAAAAAATAAATAAACATGAAGCAGCATTAAAAACATGTAGAAATTTAGAATGTCAGGCAAATGAAGAGGCTGTATGGTGACACCATTAGATGTCTAATGGAAGACATCTTCTTTGATTAGACCTTTTATTTCATAGATCTTTTTATTTGATGGACCTCTGTTTGGCGATATCTTCTCTTTGTCAAATCTGGTTTAAAGACAGAGAATCATGGCAAAGGAAAGAAAGTTGCCCTTTCTGAAGCGAGCTTCTGAACTGTGGCCAGGTAACCCACAGACTGAATTGTCTGGGGGTCATCTGGCCACAGTTGTTCTCGCTTCTAGTAGCCAAGAAATGAGACCTGGCAACTGGATTTCTTTTCTTGTGAGAGCGAAATGTTCCACTAGTCCTCCAAGCTGACGAGTGAAACACTTCAATCCCACAAGAAAAGAAGTCCAGTTGCCATGACTCAGCTCCTAGATGACCCCACCTGGATGACTGAGAATTACCACAGACATTTCTAAAACGGCTTTCTAGGTAAGTGAGATATTTTAGAGGATGTTTCACCATTTTGACACACCCCGGTGAGCTCCCATGGCTGGATGGGGATTCAAACCAAGGCTTCTTGAGTCCTAGTTTGTCATTCCATCCATTATACCTCACCAAGCCTCTGTATTTCTTTTATAAAGTACACTTTCCCCTTTACCAATTCTGGGGTTAGGGTGCAGGACCCTCGTGTCATTCAAAGTCTGCAAAATGCAGCTACAAAACATTAACACCCCCCACATGCATACAGACCTCCCCTAACCTGCCTCAGCCATTTGGCATGCCCAGCACCCTTCCTGGCCTCCATGTGGAGCCACCATGACAGGAGAGGGGGCCAGCCAGGTTGCCATCATCAAACCAAAAGCTGCCTCACCTCTTAAGAATATGAGCCTTCAGTACATTTGAGATCTACCTTTCTCAGGCTACTTCTTGGAGACTAATAACAGTACAGTATTTATTGAATTGTAGTACACAAATAAAGAAGGCTGATTGCTGCAGAATCGATTCTTTTGAGCTGTGGTGCTGGAGGAGAGTCTTGAGAGTCCCCTGGACTGCAAGGAGATCAAACCTATCCATCCTGAAAGAAATCAACCCTGAATGTTCACTGGAAGGACAGATTTTGAAGCTGAGGCTCCAGTACTTTGGCCACCTCATGAGGAGAGAGGACTCCTTGGAAAAGTCCCTGATGTTGGGAAAGATTTAAGGCAAAAGGAAAAGAGGATGGCAGAGAATGAGATGGTTGGACGGTGTCATCGATGAAACCAATATGGATTTGACCAAACTCCGGGAGACAGAGGAAGATAGGAAGGCCTGGCGAGCTCTGGTCCATGGGGTCACGAAGAGTCGGACATGACTGAACGACTGAACAACTACAACACACAAATATAATATATATTAAAAATAATAGTATCATTAAATTAATGAATTAGTTTCATTTATTTTATTACTTAAGCTACAGTAATTGTTGCTAATTTTTAATCAGCACAAATAAAGCAGCACACACAGATTTTTGACAGAAACCTGTGTCCTCTTCTTTGGGTTATTCATAAGCAGCCACTCCCATCAGGCAAGCCTAGGTGAGGAGAGCATTCCATAGAGGTCACCCTCTCCTCGTGGGCCTTTCCCACTGTGACCGGCTGCTCCTCCCACAGACCTGAATCAGTTACTTTTTGAGGGGCATCTCCCATCTTCCAACTGGCATTGCTGTATGGGCCGGAAGATTCTCAGAGCTAGTAGATTTTCTAGGTACTGAAGATAACAAATAATCAGTATGAACTGAAAGATGTGAAGAAACACCTAGGCTCACCCTTCAAGGGACAGCATCCATGCCCCCTTTGGAATCTCCCCATGTTGACATTTCTTTGAAGTGAAAACCTGGCACCCAAGGAAACTTTTGATAGCCTGGCCTACAGACAAAATATTTACAAGTTTGAGGCTGCAGCTTGCTCTCCCCTTCTCTTTTCATGGCACTTTCTTAGCATAATTTGTCAAGGACTGTACTCCAGGAGAGAGGCATCGGGCAAAAATGGAAATAAATATGAAAGAAGGCTTCAAGGCACTGTAGAGATGGGCACGACTTGAAAAAATTTTTTTTCGAGTTGTCGTTAGTCGGGCCGGTTCCGTTTCGGCTCGTTTCCGTTTTTCGCGAAAATTTGCAAAAATTAGTCGGTTCGTTTTTTCGTTTTTTCGTTTTCGTTAGTACTGGTTTGGGGAGGGGGTAGCGGGCTCCTGGAGGGAGCTGCAGGAGTCAGCCAGAGCCACAAGTGACGGACTGGCAGACTCTTTGCACCCGCTGTGTCTCACGTACTTGCATGTAGTGCAATGCAAGTAGATCTGGCTTAGGGTTAAGACGGCTTAGCGCAACGGCTAGGGTTAGGCTAGTTACGGGTGAGGTTACGGTGAGTATTGGGGTGCATCTGGGTGCCTCTCTGACCCACTTAGAAGGACAGTGTACTGGCGTATGGGTTAGGCTTAGGGTTCGGGTTTGGGCTACGATTAGTGGGCTGTTTATGCCCGATCGGCACATCCCAGAAGTCTCTGTGGTCAACCTGGCCAAGTGGCCATGCGATTGGTGGAAAATTTGCATGGTCTACTCCCATGGGAGAGCCCATCATTGCGAATGCGCAGGTGTAAAAAAATAAAATAAAATAAAATAAAATAAAATCAACGGAGACTTTTTTTGCAAGAAAAACCCACTGCTGCTCCTGTAAAAATTCAAGCATTTAAAATAGCTAATTTCCGCATGTTTCTGTGGTGCTTTGGTGGGGTTTTGGGCAACAATTTCAAAAAAAATATTGCGGTCGCCATTTTGGATCCCCCCCCCACCGCATGGCAAATGGATGCGCCCTCCCAGCCTGGTACAGTCAGCAAAACCTGGCCATGCGATTGGTGGAATGGCTGCAAAACTTTGCATGGTCCACTCCCATGGGTGAGCCCATCATTGCAAATGTGCAGGTGTAAAAAAATAAAATAAAATAAAATAAAATAAAATCAACGGAGACTTTTTTTTGCAAGAAAAACCCACTGCTGCTCCTGTAAAAATTCAAGCATTTAAAATAGCTAATTTTCACATGTTTCTGTGGTGCTTTGGTGGGGTTTTGGGCAACGATTTTAAAAAAAATATTGCGGTCGCCATTTTGGATCCCCCGCACTGCATGGCAAATGGATGCGCCCTCCCAGCCTGGTACCAGCAGCGCAGCAGTAGCAATAGCCAAGGAGAGGGGGGCGGGGAACCCCCCCCCCCAAATAAAACACCCTTCTGGCCTGGTAGGTGCCCTCAGACAGTTTCCGCTTGGCATTGCGCGATGCAAGTAACGAGCACGACAAATCAGACCAAATTGTTCATTCGTCGGTTCGAGCTCGAAGTCTGGGGCAGTGATTCCCGTTACCGTTTCCGTAGAGTAACGGAAACGAGTAACGGAAACGGAAACGGGAATACCGCTAAGTCGTGCCCATCTCTAAGGCACTGTCTTTACCTTGTTTCCTGAGAATTAAGTACAGCTCTTTTAAGAGAGTTTCCCACCCAAGTAGGACTACATAAGGCTGCATCTTCAGGTTCTTTTCACAAGTAACACATACATAAGACTGGGTGTGTAGCAGGGTATATCTTCTATATCTGCAGTTTACGTGCTAAGTCTTTATTGTTGTTATCATTGTTATCAATAGTACTATCGCTACTCTCATTCTAATGCTAGAATACAATCAGAATTGAAAAAGAATTATTTCCCAATCAGTACCTAGGTCTCACAGAGCTTCACTTTTACATATTAAATTGTGTTCACACATTCATGTTGCTGACTTGTTTTAACAGGGCTTGAGAGTGTCAGAGAAGCTGAGAGCAGTGCTGTGAGGAGGCCAGATCCTATTACAAGCATGGACTGCTAGTAGGGTCATCCGAAGGGAGATGGTCATAGCTGAGATAATGGGGTAAAATGCACGTACAGTGGTACCTTGTATAAAGGAATTAATTTGTTCCAAATGAAATTTTGTTAAGCAAATTTTCCTTTGTACAAATTTCCCATAGGAATGCATTGAAAATAGAGTAATCCCTAATCGCGACCATTTTTATGTTGTACGGATTCGCCCCATAGGCGATTCTGTTAAGCAAATTTCCCCTATTTTTAATGTACAGATTTTATAGCTGCCTAGATGCCCTAAGGACATCCGATCTCGCCTGATTTCGGAAGCTAAGCAGGGTCGGCCCGGGTTAGTACTTGGATGGGAGACCACCAGGGATACCAGGTGCTCTAGGTGCCTGGAGTAGGAACTGGCAAACCACTCCAGTATTCTTGCCAAGAAAACTCCATGGACATGGGGTCATGAAGAGTCGGTCATGACTGTAATGACACAACACACACACACACACACACACACACACACACACACAGATTTTATGTTATACAAACCGTTTGTTATACGAGGGGCCACTGTACCTTCTTCAAGGGTAATGGCCACATCAGCACAAGAGAACAGATAGTTTTACTTGTGATGGGGAGGGTAGCTATTGGGCAGCAGTGATAGCTGAAAGTGACACAGGCAGAAGAGATAAGACCGTCACACTCATGGTAACATTTTTTTAGTACTGCTGTTAAACTACTGCTGAATTATTTTATTGTGAAAACTCTATGATGAGACAATCCATAATGAAACAAAAGGTAGTGCTGGGATAATCAGACTCCTAGGTTGGGAAGCACTCAATCAACTACTGGGGAAAAGCAAAGGACAAGTACAAACAGTATTGCTGCTAAGGACAAAGGTAGATTAAAACCAAAAGGACTTCTAGTGGCTGACATGCACGGAAGTGATAACAAAACTCCATGTAGTAGCACTGTTGAGTTTAAAATAAGTTAAAATTATATTTCAGACAGGCTAGCCCTGCTGAGTTCCACCGGATCCCAAAAGCCCAATGAAGAATCCGACGAGAGAGAAATCCTGAAGTAAATACTGCATTTATTAGGCCTAATAAAGACAGCAGGTGGACACAAGCCAGGAACCGAGCAAAGATGTCCGACCCCGAACACAAAGAAACCCCAAGTTTTATTAGTCCCCCTCTTCCCACCCCCCGGGTGGTGCCGCCCTGGGGTGGGCAAGGGAACGGATCTTCAAATTGTCCAATCAGTGTGGTCCATGGGTTGGCCAGAGGCGTTCCTGGGCGGTCTCTGGCAGGCTGGAGTCGGATGCCCACTTCAGGTGTTAATGAGTCCAAAGTGTCTTTTGATTAGGCCATCGTGATATGACAATGGGAAGGGGAAGCAAGGCATTGTCCTTAGGTCTGGGTAAACTGTGGAAATCAGAAAATCAATAGAGGGTTGGAGAGGGCTGATACAAAAGTCAATAGGGGACAGGAAAGCTGATGAGATAATCCGGAGGTGTCTGGATAGTCCTTTTGTGGGTGCAGAGATGTGACAATGAAGAGCCCCCAGGCTGTGACAAACATTTGTGGTGTACGTGCCAAGGAATGATTGTAATCCAGGAAGCATCTTGTGGTGTACGTGCCAGGAACTTTTCAGAAGATGGATTCCTTCCAGAAGAAGTGACTTGCCTCGTGGGACCACCATGATGCTTGTTCTTCTGTGCCATAACCCCCCTTGCCCCAGATTATAGTCAAAGAAGCCATAAGATAGAGCAGGAACATGTTTTAAGCGCATCCAGGGAAGAAGGGGTGGGAGGAGAATAGGAGAGGGAGAGAAAGAGAGAAAGAGAGAGAGAGAGAGAGAGAGAGAGAGAGAGAGAGAGAGAGAGAGCGAGCTGGGGGCTGGGGGGCTAAGCAGGAAAAGGTGCCCCATACAGCCCATTGTCTCTGTGGAGGAAGGAGAAGATTCCCTCTGGCAAAATCTATTCAGGGGAACCAAGCAGTTTGAACTGGTTTTGCCATGTGGCAGGGTGACAGTCCTTGATTTGAAATGGAGGTCACTTCCCCAACATGGAGGCAGCGTGCACCCTTATCCAGGCCTTGAGGTACGTGAAGGAAGAAGGAATTGGGAAAAAAGGAGGGGCCGGGGATATTACTGGAAGGCAGGGAGAGGAAAGACACAGAGGGGAGAGGTGGAGGAACCTTTATTTGGGGAAGAGAGAGAGAGAGAGAGAGAGCAAGGCGAAGAAGAAGGGAAAAGAGGGAAAGAGAAAAAACTTCTTGGTGCCTTTTTGGCTGGGCAGGGAACGATGCAGTGATGAAAAGGGGTTAATATGAGATGATTCCCCATCCCCCCCCAGTGTGCCAAGGTCTGGTCTATTGGAGAGCAAGGGGTTGCCCCATCCCCCCTACTTTCCTGAGGCTCAGGGAGGGCACATGTCCAGGGGAAACAAAGTATTGAATCCACTGTCAATCACCCCTAACCTTTGTTACCAAGCCTGTTCGCTTGCAGGGAAAGAAACTGGAGCTTCTCAGCCATTTCTTTTTGGGGAACGGCTGGGCCAATACGGACCAGGTTTGTTTGCATTGTGCTTGTGACGATATCAAGGATTGCAGCCGGATGCAGGGGTCTAATTTTGTCCTTGCCTAATTGACATGTGCTCGTAGGAGCGGGAGTGGGCCTGCCTTCGCAGACACGCGTCTGCTCCCAATTCACACACACATACATGTGTTTTTTTTCTTTGTGTCCTCCACAGCACAATGTGGAGCACAGAATGTGAGGAGGATTCAAAAACAAAGCAGGAGAATGACTCATAGGGTTCTGCAAAGCTAACAGTCAGTTTATTTATTTATTTATTTAATTTATTTAGTTTAGTGTATTTTTACCCCGCCTTTCTCCTTGGAAAAGGATCCAAGGCAGCTTACAGTAAAAAGGGAAAATATACAGTCCAATACAATTAAGACTTGTTCAAGTATCGAGAACAGGGAATTGAGGGATATCTTACAGCATTTAAAAACAACATTACATTAGAACTACAAGGGAACGCGAACAATTAAAAGGAGAGTCTATGTAAAGTTTTGAGTGATGGAAACTAACATTGAAAACATAGTGACAATGTAATCACATAAGGTTATAAGTAGTTATAAACACAAAGTCTATGTGATCCTATAGATTCATATAAAAGACACATAATAGATAGTCCGTCATTCAGGGAAAGCTTGCCTGAAGAGAAAGGTCTTTGCCCGTTTCTGGAAAGACAACAGAGATGAGGCAGTCCTGGCCTCTAGTGGGATGGAATTCCAGAGTCTGGGCACAGCTGCTGAGAAGGCTCTTTCATGTGTTCCCACAAGATGTACCTGTGAGGGTGGAGGGATGGAGAGAAGGGCCTCTTTTTATGACCTTAACACCTGAGTTGGTTCATACTGTGAGATTCAATCTTTGAGGTAACTAGGACCCAGGTTGTACAGTGCTTTGTAGGTCAAGGTTAGCATCTTGAATTGTGCCCGATAGCTGATTGGCAGCCAGTGGAGCTGCTTTAACAGGGGTGTAATGTGATCTCTGTACCCCGCCCCAGTCAGGAACCTGGATGCTGCATTTTAGACCCGTTGAAGTTTCCTGAGAGTTTTCATCGGTAGCCCCGCATAGAGCGCATTACAGTAGTCTAGCTGGGATGCCACTGGGGCATGTGTCACAATGGCCAGAGCAGGTTTCTCAAGAAATGGGCGTAACTTGCATACTAACCTTAATTGTGCAAATGTGCTCCTGTCCACAGCTGTGACTTGGGCATACAAGCTCAAGGACTGTCCAAGAGCACCCCCAAGGTGCATACCTGATTTTTTTTTCAATTGGAGGGTGACCTCATTCAGTACAGGTTGCATCCCTATCCCTTGTTCTTCCTTTTGACTGACCAGGAGCACCTCTGTCTTGTCTGGGTTGTTCATCATCATCCAGTTCATTACGGCAGCTAAACATTCATGTCAAGTTGAGATAGTCGCTCCCTTAGAATCCGGAGGTGACAAGAGGTAGAGTTGGGTATCATCAGCATATTGGTGGCACTTTACCCCAAAAGACCTGATAATCCTCCCCCACTGGTTTCATATAGATGCTAACTAGCATAGGAGATGGAACAGCATTCTTGATTTGTAATGTTTCTGTTCCAGAACAATGACCTTCAAATGCTTCAAGGAGTGTCCTGGTAGACTGAAGTGGTTTGAGACAGGTTCCTGTCTATTGTGGTTTCTTATGCTAAACTTGTATCCAATATTGTTGCATGTTCTTAGAGCTTGTTCTGTTTGTCCAATGTTGCAAATACATACTTGAATTAACCAAACAGATGATTGTACACATGGGCATCACCAGATCATCAATATATAAATCCAATTGATTATATAATTAGAAGTAGCAGGTGAAGACACCGTATTCTCTTTGCCACAAGAAGACCAAAAGTTTTTTTATGGTACTAATAATTAAGTGCTAATTTCCAGCATGCGAGTAAAGCTGAAAAAAAGAACACTAGAATACACTAGATATTTCCCAGAGTAAATAAAAAAGACAGATAGAAGAAAGATTTAGAATTGTAAATGACAGGCAAGACGCAAAAAGAAAAGCTGACAGAAATAGCATCAGAACCCAGAATCCAGGTTTTTAGTGAATATCACGTAGAGAGAAAAAACAAGCAACCCCCCCCTTATTACAGTAGCCAGTGTAAAGAAATAAAAAACAACACAAGGGGAAATTTCTTCTTAGAAGATCCAAGAAATCAAATGGAAATTTAAACCTAGATTATGAATGCTCAACAACCGAGAAGCACACTATCTGACCAATATCAAATAAATACAAAGTGGAAATAGTACACTGTATGCCTATCTGAAAGAGATAAAATGGTGACAGACTCTTTTGAAGATCAATCCTATGATGAAAAACCTGCATTTCTAGAAAGAGAAATGAAAACTGCTCTGAAAGCACTGGGAACAAATAAATCACCAGGAATAGATTTGAAACCTATAAACTATGTCAAGCCACAGAGATGGAATCTGTCAGAATTCTATCAAGATATGCCAACAAATATGGAAAACAAAACAGTAGCCAGAGAATGGAAACATACAATATACATTATATGTATACAATATACATAGATGCCAAGGTGTGTAATAACAAAAGGACCATTTTCTATGCAAGCAAAAGTATGTTCAAAGTGTTGAAACAAAGGCTTTTACATTATATGAAATGAAAAATGCCCAGTGTTTAAACTAGTTTAACACCCAGCTTTTTCTTTTTTTTGACAGGTCAGGCTGTCAAAAAGCTAGAGAGAAACAGGGTTTTAAATTTGCTGCTCCTTGCTTCGCTCTCCTGTTGCCACCACCGGAACCCAGCTGGTGTTTTCTTTTCTTTTCTTTTCTTTTCTTTTCTTTTCTTGGACAGGTCAGACTGTGGGGAGTGGGGGCTGTGCCCACACCCTACAGTCCGACCTGTCAAAAACAACCCCCAGGTGGGTGCCGGTGGCAACAATGGGAGAGCGATCAGGCGGTGCCAAGTTCAAATCCCAGCTCTACTCTCCAGTTCTTGCCCCCTCTACCACCCAGCTGGTGCTTTTTTGATAGGTCAGGCTCCCCTCCCCATAGCATGACTTGTCCAAAACAACAACAAACAAAAAAACAGCTGGGTGGTGGCAGTTTCTGTTTCATTTTGTTTCATTTGCTTATGAAAATTCTATTAAAATTCATTAATTATGAAATGAAACAAAACGAATTGAAACACTATGTTTCAGTTTTGTGCCTATTTGACAAGAAAGACATTGAAATAGTTAAAAATTTTGTCTAGTTTAGTTTGGTCATGAATTTAAAGGAAGCCAAAAAATGAAAAGGAGGCTGAAATCCGGAAGGACAGCGATGAAAGAGTTAGAAAATATTTTGAAGTTTAAAGATATGTTACTGGAGACCAAACTGGGAGGTCATCCATATTATTGTATTCCTGATCACTATGTACAGGTGTGAAAATCTGACATTCAGGAAAGCTGACAGGAACGAATTTGATTCATTGGAAATATGATGCTGGAGGAGAGCTTTATGGATACCTTAGAATGCCAGTGTGTCATAGATCAGTCCATGCCTGAACTAACTCAGAAATGAGAAAACATAGACTGTTCTACTTTGGTCACATCATGGAGATGACAGGATTCTTTGGAAAAGACAATAATGGTGGGAAAGGTTGGAGGCAGCAGGAAAAGAGGATGATCAGATATGAAATGGATGGACACCTTTATGGAAGTCATAGGCATGAATTTACAAGGGCTGTTGAGGGCAGGGCATTTTGGAGACAGTTCCGATTTCGGAAGCTAAGCAGGGTCGGCCCTGGTTAGTACTTGGATTGGAGACCACCAGGGAATACCAGGTGCTGTAGGCGCCTGGAGTAGGAACTGGCAAGCCACTCCAGTATTCCTGCCAAGAAAAGTCCATGGTCATGGGGTCACGAAGAGTTGGTCACGACTGTAGCGACACAACACACACACACACACACACACACACACACACACACACACACACACACACACACACACACACACACACACACACACACACGTAGGAGGAGACTTGACAACATGTAACAAGAACAACGTCGCTTTGTATTCTGTAGGACTCCTAAATGTTGTAGCCTCTATCCAGTTACTTGGTTTTTCTCATTTTGGTTTTGAGAGGAGAGTAATGCCAACTAGGCTGCTTTCAAAGCAAATGTTTAAAGGCTGAAGTGGCATGGCCGAATGCTGTGCTGTCTGGAGAATTCCTGGACTTGTAGTCCAAAAAGTAACTTTTCCAAATTCTGATTCTACTTGCAGGTGCGTGGGATGACACTGTCCCATTGTGTGTGTTGTTTATTATACTAGATTAAACTGCTGGTCCAATTGATTTTTGTACATGAAAAGGGAGAGGTGCTGTCCTCACTTCAGGCAGTCAAATAACTTGGGTCACGTCTGATGAGGACTATGGAATAAACCAGAAGAGTCAGCCATTTTTTCTCGTTCTTCTTATGATATTGGGAATCAAAAAGCTTTGGTTCTCTACTTTAAATTGCCTGCCAATCTGTTTTAGATCCCAAATTACTTTGTGCCTATCTTTTCCTCACTTATACCTTCATAGGATTCACCAGTGTAAACAAATGTTGATGTTTTTTCACATGGGAGAATCATTCACAGTGGCATGTATTAGGTACTGTATTTTTCCATCTATAAGACATTCCCATTTATAGGACAATCCATAATTAGAGATGGGCACGACTTAGCGGTATTCCCGTTTCCGTTTCCGTTACTCGGTTCCGTTACTCTACGGAAACGGTAACGGGAATCACTCCCCCAGACTTCGAGCTCGAACCGACGAACGAACAATTTTGGTCTGATTTGTCGTGCTCGTTCCTTGCATCGCGCAATCGCGCGATGCCACACGCGGCACAGAAAAAAAGTTTTTAAAAGTTAAAAAAACCCGGTTCCCGGCCAAAAAGCAGGCGGAAAAATGCCTGCCGTGCCTCAGGGCACCTACCAGAGGGGTTGTTTCTGGAGGTCCCCGGCCTCCCCCCCCATCCCCCGTCCTGGGCTGCTCTGGTGGGACTCGCTGCAGGCTCGCAGCCAGCAAAAAGCCCAGTCTCGCCGCCGGCCGCCGCAATTAAAGCGCAAGCAAGCGGCATGGACGGCACAGGAAAAAACTTTTAAACTCTCCCCCCACCCATTCCCGGGCCAAAAAAGCAGGCGGAAAAATGCCTGCTTGACTAAGGGCGCAGGGCACCTACCGGAGGGGTGGTTTCTGGAGGGGGGTCCCACCTCCCCCCGTCTTGGGCAGCCGGACTCGAGTCGCCATTTCGCCATGCCATGCGGTGCGGGCGGGGGATCCAAAATGGGGCGGCGAACGCAATATTGTTTTTGAAATCATGGTCCAAAAACACACAGGCACAACAGAAACACGCGAAAATTTATAAACTGCCAGATTTTTCACAGTAGCAGTGGGTTTTTTCTTGCAACAAAATGTCTCTCCTCTCCTCCTCTGTCCTCCATTGATTTTATTTTTTTTATTTTTTTTACACCTGCGCAATGATGGGCTGGCCGAGTGGCCAGCCATGTGGGAGTGGACGACCATGCAAATTTTTGGAGCCATCGCACCAGTCGCATGGCCACTTGGCCATGGAGACTTCTGGGATGTGCCAAAAAGCCCCCTAAAACCTGCCCTAGCCCCCCTAACCCTAACCCTAACCCTTGACTCCGTACCCATACGTCACAGACTGTCTTCTTAGTGGGTCAGAGAGGCACCCAGAGGTGCAACCCACTAGCCCACCGTAACCTTACCCGTCACTAGCCTAACCCTAGCCCTTGCACTAAGCCACCTTAAAGCCAGATCTACTTGCTTGCATTGCACTACACGCAGCAAGTACAATTCCCTTCTGTGTGAGACATGGTGGTGCGAGAGCCTTAGTTAGGCATCTCACTATGGCTCTGGGTTCAGTGCCATCCACTAGTCTTCACAGTCACTCTCTGCACATTATGTTATGCAATATCCATATGGCTATTGCATAGCATTTTGCAGCAGCAGCAGGTGAGGAAGGGAGACCCCCATGTTGAGGGGTCTCTTGGAGCCTGCTTCCCCTTCCTAGTGGGTGAGGATAGGAGGCACCCACGGGTTCCTCCAGGAGCCCACTTTCCCTTTATAGCGGGCCAGAGGAGGCACCCACCCCACAGAGGTGCCTCCAGGAGCCCGCTCCCCCCCAAAACCAGTACTAACGAAAATGAAAAAACGAAAAAACGAACCGACTAATTTTGCGAATTTTCGCGAAAACCGGAAACGACCCGAAACGGGACCGGCCCGACTAACGACAACTCGAAATTTTTTTTTAAGTCGTGCCCATCTCTATCCATAATTACATTCAATTCTCTCCTCAGCTTACTGCCACGTATAAGACAACCCTCAAATTTGAATCTAACAATTTGACAAAAACATAGTCTTATACATGGGAAAATGCTGAACTTTTATTGGAGCTCCTATGTTCTGCTAGCTGTGACCAACTAATGAAAATCAGCAGCCAAATATGACAAAAAGTGGGTAGAGAACCCAAACCTGTGTAACTAGAGATGGGCACGAAATGAAATTTTTTTCTTTTCATTTTTTTGTTTCATTGCCTAACAAAACAAAAAATGAAGTGCCTTTTTTAAAAAAAATGAAATGAAATGAAATGGAAATGTTCGTTTCATTCAATTCCATTTTTGTTTTTTAATTTTTAAAAATTATTTACTTTGACAAGCGGGGCCCTGCTAGCGATTGGTGCTTGTCAAAATAAATAATAAAAATAAATGCCAATCAACTGGTTTGTGGAGCCGTGTGCCAGCTGATCGGTGCTTGTAAAAAAAAAGTGTTGATCGCTGGCATGGCCCCATGTGCCAGCTGATCAGTGCTTGAAAAAGAAAATGGATTGCTGGAAAGCCCCTACATGCCCGCTGGTCAGCGCTAGTGTGGGGAAATGATCGCTGGCAGGGCTCCATGCACCAGCTGGTCAGCACTTGAAAGGAAAAAAAAAACCGATTGCTGGCAGGGCCCCATGCACCAGGTGGTTGGCGCTTCGGGAAAAAGAAAAAAGTGCCGATCAGCCAGCAGGGCCCTAACTAGTCTCAAAAAATAAAAATAAAAATAAAAGACACAAAATGAAAAACAAAATGATTTTTTTGAAAAAAGTTCATTTCAAATGAAATGAAACAAAATGGAAATAATCAAAATGAAAAAAACAAAACACAATTTTCGTGTTTCGTGCCCGTCTCTGTGTGTAACTATGAGTTTGCTCGACCAGAGTTCTGTAGCACAACTCCATTAATCAGTCTGCAATTGTCCAATTGTTCCAAAATTCAGGGAAACACATCTTGTCTCTGTACTCCATGTTCCTGTTTAGCAAGGAAATAAATCAGGGTGTGTGTCCTCGTTCTGAGAAGAAAGACACACCTAGGGAGTAGTTAGGAACCAGTCTGAAAGGCTGAGTATAATTATTAACAATCTAGGCTGGTGTGTTGCACAATAGACTCAGGCTCCACTGCAATCTACTGTTTTTTTCTCTTTTACATGCTGAAAGACAAACAGAAAGGAATGTTTTTAATGTATATATTCAAACAGTTCCCATCTAAGTCAATGACCTTTGTTCTATTTGACCGTTGCTGCAAATGATTAGAATTACGTGAGTACCCGAACTTTTAGATTAGCAGGGAGGACTACAAATATGCAACCCTTCAAAATATTCCCACTTCCTCTCAGCTTAACTGCAGTCTTTTTGCCAGCAACAATTTATCATTTTAAAAGATTTATCTCTCTTTCATTATGCAAAACATAGGGTGTGTCTGTGTGTGCCTTGAATAGGCAATCAAGAACCATTAGCTTTGCAAAGGACTGGCTCCTTGGGTAGTTGAAAGCTTTTAGGATTGGTTCAACGTGGCATTCTTTTTTTTTTTTTAATTTTAATTCTGATAGGGAGCTTAGTGAGTTTACCTAGATGCCCTAACCTAAGCACACCCAATCTCGCCTGATTTTGGAAGCTAAGCAGAGTCAGTCCTGGTTAGTACTTGGATGGGAGACCACCAGGGAATACCAGGTGCTGCAGGCGCCTGGAGTAGGAACTGGCAAAACACTCCAGTATTCCTGCCGAGAAAACTCCATGGACATGGGGTTATGAAGAGTCGGTCACAACTGTAATGACACAACACATACACACAGTGATCTTAGTAATGTGGTAATGAGTGCCTGCCTCTATTCAGGACCGGTGAGTCCATTAAGGTGAACTAGGGTGCCAAAATGGAAAGGGGGCGCTGGCCAGCCTGCTGCCCCCCGCCCCCACCACTGGGCCCCGCTGTCCGTCCCTCCACCGCCCGCCGCTGTCCGCCCGCCGCCGTCCGCGCCCATCGCCGCCCACCCCTGTGCCTGTCGCCATCTGCCCCCTATGCCCGTCGCCATCCCCCGTCATCCGCTGCCCCCTGCCGCCCCGCCCCCCACCACTGCCGCTGCTGCAAACTGCCCACTCACCGCCCCCACCCCTCACCTAGGGCACAAAAAAACCTAGCACCAGCCCTGCCTCTATTTCATATACTGCCAGGATACTGCTGGTGTTATGTTAACTGCCTTTGTTTGTGTCCTACCACTTCTGTCCACTGCAGTGAAGCCCATCTGCCTGCCCTACTTGTGTAGACTTTTTGTAAAATTTAGACCCTTAAGCGAGTAAAGCAATTATCATTTCTACATTTGTTCCTACATATAAAATGAGCACATACACATTTTATGCAAGTTTCTGCCACTCCCCTTAGGGAGTGATGAAGGTCACACATGTTCAGAGGGCAGCATCTCTGCTCAGGATCCCTACTTAGATGCACAAAGAATACTTACAAAAATTGTTATGTTGTTTTTTACTGGAAAGCCCCCTTGTGTCGCTTAGACTTCCTAAACCTGAAAAAGAAATCTAAAAACATTTGAGCAGTGAGGGCCCTCCGAAACATTATGTATAACCATCATGTCCTATTCAGGAAATTTTTTGAACCAACATTTTTTGACACCAGGGAATTTTTTGAACCAAAATATAGCTGTGGTCTTACCAGTGAACTGTCCTGTGGCCGCGTGACTTTTAATCACTTTCCTGTCATGGTTTGCAGTCATGTGTTATTTATTCCAAGATGTGCTCCCCATGTGTTTTTGGTTTACCCTTCCAATTGAATAAATGCCTACCCTCTTATCAACACCATTTGACAGAAGTTAACTGATATATCCACACCAATCCTGCAGAAAAATAATAATTAAAAACAGTTTAAAAGGACTGTGAAGATTCTCAGTCATCCAGGTGAGTTTATCTGGAAGTTGAGTCATGGCTACTGGACTTCTTTTTTTTTTGAGAGAGATAGAAATGTTTCGCTGTTCATCCAAACAGTTTCATCGGTCTGAATACAGCTAGTGCAAGTACTCCATCTTATTGTCTGACAAGAGGTCAAAGCTGACTATAAGATGGAGTACTTGCACTAGCTGTATTCAGACTGATGAAACTGCTTGGATGAACAGCAAAATGTTTCTATCTCTCAAAAAAAGAAGTCCAGTAGCCATGACTCAACTTCCAGAGTTTAAAAGGACATGCAAGGGGACAGTAGTTTTACAGAGTTGTGACAAGACTGTTTACACAGTCTTTTCACAACACAACACAATGTTTCTCACAGCACCACATTTGTATTTTTTGAAACGATCCACAACTCCCCAAAAGTAGAACCCTCTGGCTGAGCAATACATGATATGCAGTTAGCATGCTTGCCAGTCAAATGATGTGCTAATGGCTGTGCATCATGTGACAGCAAATTTGTGATACAAACTCAGTTGGTGGATAGGAAGGCAACCTTTGGATTGTGTGACTGCGGCCTATCTTAACATTCAGAGGGCAGTATGGGATGCTACAAGAAAGAGTGCTGGGGGGAAGGACAGGTTGCCTATTCCTGGTGTAAGTGGACATTCAGTATACAGGCAGGTGTTCAAGGGTGTTGTCCCTACCTTAATAATAATAATAATAATAATAATAATAATAATAATAATAATAATAATAATAATAAATAAATAAATAAATAAATAAATAAATAAATAAATAAATAAAGAACTTTATTGTCAATGTACAACCTGTGTACAATGAAATTGACTGAGCCTCCCCCACCACAACACCATCCCACTAAAAAAACACTCTGTCTCATTCCACTCATGGGCTTGCTGCATAACAAGCCAACCCACGAGTCTATCACACAACGTCACTTCTCGTTCAATGGTCTAACAGCCCATGGATAAAAAGTATTTTTTAGCCGGTTGGTATGACTGGCTATTAGAGTCGGGCATGAAGTAAATTTTTTATTCGTTTCATTATTCATTTTTCATTTTGTTGCATAACAAAACAAATAACGAATAACCCCCTCAAAGAAAAATGAAACTAAATTAAATTTAATTTTCCATTCCGTTCCATTTCATTTTCCATTTTCCCATAGGAAATTGGAATGCATTGAAGCTGATCAGGCATGGGAAACCATGAGCTTTTAAAAACTACTTTTTGCCGAGCCACGCTTCAGCTGATCAGCACTTGAGGCTCCCCCCCCCCAAAATAATAAAAATCCCGCCTTTCCCACCACCCCATCTGGTGTGAGGGAAAGGGGGATTTTTAAACATATATAGATTTTACCCATCCCCAAGCGCCGATCAGCTGTAGCGTGGGCTTGCCCCCCTTTTTTGCCCAGCCCCAGGTGCCGATCAGCTGTAGTATGGGCTTGGGGATCAGCAAAAAAGGGGGTGTATTAAATTTTTTTTTGCCCCCAAGTGCCAACCATTTTCCCCCTGCTACAGTTGATTGGTGCTTGGGAAAAAAGGTTTAAAAATCCTCTGGTTTCCCCGTGCCTGATTAGGTGGGGGAAAGGTGGGATTTTAAAACTTTTTTCCCACCCCAAGTCCGTGCTACAGCTGATCGGTGCTCTGGGCAGCAAAGAAGATGTTTACAAATCCACCTTTTCCTGTGCTGATTAGGTGCGGAAAGTTACACACACACACACACACACACACACACACACAGAGAGAGAGAGAGAGAGAGAGAGAGAGAGAGAGAGAGAGAGAGAGAGAGAGTACACAAAGGAATAACGAAATGAAACAAAAATGAAATGATTTTTATAAAAAATGGAATGGAAACAAATGAAAAACGAAACCCTATTTTAGCATTCTGTGCCCATCTCTACTGGCTATGCTTCTGCATCTCCTGCCCAAAGGCAGGAGAGTAAAGAAGTGCTGGCTAGGGTGTGAATTGTCCCTGAGAATTTTCCTCACTCTCCTAAGACAGTGGCCCCTGGTTATGTCATCCAGCTAACTCAGGGGGCAGCCCATGATGTTTTGTGCTGTGTTCACCACCCTCTGTAAAGTCTTTTTGTCCATGGCTGTCAAACCAGCATACCAGACTTAATGCAGTATGTGAGGATACTTTCCGTTGCAGACCGGTAGAAGGAGGTCATCAATTGCTGTTCCACGTTGTTCTTCTGCAAGAGCCTGAGGAAATGGAGTCTCTGTTGAGCCTTCCTAGCCACCTGGGTTGTGTTGATTTTCCAGGTGAGATCACCACTAAAATGGACTCCCAGGAATTTAAAGGAGGAAACTCTCTCCACACATCCCCCCTTGATGTACAATGGGGCAGGTTCCTCTCTTTTCCTCCAGAAGTCCAGCACCATCTCCTTCGTCTTGCTGATATTTAGGTGCAGATTATTTTCTAAGCACCATGAGGATAATTTTTGGACCTCTCCCCGTATGCTGATTCACCTCCACCTGTAATAAGACCCATTATGGTAGTGTCATCTGCAAACTTATGATTACGGTAGATGGGTTAGATGGTTCACAATCATATATATACAATGAATATAGGTACAGGACTAAGCACACAGCCTTGTGGGGAGCTGGTGCTAAGCTTCAGCGAGTTAGATGTAACAGGCCCAATCCTCACTGTTTGTAACCGATCCCTCAAAAAATCTTTAATCCAGTCACAGATAGTAGGAGAAAGGCTTCAGGCTTCAAAAATGGAAAATCATCTAATAGAAATGAAGCATGAAAGGAACGTTGATCATCATCACATTGTCACAACTGGTGAGTCCAAGCCACATTGGGTACAAGCAATCATGTCCTTCCTCAAAGTGTTTTAATTTTAATTGTATTTTAAGAACATAATAGATTTAAGTCTACTATTTTGATGTTTTTAATTTTAATTTTGTATTGCTCTTAATTGTATTGTAAGCCATCTTTGGTTTCAGTTGTAGGGGAATTGCAGCATATACAGCAAGACCCCCACATGCACTGATTCATTAACCACTGATTCAGTTATCCATGGTTGGCAGAGGAAAAAATTAAATAATTCAGCAGCAGCAAAACAAGCTACTATTACAAACAGCAGCTATAAAGGGAGCTACGATTGTAAAACAGCAGCCGTAAAGCAAGCTACTGTCACAAAACAGCAGTTTGGGAGTGGTTTTCTCTCTTATCCACGATTTTCATTATCCATGGGAAGGCCTGGAAGTGGAACCAATCCCCAGCAGATACCAGGGTCCCATTGTAAATGAAATAAATCCTACTGGATGAGGCCATTTGTCAAACTAACAACACATGGTAATAAGCTGCCAGCCCCTGTACTTCCATTGCTCCTATCTGTATATTTTTGTTTCCCTACACTAGCTGGATAATGTATATTTTCAGGTATGTATCTTTGCATATATTTACATGAATATTCACATGCAAATGAATAGGACCATTCTCCCATTAAGTGCTCAACAGGACTAAGGAAACAATTTAATTGGGCTGTAGTTAGCTATTTCCTGTTTGTTCCAATATGCCTGTGGAATGTGCCTGAGGCAAATTTTCAGTCTAAAAAGGCCTTTGGGGGGCTCTTAGAAAGGCACATTTTATGACGGTTTTCAAGCCAGACTGCAGCATTAGAGGGATAACTAGATGAGGGATCAGAAGGTATGCCAGGAGTCTATAAAATGTAGAATCATCACAGAAAGGAAATACTGTAATGGGCTAAAAAAAATTCCAAGGATCCTACAGCATGCTAGGTTGCCATGTGGGGAGCAGGATTCAGAGAATAATAGGCAGGGGGGATTCCATTTCTGAGAATTGCAAATATGTATGTGATTGAGCAGAATTCATTTTGTGCTCTCTGTCTCTGTCTCTGTCTGTCTGTCTGTCTGTCTGTCTCTCTCTCTCTCTCTCTCTCATTCTGTATCAGAGCATTTTAAAATTATAGGTGCATAACAACAGTGTGGCATCTAGTCAATTCTGATTTATGGTGCCCCTTTTCAGGGTGTTCTAAATAGACAATCCACAGAAGTGGTCTTCTTCTGGGACTCTGCAGCTTGACCAAAGCCACACAGGCTGGCTCTTCTCCACGGAGGTACAGTGTGCACTCAAATTCCCAAAATCTGGCTGTGCAGCCAGATACCATGCTTGTGAGCTATCCAGACAGCTGATAGGAAATACAGGTAAATAATAAAGAAACTAAAATGTTAGACTAATTAGACTGTTTTAAACCAGATTTGGGCTACCTCAAATGCAGTCATTTGCTAGATCTTCTTGCCCCCCCACGCCGGAATAACCACACGAGACAGGTGTTTGGGGTACCACTACGGGCCACACTTTTATTAATCACTTAACATTAAACAGAACATCCAACCTGGGGCCTGCTGTAGTGCGGGTTGTAAGATGTTACTTGGGGTCTCCCAGGACCCTAACCACTGACAGTGTCCTGGGCGAGTCGATAGCCCCGAGGCCGTCCCGTCATCAAACGGGACTGCCTCGGCCGGCAGGTCCCCTTTCCCCAGACGGGCAGCCCAGGCCCACCACCTGTGCCTGTCTGCCCGCTGGGCCCTGCCAGGTGCATCCACCCCCCCGGCGTTGTGACCTCAGGTCTGGAACGCCGTGAGGCTGGGCGACCCCACCGGGAAATTGAGACCCTACTCGCCAGCTGTCCTTCCGTTATCCGCACTACTGCCTCGTGTGACCAAACTAACGCCTACCTATGACCCACCACGCTGTAGCAGTATGGGATAGGCGAAAAATCCCTGGGGGCGCACGGCCAATCTTGCCCCCAGGTCAAAAATTCCTATCCGGCCCCGAAGCGACCATAAAATCATACTGCTACCTGAAAGGGGCGGGTGGGCGGGCAAAACCGATCCGAGGAAGAGGCCGGGAGCCTCGTGGCCAGCCCTTATAAGGGCTAGGGGTTTCTCCTCCTCTCGCGAGGAGTGCCCACGTGGCTTCCGGCCGGGGGGGAGGCAAAATGGCTGCCGCCTGGCGCAGCCGCGCCGCGGAGCCAGCTATTGCCCCCCCACGCCGGAATAACCACGCGAGACAGGTGTTTGGGGTACCACTACGGGCCACACTTTTATTAATCACTTAACATTAAACAGAACATCCAACCTGGGGCCTGCTGTAGTGCGGGTTGTAAGATGTTACTTGGGGTCTCCCAGGACCCTAACCACTGACAGTGTCCTGGGCGAGTCGATAGCCCCGAGGCCGTCCCGTCATCAAACGGGACTGCCTCGGCCGGCAGGTCCCCTTTCCCCAGACGGGCAGCCCAGGCCCACCACCTGTGCCTGTCTGCCCGCTGGGCCCTGCCAGGTGCATCCACCCCCCCGGCGTTGTGACCTCAGGTCTGGAACGCCGTGAGGCTGGGCGACCCCACCGGGAAATTGAGACCCTACTCGCCAGCTGTCCTTCCGTTATCCGCACTACCGCCACGGTGGGGGCCTGGCCTTGCTATGGCCCCCACCCCCACCCCATCAGCCAGACAATACCTCCAGCAGGCCCCGCTTCAAATCGTTCAAAAAGATCTCCATCCCTCTATCCGAGAGGTGCACGCCGTCGTCCCGATATAACTCCGCACTTGCTGCTGGAATCCTGGGGTGGCCCACCACGGTACCCAACCCGTGCACCATTGCCCTGCAGACATCCCTGTTGACCTCCCTACGCACCTTGTTCATTAACTGAGCCGCACACCGCGCCTTCCACTGGCGTCGCGGTATGATGGTTGACCAAACCAATTTTGCCTCTGGGGCGCCCTCCTTCCACGCTGCGAGGTCGTGGACTATGTCCTGCGCCAGGGATTTGCCTGTCTGGCACCCTATGTCGTTGCCTCCCAGATGGACCAGCATCACATCCGGTGGGCGCCCTGCGGTCGCCAACCGGGCAATCCGCTCAAACTGGCACCACCTCATCCCTCGTAAACCCTTCCACTCGATAACAGCCCTACCACCCATCCCCAGATTAACTCCCCAGGCGGTTCGTGCAGCGTACTTCTCCGCCCAATAAACATAACTGTGACCGAGGATGAGGATGCGACTCCTCAGCCGACCCAGCCTGAGTCCTGCAAGGGAATAAAGCCGAGATGTTAGTAGTTAGGCAAGGGGCGGACGTACGTCTTATAGCAGGCGGAGGCCCACCGCCCCAAGGACTGTATCCGCTGCGGCTCGTAGCCCAGCGCCGCCGCCGTCGAAGCCGCCCCGATTCGGAACGAGTGGGTGCCGAACTTCATGCCCCGTAACCCCAGTTTATCCAGGGCCCGCTGCGACAAGGCCCAGAACTGAAATTTCGTCAGTGGTTCCCCCGACTTGTGGCAAAAGAGGTGGCCTTCCCCGTCCCCTCGCAGTGCCACAAATGCTTCCATGGCACGGACTGGGCAGACTTCTTCTACCGAGCAACGGCCCAGGACCACCCGCTGCCCCCTGGCGCCCTGGTCCGTTTTCGACCTTCGCACCATGAAAACCGCCTTACCATCCTGGAAGTGGAAATCCATCCGCCGAAAGGCCGCCCCGGATGCATCAGTCCTCCCGGCTGCCACCAACTCACTCACGCGGAACGCCCCAAAAAAGGCCACCAGGGCTGCTGCCCTCATGAGGGCCGCCTCGTAATCATCCCTACACAGCTGGGCCCACTGCTTTGACATACGGGCCAAGATCTCCGGGGTGAGGGGAAAACGACCGTCCGCCACCCGGCCCCTAGCCTTGCTCCATCCCTCCAACATCTTTCGCACTCGGAAATCCTGAGTAGAGTCCCGGCAGCCCAGGGCCTTGGCGTGAAATGCCAGGGCGGCGAGCCGGCCCTGCATTGTGCCTGGTGCGAGGCCCTTCCTATGCAGGAAAACTAAGTATTGGCGAATATGGTCGACTGGGGCAGGCCAGACGGGGGCAATGTCCATCAGGGATCGGAAGGCTACAAAGTCTTTAACTGCCCCCTCGTACGCCTTCCGTGTTTTTGGCGCGAGTGCCAGCTCGAGGGCCCCGTCAGCTTCCTCCCGCCAATCTGCCATACCTTCTCTGGCAGCTGCTCCGGCAGATCTGCCGCCTCTGGTGCCAGTGCCCTGAAGCGCTCGAATTGCTGGCGGGAAAGAGCATCAGCAACGGAGTTATCAAGTCCCGGCACATGGCGGGCGCGCACCACAATATTGTACTGCAACGCCCGCAACGTCATGGCCCGAACCAACCCCATCACCCTCTCCGACTTAGATGTTGCGTCGTTGATGGTATAAACGACCGCCATGTTGTCGCACCAGAAGCGGACTGTGGAGTTGGCCCAATCCCGTGACCAGATCCACAGTGCGCCGACTATGGGGAACAATTCCAAGAATGTCAAATCCCGGGTGATACCCGCCGTCACCCACCCCGGGGGCCAGGTGCCGCAGCACCACTTACCTTTCCAGTAAATCCCGAAGCCATGAGCACCCGCGGCATCGGTCTGTACCTGAAAGTCGGCCCCCAGTCGCAGCTCCTCGCGCCAGAAGGACACCCCATTAAACCCCTGCAGGAAGTCTAGCCACATGCACAGATCCTCCCGCATCCCCCCAGTGATCTTGGCCCTATGTGTGGGTTTCTTGAGTCCCTGCATCGCCTGGCAGAACCGCCGTGTGAACGGCCTGCCAGGCGCCACCACGCGGCACGCAAAATTCAGGTGTCCTACCAGGGCCTGGAGCTCTTTGAGGGTTGCGCTCTTACGCGGCAGTAGTGCTGCCACCCTAGCTGTCAGGTCCCTCAGCTTGTCCTCTGGAAGCCGGCAGGACTGATTCCAGGTGTCCAGCTCCACCCCCAAGAAGGTAATGCAGGTCGCCGGGCCCTCCGTCTTGTCTGCCGCCAAAGGGAGGCCCAGTTCCCGGGCCATCTCTTGGAAGGTCCGAAGCGTGAACCCGCAGGTGCCCGATCCCTTCCGCCCGCAAAACAGGAAATCGTCAAGATAATGGGCTATCCCGCCCTCCCCTGTCATGTACCGCAGGCGCCACTTGATAAACGAACTGAACTTTTCAAAAATGGCACAGGAGATAGAGCAACCGAACGGCAGTGCCCTGTCTAAATAGAACTTCCCTTTGAACTGGAATCCCAACAAATCAAAATCGTCCGGATGTACTGGGAGGAGCCGGAATGCCGATTGTATATCACACTTCGCCATTTCGGCCCCCACCCTGCACGCCCGTACCCTGGCTACTGCCGCATCGAAGGAGGTGTATCTAACGGAACAGAGGTCCGAGGGGATCCCATCGTTGACCGACTCTCCCTCGGGGTACGAGAGGTGGTGTATGAGCCGGTACTCCCCTGGCTCCTTCTTAGGCACCAACCCCAGGGGTGAGACCCTGAAGTTGGGCAACGGCGGGCTGTCAAAGGGGCCCAGGACCCTCCCCTTTGCCACCTCCTTATCGATTTTCTCCTCCGCCACGTGTTCCATTCCTCTCAATGAACCCAAGTTGGGCGCCGAGAACGCCCTCCTCGTCCCAACGAACTGAATTCTAAAACCCCTGGCAAAACCTTGTGCCAAAAACCGTGCTCCATCCCTATCGGGGTAGAGACTTAACCACCGCCCCAACACCTCACAGTTGATTGGGCTGGGGCCCTTTTGCCTGAGCCGGTGCTCCCCCTGGCGGGGGCCGTCTCTGCTGTCCCCCGCCCCCGGGCTTGCCAAAAGACCCTCTGGCCCTTGGGCAGTTAACCGCCGCATGCTGGGCTCCGCAAACGGAGCACTCGTGCTTAAAACGGCATGGCGTGCGAGTACAGGACCCCTGGCCGTTGAAGTCCCAGCAGACCAGCCGGGGTTGAACCTGCTGGCCCGCCATGGGGCGGGCAGCTGCCACTGGGTTCGCCTTCCTAATGATGTGTCCGCTATCAAACCTGTCCCCCAAGACCGGGCGTGAGGGGGTCATGTATTGAAGCCATAATGGTGGGTATGGTTCATCCCACCGTAGGTGTGGCTGGGTTGCCGCTTTCATCCGAAAACGCTCGTCATACGTTAGCCATGCGTACCCGGGGAAGTCTGCAAACGCCCGGTATATCATGTCCTGGTACTTGATGAGTGACTGCGCCCTCCAGGGGTGGGCGTGCAGGACCATGGACATATAAATGTTAAAGGCAGGTAACCAATTGGCCCAGGTTCTCTCCGGCTTGCGCCGAAGGCGCCGCTCTCTGTCCTTGGCGTCCTCCTTCTCGAGCTCCTTAGAGTCGAGCTCCCTATTGAGGAGGTCGAACAGGTCCACATAGTCGCCCCGCCAGATCTTCTCCTTCGTCGCCTGGGCAAGGTGATCCCCCAACGGGGATGCATAGTCAGCATAAGGCAACGCTGTGTACGGCACCCCTGCGTACACCGGGGACGCCGCCCAAGTACTAGGGTATCCTTGGGGCGCCCCCCCGCCCAGGAATTCCCCCACTGGCGAGGCGAGCTGACCGGGGTACATCAGGGCCGCCCCGCCTGCACCCTGCAGTCCCGGTCCCCAGTGGGTCGCTGGGCCCCGCTCCACGGGCGCCTGCCCCCACTGTCCCCCTGGCGGCGTCGCAACTGCCGGACTTACCTGTAGCCCTTGGAAGCCGGGCGTCCCCGGAGCCGCTCCCGCAGGCGTAGCACCAGGCGGCCCTCCCTGGGCCCACCCATGGGTCTGGGGCGTGTAAGGTCCACCCCCTAACTCCCCTTGTCTCCCTCCTATGTCCCGCTGTACTTCCCCCACAGGCCCCCAAGGCCAGGTTTCTACAGGTGTCGTGTCCGGTGCGCACGCCAACTCACTGTTGCTAGGTGGCTGTGCCATCGGCTCCTCGCCTGCTGGGGGCCCCGGTGGGCCGGCTGCTGCTGCTGCTGCTGCTGCTGCTGCTGCGCCATCAGGTGCCACTCCCGCCGGTACCGGTGGGCCGGCAGGCCGCCGGCCTTGCCCTGCGTCCTCCTGGGCTTGCTGCTCCTGCTCCGTTGCACGCTGTGCCGACACCGGCCTATGTTCAAGAGCATCACAGCGATCCATCAAGCTCCTCACCAACCTCCTGCGCAGGGCCCTCCTACGGGCCTTAGAGGGCCGCCCCATGGCCCTACTGGTAGAAGGCCCCTCCCTGGCCTGTTGGGTTCCACTGGGTCCGCCCTCCCAGGCCTCCGCCCTGGCCTGCAACTGTGCCCACACCGGGCAATCGTCCTCCTCCGACGAAGATGTGTCCGGGGACAACTCGGGGGCTGGGCGCTTTGCGGGGTGTTTGCCCTTGGGCCCCCCTTTGGTCCTCCTTGGGGCCATCGCTCCCACGCCCTGATCTGGCCGACCACTGGCCTGGGTGTCCTAAGCGAAACTATGCCGCCCCCGGGGCTGCAACGCGCGAGCGGGCCACTGGGCCAGGCCGCTGCCTAATGCAGAGTCGCGCAGGGCAGGCCGGGGGCCGATGGGGGGGGAAGGGCCCACGCCGAAAGCACGCCCCCAGGTAGCCCCGTCTCCGACCAGGCCCCGCCGGCCCTCCACCCAGGACGACGCCGGGCCTGGGGATGGGCTCGCCCCTGCCCCCTGCTGGGGAACCCCCCCACCGGGGACTGTGCAGGCCACGCTCCGCGCTAGCGCGGGCTCCGCCGAACCGAAAGGGGCCAAAGGCCTCCCCAGGGCCCACTCCGCCCCTCCCGGCCTCCCACCACCAGCCGGGCCGCGGGCCCAATCCCCCACCCGGCGAACCGCGCCCGGCCGCAACGGGGAAGAAGTTCCTCCAGCCGGAGGCCTCACTGGGGCCCAAGCTGCCCACCCCGGCCTCCCGCACCCACCGCGCCGCGGGCCCAGTGACCCCCGCTCCGGCGAGTCACGACAGGCCGCGGCGGAGAACCCCAACCGCAGGCCTCCCGGGGGGGGGCACCCCACCCACCAGGCCTCCCCCTGCCGCCCCGGGCCGGGGCCCCGGTCGCTCGCTCCGGCGGACCGCGGTAGGCCGCGCTGGGGAAGATCCCCTCGGCGCCGCCCACGCCGCGGCCCGTCGGCCTTCACCTGCGGGGAAGCGCGGCCGCGCTTCCCCCGCCGCTCCTCCACCGTCCGTGCCGCCCTCGACTGCGGCCGCCCTCGACCGCCACTCCGTCCCGCGGCCGATCGCCGCGGCTCCAACCTCCGTCGTTCGCTCTCCCTCCGTTCCTCGGTTCCTCAGCTCCGTGCCCGCCCGACCACGCAGGTAAAAGGCGGCCGCAGGCCCGGAGCTGACGATCGGCCCAAAACCGATCCGAGGAAGAGGCCGGGAGCCTCGTGGCCAGCCCTTATAAGGGCTAGGGGTTTCTCCTCCTCTCGCGAGGAGTGCCCACGTGGCTTCCGGCCGGGGGGGAGGCAAAATGGCTGCCGCCTGGCGCAGCCGCGCCGCGGAGCCAGCTATTTTGTACATATGGTGGTGCACAAAATATTTTGCATTTGCATACATTAACTTCAGTATTGACTGAATTTCTCAACAGGCATCAAAAGTTATCCTGCATCCAGATAGCCTCAGTTTACTTGGTAATTCTTTGATTTGCCTATTTTACTTCAAAATTTAAGTTATTTTTGGGCACTGATGGACTATGAAGCCCCACCAGCTTTGTAATGTGGGGTCTCCCATTTAGGAAAGGGTTGATTTTATGTGAGCCAAGAACCTCTTTACAAATACTACATGCACGCTTATACTTGGAGATCCCAGATATCCCCTTGTGCAATCAAAATAAGTTTATTTCAAGTACACCCATTGTGTAAACTGTTTAACCAAAGAGGATCCCAGTTATATCTGTGTTCATACATAGGTACATAGCAAATATACAGTGATACCTTGTATAAAGGAATTAATTCGTTTCAAATGAAATTATGTTAAGCAAATTTTCCTTTATACAAATTTCCCATAGGAATGCATTGAAAAGAGTAATCCCTAATCGCGACCATTTTTATGTTGTATGGATTCGCCCCATAGGTGATTCTTTTAAGCAAATTTCCCCTATCTCTGGAATTTTTTATGTTGTACAGATTTTATGCTATACAAACCATTTGTTATATGAGGGTCCACTGTATAGGCACAAACCCACATACCTAGATAGGCCATGCAGGCACAGTGACTGAATGCAACCTCCAAACATATTGATGCCAAAGTAAAGAAAAAGGAAAGCCAAGTAAATTATGATTGAATGAGCTTCACCTTGAGTGTACAACACCCGCATTCTTTTGCTGCTGAATATGTTTGCTGTTGAGTTTCAGTGTTCATATCTTTCATAGGTTGATAAAGAGCCCTCTGGCTGATTTCCAAGAAATTTCCCACTTTTGCTTTATTTGTTCTGTCGTTCCCAGGTAGCATCTATGTATCCACCTGAAAGCAATTCTTGTTTAAGGGATAGGAATGTGGCTGGAGTTATTATTACCCACAGGGCCAACCTGGGACAATTTTGGTGCCTGAAGCAGGACAGCAAATAACGCCTCTTCACTCTCTTCCACAAGTCACGGCAGATATATCCCCGAACCACTGAGGTTATTTTAGTACCTTTTTAAAAATCCCTGTAGCACAGTGCTGGCGAACCTTCAGCACTCCAGATGTTTTGGACCACAACTGCCAGACTTCTGAGCCTAGATTGCCAGTGACAAACATCTGGAGTGCCAACGGTTCACTAGCACTGCTCTAGCGCTTCCTTCCTCCCTCCACCACAAAACAATGATAAATTAAATACCTAACAATTTCCTGCCTTTTCAAATCAGCTGCCTGAGACACCTACATTATTGACCCATTAATGGTGAGGTGAACGCTGACCTCCTGTTCCAAATCATGACTCAGGGAAGGGGCAAGGAGATGTTGGTAAATTATTATTCTGCTCATCCTTCACCACTGGCCAGACCAGCAGATGGTACTGAACATCAGGATCCAATTATATATCGTGGACCACCAGTTCCCCAGCCTTGACTCAGAGGATCAAAACAGAGCCCTTCAAAGTCTCTGGATCTTGAGGTCCTGCTTGTGCTTTGGATGATGAATAAACCACAGGTCTGTGCAACACCCTGTTTCAAGGCCCTATGGTTCTAGAAGAGTTGGATTTTGTTTTAAAAAGCAATAGAGAGCAGGCACAGTGATGTCTTACTGGCACCCAACAGGCTTAACCCAGATTTCGGTTCTGTGCATATAATGAAAACTCTCTAACAGCTATAAGATACACAATTAAAACATCATCTATGTTGAACTATGGTAGGGTTAAGATCATTTGGTACTGTACAGACAGAGTGCAGCAGCTTAGCGCACAGCTAGTGACTGTTGAGGAAAGGCAATCACAATATTAGATTGCCCCGGGCTAGATGGTCAGTATACTAAACAAACAAACAAACAAACAAACAAACAAACAAACAAACATTAAACAAAAGGGAAAACAAACATATTATGTACATTCAAGGAAAGCCACTTTGGAATAACTGCCCAGAGTGGCCTTTGTAACCACCAAGAGTGGCCTTTGTTGCCAGATGGTGTGGTATACATGTCTAATAAATAAATAAAATAAATGATATAATGCAAAAAAAGGGGGGGGATACCTTACATTTGTTCACAAAGGCCTCTAAAATTTTTTGTTCTGTCTATAGAAAAGCAAGCAGAAAACAGGAAGACATCAGAAAAAGGAAAGAAACCTAAGAATACAAGTCTATATGTAACCTTGGAAAAGAGGATGGGAAAATATCTGGGCTTCTCCGTAACTTCCCCACTTCACAGATGCATTGGGGTTCTCTTGTAAGGAAAAACACACTGAGGTGATGGTCTTGTGATGACAAAGCAACTCAAGTGCTTGAATGCTCAATTTTATGAGTCTATAACCTTGTGTCAAATGCTGACACCTCAGGAAAAGGAGGGAATCCACATCAAGTTCTGATCTGAATACTAACAGTACCAGTAGCAGCAACAACAACATTAACAACAACCAAGTACTAGAGGTGGGCCCAAAACAGAAAACCCATGGTTTGGGTTCGTCTGTTTCGGGCCCACCCTTGGTTCGGTTCGGTTTGGGTTCGTACAAATTTAATACAAAATCATATGAACCCAAACAGATCCGAACCGGTTTGGATCCAACTTACCAGGCAGCAGCGGCAGTGGTGGTGGTGGGCGATCCTGGCCCTGGCGGCAAGGGCTTTTTGAAGAGCCTCATTTTCTTTTTCTTTTTCTTCAAGCACCGACTGTGCGGCTCCTGACTCTTTTTTTATTTTTCTCTTTATTTTAGAGCGTCAACTCAGCCACCCCTGGGGCCGGGTCGGCGCTCCTTTTTAAATTTAATTTTATTTGATTTTTTGGACGGGTTAAACGTCCCCAGCAGGGGCTTTTGAGGCACTGGCTTGGGGCCAGCACCTCTTCCCCCCCTTCAAGCGTCAACCGCGTGGCCCCTGGGGCCAGGTCAGAGCTAGTTCTTTATTTTATTTTATTTATTTTAGAGCGCTGACCCAGTCACCCCTGGGGCCAGGTCAGCACTCCTTTTTAAATTGTATTTGAATTTTTTTTGGGGGGGTGTAAAAGTCACCAGCAGGGGCTTTTTGAGGCACTAGCTTGGGGCCAGTGCCTCTACAGGCCTACGTTCCCGCCAGGACTAGGAGGACTGTGGTGATGAGGGTAAGGTAGGAGGGGTAACAAAAATGAAGTGAACGAAATGGAAATTTTTGTTTCATTTCATTTCGTTTTTCTTTGGTGGGTTGGTTTGTTATTCATTTCGTTAGCTAAGAAAACGAATAATGAATAACAAAATGAATTAAAAGTTCATTTCATGCCCATCTCTACAAAGTACTAAATATAAATGAAGCAAATTAAATAAAAGAATAGGGAAACAAGATGAGACTATCCGCCTCCCCATAATAATTTTAGCAACTGGAATCATTCTAAAAATCTTTGGTTACCAGTTTTGAAACAATTGCCAGTTTTCATCCTGAAATTTAAAAAAGCAAGGATTTTGCAAATGTGTCATCTGATCTGCAGATTTTTTTTTGGACTTGGCCTTTGATCTGCCTCCATGCACTTTCAAAACTGAGGCAAAATAAGTGCAGTATAATAACAGCAACTGCAGGAACAATAAGACCAACTGTGTCCTAGCATGCAGATGATCCCTTTAAAAAAATAGTGGAGTATGAATGCACTGGGGTGGGCAAGTGTTGCATGAGTGTGTACCATGAACAACATCATAAATGATGCCTCCAAAATTCCTGTCATATCTGTCCAAACTTCATTTTCACCATCATGACAAGACGTTTGCACAGTTGTTAGAAATGTACTAGAGCTCTAACAGTTTTCAAAACATGGTTTCCATGCATTCTGGCAAAATAGAGGGAATCTGTGCACTGCAAAGGCCTCCAACTTCTGTATCCACACATACATGGTTTTTTCCCTTTCAAGTCTGAGATGACATCTGATGGATGAGGGGGTAGAACTGAAGTAAAGAGAATGGGCACTAGGAGCAAACCTCTGTTTCCTTTCAAGAAGAAATAACTCCTTTGATAACCATCACATAATAGTAACTGGTTGCCAGCATTGGGCCTGCTGGAATAAGTACTAGTGATAGAGGCTGTCCCTGGAATTAGCCACGGGTTCACTGACATGGAGCCATATATGGTGGCCATTCATAAGTGACATGAGGGAGAGGGAAGGACTGCCATCCACTGATGTATGGAGGTGGTTTAAACAAAATGCTGGAGGGCTTGCCCAGTATGCCTCCAACTCTGGGGCATACTCTCTTCACTGCTTGCTATGAACTTAGTGTTGTAGCTTCTTCCTTGTGCATATAGCTCCCACCACCCTCTTTGAGAGTTTCCCTTTCAAAGACAGCAGCATAATTTGCTATGTTTACAACTCGATGACAACTCCCAGAATCCCCCAAACAGCCTGGCCAGTATGTTCCCCATTTCTGGTCTGCATGGATGCATTGTTCCCTCAACAGAGCTCAAACTGCTTTCATGAAAATTTTGGGGTTCTTTCAACAGGCCTCCAGCTACCAAGCTGTGGTGGTGTGTGGAGGGGAGAGCAGGGTGGGGTAACCACACCCTCTTTCTGTCTGTCTGCTTTTCATTGGTCATTAAAGGTGAACAAAGCTGAGTCACTTCATGATGTAGTTCATCCATCACCATATGTTGAGTTATGACTTCTATGTGTGGCTTTGGCGGGACTGCTTCTCTCTCTTTCTTTCTCTCTCTCCCTCTCTCTCCCACTGCTGTTACCTCCAGGAAGTTGCTGTTTGGATCCTAGCCACATCCTTTTTCTGACTAAAGGTCCTCCCTTTAAATTGCTCATTGCTCTTCAATGTCTTGCCTCATCTACATCTTCAGCTGTAAGGGACAGAGAGATTCCTTCCATGCCACTTACCTCAGATTTCCTCTCTTTTCCTCAGTGCATCATGCCACTGCCCCAAACTTGGTAATCCTTTCTTAGAGTGAACCAATGTAGATGCCATGTGGCCACTGACAGCCTATTCATTTGTTTCATTTCATAGAATCATAGAGTTGGAAGAGACCTCAAGGGCCATCCATTCCAACCCCCTGCCATAAAGGAACCCCATCACAGTATTTTCGACAGATGGCCATCCAGCCTCTGCTTAAAAACCTCCAAACAAGGAGACTACACCACCCTCTGTGGCAGCTCTGGCATGAAGTTCTTCCTAATGTTTAAATTGAATCTCTTTTCCTATAGTTTGAAACCATTGTCCCAAGTCCTAGTTTCTGAAGCCATGAAAAACAAATCTGTTCCCTTTTCAATATGACATCCTGTCAAATATTTAAACATAGCTATCATATCCCCTCTCAGCCTTCTTTTTGAAAGGCTAAACTTTCCCAGCTACCGAAGCCGTTCCTTGTAAGACAATTCTTCCAGACCTTCAACCATCCTGGTCGCCCTCCTCTGTACCCGCTTGAGGTTGTCAACATCCTTTAAAAATTGACATGGGCAGAACTGGACACAGTACTCCAGGTGGGGTGTGACCAGAGCAGAATAGAGTGGTACTATCACTTTCCTTAATATAGGCACTAGGGTTCTTTTGATGCAACCAAGAATCGCATTGGCTTTCCTGGCCACCGCGTCATACTGCTGACTCATGTTCAATTTGTGGTCCAACAAAGGGATAGTTGGACATATTATCCCCTTCAAAGAAAGAGGGAAAAATGACGCCCCTGAAGGAAGCGGTGGCAATCAATGAAGCCCATTCTGGCATACTCCCTCTTGCAATCTTAATAAACCAGGATGGGCAAGGGTCAAATGGAGAAGCTTTCAGCCTGCAGTAAACCAGCGCCCTGGAGGCCCAAACTCAACAAATAGAGGAGACTGAGGGGGGCAAAGAACCAGCCATGCTCGGGCAGGGATGGGTCAGTGCAACCGGATTCCAGATTGGAATGGATGGCTTCAATTTTAGATTTTAAAAAGGCTGTGAATGACTCACTAGTGAAATCACTAGGAGGAGGCCCCGGTGGACCAGGATTGGTGAGGTCTCGAACCACCCAGAACAATTCTGCCTGGCAATTTGAGGCCCCACCAATTCTCAGGGAGGCAAAAGATCTTTTAGCGTCCCTGATTGCTCTAATGTAGTGCCTGATCAGCACAGAAACCACAGCCCAATTCAGTTCTGTCTGATCCTTCCTCCATCTCTCAAGCCTCCTCCACTTTTGCTTCATCACCTGCAGATCCATCATAAACCATGGGGAGGTACAGGCTTGGCATCGGATGAGGTGCTTGGGGGCGATCCGATCAGCAGCCTCAGTGACATCTTCTTACCACCTGTCCACCAGGGAGTCGACCAGATCATCAACCAGACTGTCTGGTAAGCCCCCAAAGGCCTCTGAAAACTGCAATGGGTCCAGGAGCCTTCGGGGATGGGCCTAGATGGTAGGCCCTGGCTCCCTGTGGGTGGGACAGCAATTGATAGGGCAAATGTCAGCAAATAATGATCTGACCATGACACAGGCCGGGAACACAAATTCCTGATCCCCAGATCAAAGCCCACAGAATTGAAGGCAAACACCAGGTCCAGGGTATGTCCACCCCTGTGAGTGGAGCAGGTGACAAACTGGGGACCTCAACAGTGCTGCCAAGATGAACTTGGAGAGCTCTGGGAGGGAAAGTGTAGGGTCACAGGGAGCTCAGTACACAAGCACAATCCCAAACCTGTCCCTCTGACCCACCACAAGGTGTAGACATTCCAACCCTGGGCACACCAACATTGCAGATTTGCTAACATAAAGATATTCCCTATAAACAACAGCTACCCCACCCCACCCCGACCCTCCGACCTGCCCAGATGCTGAACGCAGACTCCTTGGGGACACAGCTGGGAGATAGAGGCTCCCCCCCCTCTGTACCCACTCAGGTCTCCATAAGAAAAGCCAGGTCAGTCTGCTCATCCACAATGAGATCGTGGATGATGGGGATCTTATGATGAACCGAACTGGCATTAATCAGCACTGCAGACCTTCTTCAAGCAAACCCTCAGGCAGATACTTCCAGGAGCCTTGTTGGCTATATCTTGGGTGTGACATTTGCTACATGCAAAGGAAAATTACTTGGAAACTGCAGGGTTGGTGTGGGGATGTTTCCTAGGAAAGCCCCACACCATTCAACACCTCTCTTGCTCTCCTGCTCTGAGGCAGGGATTGGTCTCACCTCATGGGAGCCTGCTTGGGGCATGGCTGTTCTGATCAATTGTGTTGCTGAGTTAATGTCTATTTCTTCGGCAGTTTCTCAATTTTATTATTTACTTCCAGGAGTGCACTGCATTGTTCTGCCAACACTAATCCTGCTGCGGTGAGATTTTTTACTGTCCCTTTTAGTCTTCCTGAGCCTCGGTTTCTGACTTGGGGAATGAGAGGAGGTGCTCCCCAGTGACAACGTTTTGAATCATGTCTGAATCAAACAACCCATGTCTCGACTAATAATAACTCTCGCAGGTGGGCAAAATATTAATTCATAGGACAGAATTCAAAGAATGTCAGGAATTTGGGGCCAAAAAGAGGAATGGAGACAGATGTAATCCCCCCACCTACACACACACATACACACACATTTCACAGCATTGGTCTCGCAGGCTTGTACAGCAACCCTTTTAATGAACCCTGCTTTGTGGACAAATGAACTTGTTCACCTTTCTTTGCAGCGGACGGCCAGTGACGTACAAAAAACATGACTCATGCCTCCTGCACCAGTCATCGTTTCCAGAAGCATGAGCAACCAGGAGATAAGAATTCCAGCAAATAAGGGAAGTGTTAGAAAACAAGTTGGGATGTGCAGACCTCTTCACTGCTGCTGATATTGCAAGGCACAGCTATTTGGGTGAGAACATATGGGGAAGCAGCTCATCTGTCTTTAGAGGGACGTGCCCAGGGGCAGGCAGGCAGAAGTCACATGTTCTCCTCTCAAGGAAAGGAGGCCAAGGGTTGTGTCTTCCAGAAGACCCACAATTGCCTGTGCATGTTCCGTTCCACAGAAGACTGCAGTGGAACAGGATTATCATTAACAAGCATTGACCTTTATAAAAATAAAAATTTTAAACTGAAAATCCAATCACTCTCTTTTTCAAAATGACTCTGAGCAAATCTCTCTCACATAGAAATGTAGGTTTTGGAGAAGATAGCCATGTTAGTCTTTTCAGGAATTCCAGGTAAAATCAAAAACAAAACAAAACAAAAGACACAAAACATGTGGCACCTTAAAGACTAACTTTCATATTTTATGAAATATGAAATGTATACGTGGCCCCCATTTTTGCTGTCATTCTGCAAGGAGGTGACCTTCCTCTTCAGACAGTCTTTCCTGTAAATGACTAGTTGACCAAGGGAATATTTTCAGAAGGAGTTTTTAAATCCATTGAACTTTTACTTTTGCTTTTTTATATATACTTTTCAATATGATATCCGTTTAATGCTTTTAAAACATTGCAATAATAAATTATTTAGCTTTTAACTTTGTTTTCTCTAATTCTGCAAGCCACTTTGGATCCTTCAGGAGAAAGGCTGCATATAGATATTTTGAAGGAACATATGAATGAACAAATGAATGAATGGACATCCTCCTCTATAAAATGCATTTTTCAATATATTTTTACCTACTCATGTATGCTCAGACTATAGCCATCTCTCTCTCTCTCTCTTTCTTTCTCTCAAGCACATATTTTCCCCCACTCCCGTGTCTTTGCCTGTCTCAGGCAGTTACTTCACATCCCATTCATCCCTCCTTGCTGTCCTGCTTGGGACCAGTACAAAAACAACTTACTTCATGTCCATAGCATGACAGCAAAAAGTTGTCTCGACCACACCCCTGGAACTGGGAACATAACGTGACAAGCTTTACCTGCCCCTGGGCTGGGGAATTCTCTTTTCATGGTTAGTTCCTGGTTCCGGTTCTGAGACAAGGGACCATGTGGTAATAACTGTCACGCAACAACTAGTGTCCACCTAGTGGTCAGCGGCTGAAGTGGCATTCAACATTAGTTTCCCTATTGGAAATACCATGCAGTGCAAATGTTTATTAAAGAAAGTACTGAAAATTCTGTAGCATTGACATGTAAATCCCAGAAGACCAGTAAATCGAAATATTGAAAAAGTTTTATTTACGATATTTAAGAAAGGGTTAAGAAAGCAAGACAAATGCAGGATTTGTCACGGAACAAGCCCGTGAAGTAACAGTTGTCACGAGACAAGTAATCATGCCCATGAGTAAATGGAAACAGGGACTCAACAGGGACAAAAACACGTGACCGTGAACAACACTGTCACCGTACAAACGTAATCGCGGAAGAAGGTAGGACGTGAAGTAACTGCCTTTGTCTCTCACAGAAATGCTCCAAAATCTCTCGTTCCCTCATATCTTAAGGCTCAGATGAGGTCTGACATGGAAGATCTGTGGGACAGTGAGTGCCTTTGTGGAAGGATCTTAATAAGAAAAAGTGTAAGCTGATGATCTGGATTGCAACTTTCTGATGATAGTTTTGGTAAATACTAAGAAACAAGGAAAACAAATGTATGTGCAAATACCATTCCTTGCTTGAGCCTGAGAACCAGACCTATGACAGTGTCATTTCTTGGTAAGCATTGCTTAGAGGAAGTCTTGCTGTTCAATTCAGGGCAGTGACTATCTGTGTTCAGGGTTGTGATTGGCTTTCCTTAGTGCAGCTAGCCCTGAAAAACAAACACAGGTTGTATGTGTTTGTGTGTGTGCCATCCACAATCTGGTAGCTTCAACACATTTGGGCCTACAACTCCCATCATCTCTGACCATTGGCTGACACAAAGAATCATGGAATAAGAAGGTTGGAAGTGGCCTATAAAGCCATTTAGTCCAAACCGCTTGCTCAATGCAGGGATACAAATAAAAGGATACCTCTCTGATGGAATTCCTATTACAGCTTCTAAAATCCATAACCTTTCATTAGGCCAACCCAAAAGGCACAAGAGATTGTGCAAATGACAAAACAGATCTGTAAGATTTGAAGAAAATAATTTTCTTCATCCGGTAAGAATGTAAAGTGTAAAGCAAACTAAGGAAAATAAAAATGAAAATGTAGCAATGACTGACAGACACAGCAACTGCAAGAATGATGAGTATATCTAACTGTATACAGTAATACCTTGGTTTAAGAGTAACTTGGCTTAAGAGCATTTTGCAAGACAAGCAAATATTTCTTCTAAATTTTGCCTTGATCAACAAGCAATGACTTGATATACAAGCACTGGAATAGATCACATAATCACAAGTGAGCCAGTGATGGCTCTCTTTCCCTCCCTCCCCCTGCTGGATTGTGGGTGATTGTCTGGAACATTCCATCTCAGGCAGTCTCCAAAGCAGAGGGAGGAGAGAGGAATGGAGGTCTCTCTTGCATCAGGCAGGAACAATTTCAAAGAGAAGTGCAGGTCAGCATTTTATTTTTCTTTATATTTATATTTCCATTTAATTTGTTTACAATATTCTTTCTTACTTTTTAAAACCATTTCTAGACATGGGGCAGTTGGTCAAGTGTGTATAGGGCTACAAATTGCACTTTATTATTGTCACATTAAAAACACAAAGTAAAATCCTGTTGCTATTCCCAAGCAGAGCAGATTCCACAGCCAGGTCCCTAAACTATGGTGTGGGCATGGACCTCTAGCCAACTTCTTTTGTGTGCACAATATGCGGTGTATGGGACCCCAGAATGATTATTTCTCCATTATTTCTTATGGGGAAAATTGCTTTGATATAAGAGTTTTGGTTTGCAAGCATGTTTCTAGAACAAATTATGCTCATAAACCAAGGTATTACTGTATAGCTTGTGGTCATTCAGTTTGCATTTGTATCCACACATTTTGATGCACATACATACACATCCTTATGTAAATAGACTCCTTCTTCGTCCAAATACAGGATCCACATATTTCCCAAGGTCATCTGAGCAAGTGAATATTTTAGTGAGCATGTCTAAATTTAGACTCATGCTCCCATCCCATTGATTTCAACAGGCTTGCTGCTCCAGCATGTGCTGAAGAGCCTTGTTGGAATGTGGACACAGATGGACAATGTTTTGCTGAACAGGACCCTGCACAAATGTCGGGCACATTACGAGCTTAAAGCTCCAGGAGAAGAAGGCCTCCCTATCTTTATAGGCCAAATCAGGACACAGCAGCAGATGGGCCAACACCGTCATTCTCAAACCTAGATCAAAGTCTGGATTTGAAAAGGGGGACCTCATATCCATTGTGATGTTGTGGAAGATAAAATCATTATCTGGAGTATATCTCAAGCTGAAAGATGTGTGTGTGTGTGTGTGTGTGTGTGTGCGCGTGTGTGTGTGTGTGTGTGTGTGTCTGTGTGTCTGTGTGTCTGTGTCTGTGTCTGTGTGAGAGGGAGGGAGGGAGGGAGAGAGAGAGAATACGTGCATACCCCTGTGTGTACGATGCGTGATGTGACATCTTTTTGACCATCCGTGACCTGACAGCATAGTGTCAAGCTGTCATTGTGCGTCATGTCAGATTAGCAACAGGGTCTCAACAATTATCCAGCCAAGTGAGGGATGTTTTTCCCCCTCACTACAGAAATGTGGAAGTTACATTAAGATGAAACCAAATGCCAAGCCCACATCAACGTTTTAGGGTCCCCTACCAGCTGGAACTAGTACAAGTCCTAGGGGATATCCTTAAAGATGTCTTCCACAACCATGTGAGAGCGGCTAGATACACTTGTGACTCCTCAGGCCACTCCATTCACAGCTCCTTATCCCTTCCTCCAATCACCTTCTTAGAACCACATGTTCTGAAAGACAGAGGTGTAAAAATCCATGTTTTTTTCCTTGATGCAAGTCTTCCTGGGTGTGCTCTAACATAGCCTATACCACCAGTACTGCTGTGCAAGGAGAACATCTTGGAGTTGTCAGGAGTTAAAAGGAGAGACAAAAAACCACCAAGGGATTTCAGAAACTCCAGAACCAATCCCATGTAAACTCATTGAGCATAGAAATTGGACTGAGGAAAGGAACAGATAAAAGGCCAGCATCATAATTAAAACTCAAATGCAAGACTATGCTACAGGCAATACCTTTAGAGGCCACTAATAAATAATAATGATTTTTAAAAAATCATTGCAGGCTTTCATGGACAAAACTATTGCCAGAGCCATACTGATATTCATGCAATGTTAGCATAACATGCAACAGTCAGTGGTGGCCAACTGAAGAAGGGCAGGAACACACCTCAGTTACGTAGCTGGGCATGTGGCCAGGCATGTGAGTGAGGTGTACCTTGGCCCTTCATTTATTAGCCACAATTAGCCATGCTAAGTCACACAAACACCAGTATTTAAACCCAAATAGAACCCTGTGCTTATCTCCTGTTGATCAATTGCTAAACAAGGATGAACTAATTGGCAATTTGTTAAGCTTTGGGAAAAACAGGTAGGGGGGAAAATACCCAGATACACATGAGCTTGACATATATTATGGGAGCTCTGCTTCTAGTCATGAAACTGATGTCTTGTCTCCTTCTTCCCACAAATCAAGGATGTGAAAGGGAATAGGAATGAATAACTGCTAAATGAGGATGGAGGAAGAGATACAGTGATACAGAAATTGTACAAAGAAAGCTGTATCATCGTGCAGCTAGGTAATGTCCTGTGTTATCAGGCAGCAATATACTGATCACTTTGGATCATACTGGAAAGGGTTTATTTTCCAGGTGCAATCTCTAAAGGGACCTTTCTGTCCAAATGCGATCCTGTCCCAATCACTGAAGCTCCTTCCAAAGAATGGGGTGTACTGGTGCTGAACCAAAAAAGGTTTGGACTGGGCGTGGAACAGGATCAAGCTGGTTTGTTTTGGTGTTTTTTTTTTTAAATGTTTGCAATCTGGTTGCCAACACACATACTGTGCCACATCCTGCTGTATGCACTCCAGAAAGGCAGCTGAAGAGCTATCTGATCACACCCTAAGAGTTATGAAATTTCCTTGGAACCAGGCCTTCGCGGGGTCCTAAGTGCATAAACCCAACCCTTTAATGCAGCCAGGACTAGTAGATGCATCCCCATCATCAGGATTGTGTGCCAACACGTCAGTTCTGATATACGGCAACCTTTTTCAGTGCTTTGTAGGTAAATACAGGAGCCCTGTGGTGCAGTGGTTAAAAGCCTGTACTTCAGCTGTGCTCACGGCCTATGGTTCAATCCCAGGTAGCCGGCTCAAGGTTGACTCAGCCTTCCATTCTTCCGAGGTCGGTAAAATGAGTGCCCAGCTTGCTGGGGAGGGGGGCACACTGTGTAGCCTGCATAAATAAATTGTACACCATTCTATGAGTGCTTTAAACAATATGGGGTGGCATAGAAGAAGACCACTTTGCTTTAAAGAAAACTTGGAAGTGTTTTCCCATTATTATTTTTTCTGGAGGCACACTGGGACTGTGCAGCTTGCCTAAGAGCACGCAGGGTGCCTCTCCCGGGAGGCACATCTGGTTTTTACAGATTGAACTTCCAACTTCTGGCTCCATAGCTAGATATCTAACTCACTGCGGTAGCCAGGCAGCTCCAGTCCCCCACAACAACCCCCAAACTATAAAATGATAAGTGGGGCGGGGACAAAAAGAAAATAAAAATAAAAAAATAAAAGAAATTCTTTCCAAAAAAATGGCATTGCAAGGACTCTCACTGGTCACTGAATGATGCCTGATTGATGGTGATGGGAAGATACTGATTTGGAAACCTCAGGTGTGGTGGGTGAAACATTGAGAAGGAATGCCTGGAACCCTGACGAAAAGACTCAAGCGGTAACATTTTTGTCAGCTTCAAATTCCACTTCTTTGTACAGAAGAGAAGCACTGCTTTGTTCAAAAAAGATTATTGTCAGGAGTAGAGTAAGAGACTATTAGTAGCCATGCCTTGATTAATAAAGCTTTTTCTTTTCGTTACAGTAAATTTGTCAGGTTGTGTAATAATGAAGCTGCTGTGGCCTTCCAGGCAAGGAGGAAACAACTGGCAATGTAAATCATTTGTTGTAAATAATAACACTTATTCTTTACTTTCAGCATGTTTGGGGGGGCCAAATTTGGGCTTATTGGCCATTTGGCCATTTGGAAATTACAGTAATCAAAAAGTAAAGTTGTAGCAAGAGATGATGAATTAGCATGTACTGAAACTCCAAGCAGAGACTAATTAATTGCTAGTTAATGAAGCCACTGCAAGTTACACTCTTGGCCTTCCACAGGCATAACTATGCAACAGGGTTTGGGCAAATGGTTGTGGAGCAGCCCCATTTTCCTTACGGCAACAAGCTTAGGCGGTTACTTCACATCCATTTTGTGTCTCTAAGTGTTGCTCTTTGGAGTGGTACAAAAAAAAACCCTTGCTTCACGTCCATCGCACAACACCTGAAATTTGTCTCGACTACCCCTCGGAACGGGTGCTAAGTGAGATAAATCTGTACCTGGCTCTGGAGTAAGGCATTTCCTTGTCACGGTTTGTTCCCGGTTTCTGTTCTGAGACAAGACACCATGAGGTAACAACTGTCATGCAACAAAACATTCATTTCTCTCAGAAAACTGTGTCCCAGGTACTGGGGTGGGTGTTACGTTCAAAGTGCCCACCCACTGCAGATGATCACCACCCCCTTGCCCTCCTCCATTAAATACCAATAAAACAAAGCCAGGCAAGAGGGACACCAGACAGACAATTAATTAGCAAGCAAAAGGAATAAAGAACAAAGAAAGCCCAAAGGCTATCACCCAGAGCATTCCAATGCGGCCATGTGGAGAAAGTGAAAGCTAGCCAGACGAGCCAGAGACTCTTTCCCTGCCTGCAAAGATTTTGACTTTTCAGAAGTGAAATATCAAAAAAGAATTTTTAACACACACTCCTCCTCCCCACAAAAAGGAAAAAGGAAGCTAGACAAATTCAATGTTTGTCATGGTACAAGACCGTGAGGTAACACTTGTCACGAGACAAGCTATCACAACCATGGGAACACTGAAACAGGGACAAAACCACGTGATCGCAACCAACGCTGTCGCGGTACAGAACTAGTCGTGGAACAAAGAAGGACATGAAGTAACTGCCTTAGATGTAAAATAGGGAAAGATTCAGCCTCTGGTTTATTGCTGGATTGAATGCTGTTTCTTTCCATCCTTTTCTTTGTAGGAGAAAATGCACACAGTATTTGGGGAGCATTGTCAACTTGCGGCTCTAGCTCTTTGAAACATGGAATGATTAGCTGAGCACCCCCTACTCTTTGTAAAAGAATCACATCCACACTTCCCTTCCAAGAAAATGAGAAATACCGTGTTCATTAGAGATCTAAAGCTGGGGTAGGAGAGGTGATAGAGCTTCTGGTTGTAGCTAACCAAGTTGGAGGTACCAGCTGCCATAGCTGTATTTTTCATCACTACAGCACAGAGGTAAAATGTCTCCACCTTGGAAGGACAAAGGAAAGATGTGAGAAGGAAGGAGGTGTCATTGGCACCCTTAAGAATTAAGAAGGCCAGCAGAGGTCAGAGCAGGTAAAGGATAATCTAGGAAACCTTGAGAAGGTCCTGTCTCTCATTTCCCCCATGAAAACATACGTGCCTTGTTGAGTGTAAGCTGAGTTGTACCTAGTCAACCCTGTCATCACATTCCTTTCCCTTTACAATTGTTTCCTCCATTCCATTCTACCAATGAGCATGATCCCATACCACAAATCAGGCTTAAGAAGATTCACCCGTGCAATTTAGTGCACAGTGTATCAGAAGAAGATAGATAGGCAAAGTGAGTAAGTCATAGCATAACCAAAGATAGGGACAGGTAACTGCAGACCTGAGGAAGCAAGATGCTGAAAGGAAGGGGAGGGAATCCTTCAGGTTAATTCATTAGTGTACATTCATGAGTACAAAATCACTCAGAAGCTAGAGTCATTTTCATGGTAAAAGGAGTGGCTAATTTTACTCTCAAAGGGTTGTGACACACAGAGACCAACTGAATCCAGTGGCGTAGCTGGAGCTTGGAGCGCCTGGGGACAAAGTCAGTTTTTGCACCCTCTCCTCCCCCCCAGCCGTGTCTCACCCACCCAGAAAGAGGGGGCAGATCCTGGGGGAACGGGGGGGGGGGACAAGGGTCTCTCCTTCTCATGCCCTCTTTGTGGGTCTCCTTTCCAACTAAGGCTCTCCTGTGCAAACCACACAGTGTGCGGACAGCACCAAATAGGCAATGTTTTCCCCCCAAGCATCACCTCCGTAGCATGCTCCCCCCTACTCCTTTCCCGCTGCTAAGGCTTGGCGATTGTTAGCCTGGGGAAAGGAGGAAAGAGAAGCAGATGATGGGATCCCCCCCCCAAACAGTACCTCTGTTGCACACTTCCCTCTCCTCCTTTCCCCTGATGAAGGATCACCAAACCTTAACGGGGTGAAAAGAGGACTGCTGGCGGAGTGGCACATGGCTTCCTCTTCCTGCTCCCCCTCCAGGCATCCCCAGATTGCTGCATGCCCCAGAGTGGATGCACTCTTCCACCCCTCCCTAGTTATGACATTTACCAAATTGTTGGCCATCATGCCTGAGGACAGCTATGTAATTTAAGGGGTTTAAATCAGCAGACCCCTTTTAGAAGATCTGGAAAGGATTGTTCATAACATCACAGCAACATGTTCAAATGGGATCGGTTATTACAGCTTTGAAATCTTGTAATTTAATAAAATTAAATCATCTGCTAAAAGTAAGTGAAAACAGACCACTTTTAAAAAATAATGCAGAAATATTGGAATGTGAAAGAATTGGTACTGGCTGGAATTTTATAGTTGTATTTCTAACAATGTTTATTTTGTTTGGTCTTTCTTTCTTTCTTTCTTTCTTTCTTTCTTTCTTTCTTTCTTTCTTTCTTTCTTTCTTTCTTTCTTTCTCTCCCTCCCTCCCTCCTTCCTTCCTTCCTTCCTTCCTTCCTTCCTGCCTTCCTGCCTTCCTGCCTTCCTTCCTTCCTTCCTTCCTCTGCAAAAGTGTAAAAACTAATATTAAGTCTCTTTTTCATTTCAGGAATAAGTCAATAAATCAAGCAACAAGTCAACCCTGGAACTGCATGCAGAAACACATAATAATGGGCCCAACCTTCAGGGAACCAGATTTAGAATGAAGACCTTAACTGTTAGAGAAATGTGACAGTGGAACCATTTACCTCAGAAGTGGTGTATACAATGATGGAGGCATTTAAGAGAAAATTGAGCAACCATCTTTCAGATGTTATTTGATTTGGATTCTGGCATTGACCAGGGGGCTGGACTCAATGGCCTTATAGGCCCCTTTCAACTTCATTATTCTGTTCCTCTAATGTGTAATTTAGGGCCTTTTCACACGACCCCTAAGATCCGCTGGCCACTAAAATTCGGACCAGAGATCTTAGGGGTTGGTTGCTCTTCCTTCCTCCCCACCACTCCGCACCTGTCTGCTGAGGGAAGGGAGGAAGAAAGTGCGGGGGAAATGCAGACTCACCTTGGAGAAGCTGCCGGAGCTCCGTCGTGCTGATTCCTTCTCTTTTGTTTGCTTTTATTTCCTCCCGCCCCTTCTCTTAAAGGGGCGGGAGGAAAAAAAAACACACAGAAGCCAGGAGAGCCCCGCACTGACCAGATTAAATCCGGACCTGGCGATTTTCACCCTCCTCGAGCAGGTACAAGAAAAGTGCGCTGGGGCGCGCTTAGGTGGGCGTGGTCACACTTAATTTCCTGCAAACTCCGGAGCTGGTGGGGAAGTCATTGTAAGCTCCGGAGCTTGCAGCCATTTGCTGCGGTGTTTAGGGGTCGTGTACAAATGCTCTTAGAGTAGCCAATAGCCATTCTCAACAGGGGGCATATGATCTCCTGAGGGTCCCTAACACATTTGAAGGAGGCCACAGACTGGAAACAAGTTTTCACACTCCAACTTATAAGATTCATTATGTGATTATAAGGTTCATTATGGGACTTACACAATCGTGGTTTGGCCTATATTTCTTTCATATTATGTGTATGGCCATGGCCAGCAAAAGATTGAGACACGCTGGTTTAGAGCCCCTTTCAGGTGTCAATGGTAAGAAGATTAGAGGTTTTCCCAGATAGCCAACTGAAGAGAGAGCACTGTGGCTTCTTAAGAGTTGGAACCTGAAATGCAAAGAATAGGCAGCACTGAAAAATTCACAGAGTTTTGAACTTGTCTGTGAAGATTCTGTCATCCAAGTGATTTTATCTGGAAATTGAGTCATGGCTACTAGACTTCTTTTTCTTGAAAGACAGAAACCTTTTGCTGCTCATCCAAACAGCTTCATCAGAGTTTTGAATTACAATTTCCACTGTCCTCCAGTTAACAGGGCCACTGTTTTTCACATGATGGCCATAATGCTACTGTTTTGCACACTTGTGTAAGTGCACAGTGTCAACCACAGGGGCAAATTGCTGCCAGTTAAGGGGCCATTGCTTGTAATTCCTCTCTCATTGTCAAGTTTCATAGATGGCAAGCACTGAGTAGACCCAATGCATGATGCCACTTCAAAGCTGTGATTTAAGCTGCACTTAGTAATCATTAACATAAGCAACAAACCAGAAGGACCAGTCCAAAGAGTTTCCAAGATCTTCAGTTTCCTCTATCACAGCATAATCATGGATGATCACAAGAAGTTTCCAGGGGTGAGAATTATCTTCAGTGATGGCTTTTCGGTCCTTCCAACAGGAATACCCTTTCTTCCATGGAAAGAGCTGTTTAGCTGCAGGAAGGAGTGAACCAATGCAGCAGTGATTCAGTGACCTCTAGTGGAAATTTGCTGTCTTTGAAAAATCACCACCAAGGAAAGGAAATGTATTGCAACAGAAGCAACCAAGATCCTTGTGATACATTTAGGACAAACCCATCATATTTGGCATGAGCTTTTTGTGGACATAACCCACTTCTTCAGATGCATGGCAGATAGTATTTAAACCACCGAGTTAGATGCACATTAGTTATAAGGGGTGGGACAGAATGAAATGACATGTGTGTTATTAACACTGCATGATTAACATAAATATCCCATCTAGAAGTTTCAGGGAGGGTAGCCGTGTTAGTCCTTTCAAGAACTGCAGGCAAAAATAAAAGAAAAAAGAAACAACAAAAGACACAAAACGTGTGGTACTTTAATGACTAACTTTCATATTTTAATGCAACATTTTATGAACATGTCCACTTCTTCAGACATATAGCGGCATTAGGACAAGCCAACCACCTTCTGAAGCATTTAAGCAGTTGTTTCTGTTGAGTCCAGGGAGCCAAAATATTTTCTTTTTGTCACTGAGCTAGTCTCCAGAAAAGCACCAGATCCAAGTTTCTCAATAAAGGTTTGATACGAGAGAGTTCGATTAGAGTTGTTCGTTTATTGGCCAAGAAAGGAACCACAAACCCTGCCTTTGAGTGGGGAAAGACAAGGGTCTGCCCCCCACAACAGGGTCAAAGGGTGCTTTATAAGCTCTGAGGAACAAGGAGAGGGATGTGGGACACAAGAAAGAGGCATACAATAAAAAAGCTAAAACAAAAGATACAAATGCAGGTATACTAAAGCTTATAAGATTAACCAATGACGTGAGCTTCAGACATTCAAATGGACAAATGATATGGACTCTAGGTAAACAAAGACACCAAATAAATGAATTGTGTTAGTTTCAGGTAAACAAAAATGGATAAATTGTCTGGCTACAGGAATACAAAAGATAACCAATAGTGTGAGCTCTCAGGTGCACCGTTGGTCAATGGTCCCCAAGGAAGATCTGGATGCAAGTCCAATGTCTGTGAAACAAATGCAAACAAACTTTATAGTAAGCCCTTTTGTTGTCTTGCCTGGTTCTGTGGTGGGAGGAGGGGAGAGGGGGGGAAGGATGAGGAATGAGGCAAAGGGAGGAGGTAGACTTCTCCAGGTGCAAGAGATTCACCCAGGCTCTGATTCTGTGAGAAGAAAAGATTTCCTGATGGGCACTAGAAAAGCCCATCAGCCAGTCAATAAGGAGGAAGTCATGGCTCTGTGGGAGTGCCAGTTATTTCATTATAATGTAGCAAAAGGAAGGTCAAAGTCCCTTCCTTGATTACCTGAGCCCACTGTCTATTGGGCTTGACTGGTATCAGCTGCAAATAGTTTTCTGCTTCTGAGGCACTTCTAAAAGGGAAAAATATTACAATGTCTTCCTTTTTCTCATGACCGTACATTTCTGCTACACAGAGTGGTCGTTCTACCTGAAAGCAAAAGGCTTGGTCCCATCATCCAGGGAAACTGTTATGCTTGACATAGTAGGGTAACAGTACAGAGGAACCTGCATGAAGGAGATGGCCAAAAGGTGCAATAAAATGAAAAGTCCCTTCTTTAAGCCAAGAGAAACAAAGTTGAGCCTCCTTGGAGCTTTCTTCTCCAACAGTTTCCTTTTGGAATCAATTTTTGAAGCTCTTTCATGCAAAGGCCACCAAATCATGCTTTTGATTGTGGGTGGACTGTAAGTGCTGAACTTTGCCAGGACGTTCGTAAGCTGAAGACTGAAAGACAGAAGTTGGATGTTGAGACCTAGTTTAAATGACCCCTTGAACTGAAAATGTGTTAAAGCACATCTGCCCTGAAAGGCTTCGCTAGCAAATTTCTGTTTTGAACCTTAATCTGGCCCAGTAGGTGCCATGAGAAAATTTCCACAAAGGTAACTCCAAGGCTCCTCTTGAGTCTTGCTAGGCACACTTTTGCTCTGGATGTGAAGGTCGAGATGGTGCCCCTTCCCTGCTCTGTCTACAAAGGTTAACTTAAAGGGGCAATTGAACCTCATTTTGTAATCCCAGAGATGGGGTTGCAAGCTCTCTGATAGCCAACGTTATTAATATGGTTAAAGCTGATGGGGTGCAAGACAGGCTGCTTAGAGCGTCCTGCTGATCTGGAACTGATAGACCACCTAACCCTCTGTGACCATCCTATATCTCCTGCTTTAGGCAGCTGCTTTATGCTGTGTAGTGGTACGTGCTTTAGGCCTCTGAGAAATATACAGTAACCCCCTGCCGATCGCGGGGGTTAGGGACCTACCCCACCCATGATGCATGAAAATCCGCGATATGTGGAAGCGGGTGGGGGGCTGGGGGCAGGGGGCAATCGCGTGCACCACTTGCTCCAACCTCCCAGGAGGTCAGGGCGGGCGGCGCGTGATCGGACAAAGGCGCTTCCCACCACGGAGCCCAGCGCTGCGGCTCTACAGCCGGAAGCACCTTTGCAATCATGCGCCGCTTGCTCGGACCTCCCGGGAGGTCGGGGTGGGCGGCGAGTGATCAGACAAAGGCGCTTCAGCTGGGGAGCCCAGCGCTGGGGCTCCGCAACCAGAAGCACCTTTGCAATCGCACGCCGCTTGCCTGGACCTCCTAGGAGGCGTGGGCGGGCGATGTGCGACCCCCCTCCCTGAAGCCCTTTCCTGGTGGTTCCTGGTACTGGAACCATGAAAGGGCGGGGGACCACTGTAATTCTTTTCGCCATAGTCCACCCCATGCCATTTGTAGGATTTTGCTATTTCAAGATATGTCAAGGCTATAGAAATTGTAGGTGCGTATGAGAGATAGATGCAAAGATTGTATCACCATTAGAAACACATTTCGCCTATTTTATGCTGTCTTGTTGCCATACGAATCGAAAAAATGTTTCAGTTTTTGATTTTTCATTGCGGGTCTGTTTCGGTTCATTTTCGTTTTTCATGAATTTTTTGAAAAAAAATTGTTTCATTTTTTTCGTTTTCCATTTTTACCCGGCTTTTTGCGCGACTTAAAGCATTTCCACGCACGGACGTCCCCCAACGCCCCAGACCAGAGGGAAAACACTAAAAAAAAGATGCTGGCAGAGACACAGTATAGACTAGGTACGCAGGGAGGCTGCAAAGGCAGCGGCAGGCGTTGCCCAGGGCGTAAAAGGCAGCTGCAGAGTGACTGCACTGCGGGGCAGGAGAGGGTACTCACCAAGAGGTACGCACGCACACAGGGAGGCTGCAAGAGAAATCTCTTCTTTCTCTCCCCTAAGAGCCAGGCTGCAGCCAGCAGGAACACAGAGACACACACCTGCCTGGCTGGCCTAAAGTAACGAGTCGCAGAGACAGCAACCCCACCCTAACTCCCACCGCAGACTGCAAGGAGGATGGGGGCTGCCAAAGCTTTTTATGCCTTCAGTGGCTGCCACACCTACCCAGTCTGCAACCTGGGCATGCTATTGGTTGAAATTGTCCAAGAATTTACATGATCCCATCACATGGCTTGCCTCCATGTTGTGGCTGGAATCCATTTTGTGTCATCCTTAAAGGGAAAAGAAAAAAATACATCGCGATGGGAGAAAGACAAAAACAAATGTTTTAAGGACTGCAACCCCCTGGTAGGTAATAATTTCAAATAATTATCACTGCATTTTTACGGATGTCCAGGGCATTTTAATACCCAATAAATCAATATTAGGCATCTGGGAGCCATTTTGGGTCGATGTCCCCGAACTCCCCTTAAAGGAAAAAAAATATGCAACCCCTGGTAGGTATTATCAGGCAGAATAAATAATTATCGCTGGGGTTTTATGGATATTCAAGACATTTTTTAACATTTAAAAATAGCTCATTTCATTGCGCGTCACCATTAACGAAAATGAAACGTAACAAACCTCATTTTCGTGGTTCTGTTCGGTTCGTTCCAATTTCATCACAATTTTCTTTATTTGTTTCATTACATAACAAAACGAATAACGAATAACGGAATGAATTTTTTTTTCATTTCGTGCCCATCTCTACTGCCAAGCAAACTTGTGATGCAGTAGAGGATTTTCTCATTTGGGTCACCAGGTGGCAGTAGTGTTCTAGAGATTTTTACTCCTGGAGGAGGATTTCCTTTGATGCCAAAATAGGATTGCAAGATCCCTGAAATAATCAAGATAAACAAAGAGAGGTGGTGTGCATGGTGAGTGCTGACCTTCCCCAAATATTGGAAAGAATGTGAGGAGTGTATAATACTCAGGGAAGGCAATGGTCAGTGTCAGACGCTTGGTTTTCTTTACTTAGCCATGACGCACGGGGAGGTTTGAGGGCTGGGCTGTTGCACAGGGTTGATGTGAAAGATCCTTGGCATCAAGAGACCACAACTGTAGCTTTAAGCAACTTGGAAATAAAGTGAGATATCAATGTCATCAATGAAAGCAAAAAGCAAAGTGTTCTGCTTATATCAGTATATAAAGCACTCTGTGCGGTTTATGATTATAATTATGCAGGCTATACATTGCCCCACCCAGCAAACTGGGTCCTCATTTCACTGACTTGAGAAGGATAGAAGGCTGAGTCAACCATGAACTGGCTACCAGGGATTGAACCCCAGGTAGTGAGCACCGTTATAGCTGCAGGACAGCAGTTTAACGACTGCATCCTGAGTCACAGTGGCTAATAAGAGGACATTTGCTGAAGACAAGCAGTGTGCCTAACCCAGGAGAAATGCTTCACAGGAAGCAGAGATTGCCATTTATGAAGAAGACTGTGGTGAGGCCCACTTTGAAAAAGCCCGGCATGGTGTCGGATGAGTTATCCAGCTACCGTCCGATTGCCATTGTTCCCTTCCTGGGCAAGGTTGTTGAGAGGGTGGCCATCCGGCTTCAGTCATACCTGGAGGATAATCATATCCTGAATCCCTTCCAGTCCGGGTTCAGGCCAATTCGGGGGACCGAGACTGCCCTGGTCACTCTGCAGGATGACCTCCTCAGGGAGGCCGACAGGGGGTATTCCTCCCTGTTGGTCCTCCTTGATTTGTCAGCGACCATGGAAACATGTTGTACCAGGTTGCTGAGGCCGGAATTGGGGGCCCTGCTCTTTGCTGGCTCCGTTCCTTCCTCGGTGGCCAGTCTCAGTGAGTTCAGCTGGGGGGTGATTTGTCAGCTCCTTGGACACTCCCTTGTGGGGTGCCCCAGGGGTTGGCAATCTCACCCATGCTGTTCAATGTTTATATGAGGCTGCTGGCAGAGGTCATCAGGAGATTTGGAGTTTGCTGCCATCAGTACGCTGATGACACACAACTCTATCTCTCATTTTCTTCTTCTGCACAGGAGGCAGTATACTCCCTCGACCTGTGCCTGGAGGCTGTTCTGGAATGGACCAGGACTAACTGGCTCAAGCTGAACCCGGAAAAGACGGAGGTTCTGTTCTTCAGGGCACCCTCATCTGGGTACAATGGCCCCCTCCCTAGCCTGGGGGGTGTTTCCCTCCAGCCTACGGACAGGGCCAGGAATCTGGGCATGGTCCTGGATTCAGCCCTCTCCCTGGAATCCCAGGTGACGGCGGTCTCCAGGGACGCTTTTATCCATATCCGCAGGATCGACCAGATCCGCCAGTACCTTGATGAGTCCTCCCTGAAGACAGTCATGCAGGCCCTCATGATCTCGAGGATTGACTACTGCAATGCCCTCTACATGGGGTTGCCCTTGACCCTTGTCTGGAGGCTCCAGCGGGTGCAGAATGCGGCGGCCAGAGTGGTGGTGGGTGCTTGTATATTCAAGCACATCACCCCAGTTCTGGCTCGCCTGCATTGGCTACCTGTTGTCCTCCAGATAACGTTCAAGGTCCTGGATTTGATTTTTAAAACCCTCCACGGCTTGGGACCAGAGTACCTGTCAGAGCGTATCTCCCAGAGGTCACCTGGGGCCAGACCCACGAGAATGGCGCAGGCGCACTCACTGAGGGTGGCCACACCCAGAGAGGCGCGGAAATCGCTCATGTGTAACCACGCCCTCTCTGTGGTGGGTCCCACGTTGTGGAATTATCTCCCTAGTGAGCTGCGCCTAGCACAGTCCCTGCCCGCCTTTAAAAAGGCCCTGAAAACCTACCTTTTCAAAGAGGCATATGGAAACCTTTTTACTTAGCTTTTTATTTTTTGCCACCAGCGTCTTCTTTTGTGGAGGGTATTGTCTCTCCTATTTTATTGGTATTTTCTTGCCTTGTATTTTCTGTTTTCTTGCTTTAAATTGTAAACTGCTCAGAGTTCTGTCCGGAAGATGGGTGGTATAAAAATATAACAAATAAATAGATAAATAAATAAATGTGTGTATGTGGAAAACATGGCTGCAAACTGCAAGTGACAAAAGATTTTCATGCCCCAGTAAACCTAAGCTTCAAAAGGGCGATAAAGAATATTTATGAAATGTGATTTGGAAAACATGGACCCCACATCTCCTACCTGTGTTGGAAGCCTGTATGAGAGAGTTAGAAGACCTGGTTAGATTCCTTGCCTCTTGTTGCTGAAAAGAAATGAACCCATGCTTTTGGGTTCCCTTCAGTGATCATGCAAATGTGTGTGTGTGTGTGTGTGTGTGTGTGTGTGTGTGTGTGTGTGTGTGTGTGTGTGTGTGTGTGTGCGCGCGCGCGCATGTGCGTGCGTGCGTGCGTGCATGTGTGAGTGTGTGTGTGCATGAGCAGGCAGGGTTATAAATTCTGTGCCACTGCAGTGAGGGTGTTCCTGTGGCATGGAATTCAAAACCTTGCTCCACTGTCCCTTCTCAGCCAGGCAAGGGTCGAGTGGGTGCACCACCTGCCCGCCCCTTGCCTGGCTGAGAAGTGACAGTGGAGCATGGTTTTGAATATCCCACTGCCTGCTTCATTTTCCTGTTGTTGCCCCACCTCCGCCCCCAGGTTTTGTTTTGTTTTGTTTTTTATTTTGGACAGCTCAGGCCGTTAAAAAAACCCACCTGGGAGGTGGAGGTGACAATAGGAGAATGGAGCAGGCAGTAGGAAATTCAAAACCCTGCTCTGTTCTCCCATTCTGGCCACCACCACAAAGCTGGTTTTGACAGCCGAAACTGTCAAAACCAGCTGGGTGGCGGTGGCCAGAACAAGAGAGAAGAGGAGGGAAAATTCATGAATCATTTCATTTCAACAGTAAAAAATTGTGTTTTATTTCATTTCGTAACAAAACACTGTCTGCTGTTTGGTTCATTAAAAATGTTTTGTAACCTTACAACACAATGAAACAGCGTGTCATTTTTTGTTTTGTGCCCATCTCTAGTAGAGATGGGCACGACTTAGCGGTATTCCCGTTTCCGTTTCCGTTACTCGTTTCCGTTACTCTACGGAAACGGTAACGGGAATCACTGCCCCAGACTTCGAGCTCGAACCGACGAACGAACAATTTGGTCTGATTTGTCGTGCTCGTTACTTGCATCGCGCAATGCCAAGCGGCACAGAAAAAAAGTTTTTAAAAGTTAAAAAAAAAACCGATTCCCGGCCCTAAAAGTAGGCGAAAACTGTCTGAGGGCACCTACCAGGCCAGAAGGGTGTTTTATTTGGGGGGGGTTCCCCGCCCCCCTCTCCTTGGCTATTGCTACTGCTGCGCTGCTGGTACCAGGCTGGGAGGGCGCATCCATTTGCCATGCGGTGGGGGGGATCCAAAATGGCGACCGCAATATTTTTTTTGAAATCGTTGCCCAAAACCCCACCAAAGCACCACAGAAACATGCGGAAATTAGCTATTTTAAATGCTTGAATTTTTACAGGAGCAGCAGTGGGTTTTTCTTGCAAAAAAAGTCTCCGTTGATTTTATTTTATTTTATTTTATTTTATTTTTTTACACCTGCGCATTCGCAATGATGGGCTCTCCCATGGGAGTAGACCATGCAAATTTTCCACCAATCGCATGGCCACTTGGCCAGGTTGACCACAGAGACTTCTGGGATGTGCCAATCGGGCATAAACAGCCCACTAATCGTAGCCCAAACCCGAACCCTAAGCCTAACCCATACGCCAGTACACTGTCCTTCTAAGTGGGTCAGAGAGGCACCCAGATGCACCCCAATACTCACCGTAACCTCACCCGTAACTAGCCTAACCCTAGCCGTTGCGCTAAGCCGTCTTAACCCTAAGCCAGATCTACTTGCATTGCACTACATGCAAGTACGTGAGACACAGCAGGTGCAAAGAGTCTGCCAGTCCGTCACTTGTGGCTCTGGCTGACTCCTGCAGCTCCCTCCAGGAGCCCGCTACCCCCTCCCCAAACCAGTACTAACGACAACGAAAAAATGAAAAAACGAACCGACTAATTTTTGCAAATTTTCGCGAAAAACGGAAACGAGCCGAAACGGAACCGGCCCGATGAACGACAACTCGAAAAAAAGTTTTTTCAAGTCGTGCCCATCTCTAATCTCTAGTCACCAGTATGTTGATGACAGCTCTCTTTCTCTCCATTACCTTTTCTGTAGTGGATGGATGGATGTTGGCTGGGTCCTGGAGCACTATCTGGGTGTTCCATAGTTCTAGTGTGGATGAAAGGCTAGCAGATTGAACCTGAACAAGACAGAAGTCTTCCTGTTGTGGAATCCCTTATCCATTGGGTGAAACCATCCTATAGCTGGGTGGTGTTGCTCTCCAAGGTAGACAACTTGGTAGAGATCTTAGACCAACTTCTCCCTAAGGAACATCAGATTCCAGCTGTGGTTCGATCTGCCTTTTGTTATGTCAGACAGATTGTGCTCTTCTGTTATACAACACTGTCCGAGAATGAAGATCTCTGCAGGAGGCCTTTTCTGAGAGTCTCCCATCACTGGAGGTGAGACACAGCAGGAACTGAAGGAAGAGTCTTTTTAGTGGCCCATTGTCTGTAGGATGGCTGCTCTAAAACTACAGGACTTACTGCTAAGTAATTACAAATGGTGCAGAGGTTTCCTCTTCCCTTTAACTTCTGATGGCATTTTTAAGCACAGTGCTTGGTCGTATAACAGCCCAGCAATAAAGCAGAAGTCTGCTAGCAGATGCAATGAGGAGTGTGTAAGTGATGTAGATCTGTTTAAGTTTAATGGTGCAGAAATGGTTTTTTTTTCCAAGATAAAAATGCATTTTAAAATTGGGAACTTGCAGAGAGGGTTATTTCTGTATTTAAAGGGCAAGTTCTCCGTTCCACCCTTTACAGGATGTATTGATGTGTAAAGTACATGACACCTTTCTTTTTAAGCAACGGCATTGAAATGTTAATATTTTATCATTCTGCTCCTAAAGGCTGCATTTTCAAAGGCGGAAAAGGCCAATAAAATTTATGACAGCTGAGTTATCTGCTCACAGAGGTATAAAAAGCCATCAAGACAGATATGATTTTTTGACTGCGTACAGGTCTCTGAAAAGCAAAGTGAACATCTTGCCAGGAGTGGATCTGCTCCTTCATAAATGAACCAGGCATGAAGAAGTTGCTGATCTTTCTATGGCTGCCCTTTTCCTTAGGTAAGGTCCTCAACTTGAATGCTTTCCAGGTACATCCTGAAGTATTGTCTTGCATTCAGATCTCAGGCGGCTGATCTGGAGAAGGAGCCAAGTTTCTGGGCACAGGGAAATGAATAATGCTATATGCCAGAGCTGGCCCTACTCTTGGGCACAGTAATCCCTTCAACCCATCTGTCAGATGCTGTGCTGCAGTGTCTCCATCACTGCCAAAGGAAACTTGCTATCTTTCTCACTGAGATGGGACTATATACTCCGAGGCACATGATGCAACAAGCGGTCCAGTTTGTTTCTATACATGGAGACTAGGTGCGGTGGGGACTTAATACTTCTAGCTTGGGCCAGCTCTGCTGGATCCTAAGGCAGTGGGCTGGAGTACTAAGGCCCACATCCAGTCCCTGGTTTCCAACCCAAGTAGATGGGCCGAATCGATGGAATCTCAGCAGGCCAATACTTCTGTGAGTTTCATTGATTCAATAAGTTTATGCTAACCTGGGACTAATAATTGAAATTGAGCCTAGAGTTCCATGACACACAGGTTGTGTGTTGAGGAACTCTGGATTGAGTGGGGGTGGGCAGTATAATCACAAGAAAGGGCCATCCTATTGCTGACAGCTGCTTGGCTTTATCAGAATTTTGGACTACAGTCCTTGGTACCATCAGCTGTAAAAGGCAGAAATATTTAAATAACTGAGAAATGCACACATTAAATTCTCTAATAGTCACACTTAGCAATCTTTTAAAAATGTTAGTTTTTTATTTCCTCATCAAACAGCAGGATACTTAATGCTAGTTGCAGTCTTCTGCAGCAAACCCCTATGTTTATATTACGATGCCTGACGGGTTTTATGCCCCTTTCATCATTTTGGCTATTCTTCAAAGGATCCTAGGAATTTTCATTTGACAAAATGCTGAGGATGAGAGATGTTTAATCCTCACATAACTGCTACCCCTGAAGTTTCTCTAGGATGAGAACAAATGATTGCTGAAGTCTTTAGTGTGTGTGTAACTTAAGTGTCATATAACATTTTTGCTATGAAATCCTCAACAACAGATTTGCAGAGGTATACAACTACTATAACATTTTGATGGAGACAAATTATTGTCTCTTTTGTTCACTCTTTAGAACTGCCACCATTTCAAATGCAAAGTCTAGTGGTGTTTTCTTTTAAAACTGTTGCTAGTGGGCAGCTTGCAATCTAAAAAGACATGGCACAGGAGAAAAAGAAAAGGGAAACTAGAAATTTAAATACAGTATTTAATGGCACATATTTCTTCAATGAAAATAGGTGTGTTTATAAATAGGTCTTATCTCTTGGACCTTGAAGGAACACCCAGTTACTATTGTTCTTACACCTGAGGTCTCATTTGACAGGGTTCTGAGCTACCGATGTAAGTATTTGCTTGCTAGATTCTTCTGCCCACCTGGACTTTCTGTATACACAGGAAGGGCTAGATCAGGTGTGTCCAAACTTCGGCCCTCCTGATGTTTTGGACTACAAGTCCCAGAATTCTAAGCCTAGATTGCCAATGGCAAAGGACTGTGGGAGTTGCGGTCCAAAACATCTGGAGGGCCGAAGTTTGGACATGTCTGGGCTAGATCATACTTTGCACACCTGACCTGAGCAGAAAGCCCTGCTGCTGTTTCTTATAGGATGTATTTAAGATGCAATTTACCCAGAAGTAAGCTGCAGTGGACTTACTCCTTGGCAACTGTGTGCATTGAAGGTCTGTGGCCAGTGGCTACTCATCTCTCTCCTCATAGCAGCATTACTGGTTCTTTAGCTAGTGTTTCTGTGCCCAAGCTTGGAAGAGTTGTCTTTTGGACCCAGATTCCACCACCATCAGCACATCACTAGATTCTGAGAGGTGGATTCTGGGGGGTTATGATCTAAAAGCATTCACCAAGCTTTGATGCTGGGCAAGCTTGTTTGTTTCTAGTGCCACTTCCGATGTGAATGAAGAAGAATCCAAATCTACACGGATTAAGCAACAGTAGAGATTAACTATACATAAGAGTGGAGGAAGGGAGGAAAAGAAATAACACAAACTTTTTGCTTTCTTAAAGCAACTGCAGTTTATGTTCCGAATCCGATACCCGAGGAGAATGTGAAGGAGGAAGTGGAGCAGAAGGTGTGTATTATTGTCTCTTGCAACTGGCCATGCTAGGTGGGGCTCATTGGAGCTGCAGTTCCAGAAGCATCTGCAGCACCACAGATTTGCCACCCCTAGGTGGAAAAATTGTCTGGCCATGCCTGGGTAAGGCAGCTGTCATCTGGTTTTCTTCCATTATCTTGAGTGTCTAAGGCAATGTTACTCTTTAAAGAAAGGGTTAGAATTTGGTCTTTCCAGCAACTGGATACAGGATTTACCTTCTGTTGGCAAAAGTGTTCTGCTCAGGGAAGGCCATTTACATGGAATCCATTTTCAGGGATTCTTCCCCTCCCCTTCAGCCCAGCTCACTCCATTCATTTGGCACCTCAACTCTCCATGTAGCCTTTTCAGGGGCTGCAGGGGCTGCCATGAGGATGGGGAAATTTCACCAGCCAAATTCCTTCCACCTCACTCTCAATCCGACCCCAGATATTTCGGATTTAGAAAGAGGCTAATAAGAAAGTAGTACGGTGTGTGTGTGTTGTGTCGTTACAGTCGTGACCGACTCTTCATGACCCCATGCCCATGGAGTTTTCTTGGCAGGAATACTGGAGTGGCTTGCCAGTTCCTACTCCAGGCGCCTACAGCACCTGGTATTCCCTGGTGGTCGCCCATCCAAGTACTAACCAGGGCTGACCCTGCTTAGCTTCCGAAATCAGGCAAGATCTGATGTGCTTAGGGCATCTAGGCAGCTAAGTAGTACAGTGGACCCTCGTATAGCAAGCAGTTTGTTTAACAGAAAATCCACTTAAAGGAAAAAATTTCTGGAGATAGGGGGAAATCGCTTAACAGAATTGCCTCTGGGGTGAATCCGTACAACAGAAAAATGGTTGTGAGCAGGGCTTAATCCGTTTTCAATGCATTCCTATGGGAAATGTGTCCAAAGGAAAATTTGCTTAACTGTACATATCTGGAGATATAGCTTCTGCCATTTTTGCTCAAGAGTCAGTAAAATTGACATAAGACTTGTGAGAGGCCTGGCATCACCTGGAAAGCTATGAATGAGGAAATAAGTAAGTTGTGGAGAGAAATGTGTTGAATAATGTTCTCCCCTGCCCCCCCCCAAAAAAACCCAACACCAATATTTGATATTAATTTACTTGCTTACTAATTTTATAATAGTCTCATGCTCCATCCAGTCATCTCGGGCTTATTGGGGTTTCTTTATTTCCACGTTATCCTCATCACATTTTATGAGGTAAATTGGGCAGAAAAACTATGAATAAACCCAAGGTCATCCTGTGGAGAGTGCATGGCTGTTTTTCTGACATGTAATTTTCTGCCAATCTGAAATGTTTAGATAATGAGGTTTCTTGGGAACCGTTTGCTAGGAAGAGAAGGTGGACCTATTAGCAGCCTTAGGTTGTTCATCCATATCCAATCTTATTCCTCTGCTGTCTACCTTTCAACCATTCTAAATTGTCTTTTAAAATGTGTGTTTCTTGTTTTAGTCTCTGAAGAGTTTTCAGGATGCCTGCAACACACAAATGTTTTCCCATCCTGTCTCATCTTCAGGTATTATTTAAATACATTTTAAGGGCTAAAGAAATTTTGAAAATGTCTTCACTGGGGCCAGGTTCAAGTTATATACAAGATGCTTCATAGAAAAGACATTGTATTATAAGCATCTCAGTTAGACAATATGGCCATGAAAAATAATGAGATTTAGTAATTCAACATTTTTGTTGAATGCATTATAGTGAAATATTTCATAGACTTACCATGATTCTAGAACATTATTGTATAACAGCAAAAAGCCTAATTTGCTTAGATACAATGTATCTTAAATACCATATCTCCCTTTAGGAGGTCTCAAAGGTGCATTTAGTGGGGGACACAGGATATAGGGCTTTCTCTCTCATTGGCTCCCAAATTCTGGAAGTTTATTTGGGAGCCAATGGGAAGGCCAGGTGAGCACCATCTTTGCTGTACATCCACATTCTACAAGCATGTAAAGACCATTCTCCTCTGGCAAGCTTTCTGTTAGTGACTGGCTGTCTGAGGGGTCTTTACATTTCCATTGCTAGTTTTTAATCTGTTCTAAATAGGCTTTTATTTATCACTTTTAATACAATGCTTATTTCATTCTTTTAAAATATTTGAATAAGTCATTGCCTTTGTCTCTCTTTTAAATGATGTAAGCTGCCTTGGGTCCTTCTTTGGATTTTTTTTAAATAAAAAATCTGTATTTTTTATTTATTTATTTATTCAAAATATTTTACCCTTTATCTCCTTGTCATTAAAAAGACCATATTTAAAAGCTAAAAACAGTATGTTAATATTTTAAAAGAATCAAATAAGTAGTATTTAAGTATGCATTAAAATATTCAATAGTGTTTAGATAAATACTGTACTATAAATAGTGTTGTGAAGGATATCTCTCTCTCTCTCTCTCTCTCTCTCTCTCTCTCTCTGTGTGTGTGTGTGTGTGTGTGTGTGTGTGTGTGTGAGAGAGAGAGAGAGAGAGAGAGAGAGAGAGAGAGAGAGAGAGAGAGAGAGAGAGAGATGTTTCCTATGTAGGCATCAATAGTAGTACAAATATATTTACAGACACACAGCTTAGAAATGTGAGAGCAGAAAACAAAACACTAAAGATCTTACAGATCTTTGAAAAACCTTTCAGAATAAACAGATACTAATGCAGATTAGACATGGGCACGACTCGGCAAAATTGTCATTTCTGTTTTCGGTTATCGTTTCCATTACGTAACGGAAATGGTAACGATAATTAAGCCGTCAGAACTCGAACTCGAACCGAAAAAAGAAAAATTTGGTCGGGTTTTTCGTTTCCGTTTGTGGCATCGCGGCGATTGTGCAATGCGAAGCACAGAAAACGTTTTTAATTTTTTTTTAACCCCCCCCAACTCCCGGCCAAAAAAGCAGGCGAAAATATGCCTGCCTGAGGCTTTGCCACCTATCAGAGGGGTGGTTTCTGGGGGGTCCCCAGCCTTTCCCTCCCTCTTCTCCTATCCTGGGCTGCTTGCACCAGGGTGGGGGAGGGTCATCCTCGTCGTCTGTGTCTCGCTGCATGCCATGCGGTGGGGGGGGATCCAAAATGGCGACCACAATTTTTCTTTTGAAATTGTGGTCAAAAAACACACCAAATCACCACAGAAACATGTGAAATTTATTTTAAATGCCTGAATTTTTATAGTAGCAGCAGTGGGTTTTTTATAGCAATAAAACGTCGTATTGATTTTATTTTATTGTATTGTATTTTTTATTTTTTTAGACTTGCCCATTTGGGCTGGGCATGTGATGGGACCATGCAATTTTTTTGAACCATTCCACCAATGGCATCACCAGGTTTTTGACTGACACTTCTGGATGTCTCGGAGGGCATAAAAAGCCGAGGCACCTTCCAGAAATCGCAGTCAGGTCGGTGTATGGATGTGGTTGAGGCAGGAGGGTTGGCTGCTGGTGCTGGTGTGATCCGATCGAGATTGAGGAGGGAGGCTGGAGGCTTTAGGATTTAAGTTAGGCAGGCAGGGAGGGAATTGAATTTAGAAAATAATTTCTTTGTCTGCTGAAGGGAATAGCAGTTTATTCTTTATTTCTTCTCTGGCAGTTTGAGGATTTTTTTCTGATATTGGATAAAGGGGGAGGTTCGACTGGGAGTAGGAGGTGTGGATTTATTTTAAAAATATATTATATAATACCATTTATTTTCTATTTTCCCAACTTCAATTTACTTGCACACACACACATTTGGGGTACAAGCCAAGAACAGAACCTCTATCCTAAGTGATATCCTAACTGCCCACTCACCCGTCCACCCGTGCCGCCACCCGCCTGCGGCCCGTGCCGCCACCCGCCCACTCACCCGTCTGCGCCCGCCGCCCGCCCATGGCCCACCACCACCGTCGCCCGCCCGCCCGCCCCCCCCCCCCCCCCCCCCCACCCCTCCCGCCGCCTAGGGCGCAAAAACACCTAGCGCCGGCCCTGATTGTGGAACGCCCCTATGCTCTGGGAAGTCAAATCGTGCTAAATCGCGGTGGAAAAGACAAACGGAAACGACAAATTTTTGAAAAATTTCGTGACAAACGGAAACGACCCGAAATGGACCCGTTCCAACAAGCGAAAACTCGAAACGTCATTTTTTCTGGTCGTGCCCATGTCTAATGCAGATACTTATCTCTATTCATGCGAAGGGACTTTTCAGAAGTTGCCATAAACTGTAACCTGTGCTCCATGTTTTATCTCTACAGTTCACTCCCTGAGACCACAAGACATTCAAGCAATTGTAGGTATAGGAAGTTTGGGAGAGGTGAGTATATAAATCTGTCTGTGTTATAAGACTCTTCAAATGACCAGCAAGACCTACAAGTGATTTGAATGATGTAGACTGGAGTACAAGGTTACATCCTAGTTTTGGAACAAGGAAGAGAAAGAGAAGGTTCTGTGAGTGCATCTCCTCTACTCAATGCAGTGCACATGTATTAACTTCAGTACCTCCTTATGAAACTTGGATCGGAGTCTGTATTTTTTTTCAACTGCTAAAATGCCCTGAGGCTACCCAGTCCAGGCACATAATTCCACGATTTCTGCATCATCATCCTTTTATTCATTGACATTGTCATATTTTCATAGGCAAGTAACATTCAGCTATTTTTCTGTTTTTAATTCTGATAGCATTTTCTATAGCAATGGGTTTGCAAACATTATCCAACTGAATGGCAGATCGTTGCAGAAACTAAACTGAGAGTGACACTTGACATTAAGACAAATGCGGATCCTCTTAATTGTCGTTCTTTTCCAGGATGGGATTTCCTAAGAAATGTACAGATTCATGCAGTAATCGGAATTTCAAATTAAGGCCATGTTCCAGTGACCAATCTGGCATAGCACAAACAGAGGCCTTTTCACTGGTACAAGAGTACTTCTGTGAAAAAATAAATAAATATATTCTCCAGTTCCCCCCCCCCCCAACGCCCTGAGTTAACTATAAAAGGAAAGTATTTGAAGTACGTGGGAGTGGAAGGATAAACTTATGAAGCTAATAAAATAATATTTTTTTAAAATGAGTCAAAGTATTGGTCCATCTAGTTCTGAACTGTCAGGGCTGGCAGCTACACTCTTCAAAGTTTCAGATAGAAGGATTTTTTCCAGTCCCACTGGAGGCTCCAGGCACTGAGCCTGAGCTATTTTGCATGCAAAGCAGATGTCCTAGGTACAGTCCTTCCCTTGATACCCTGTTAAAGAACAGGAAAAAAACTAGAAGGAATATAATACTTGAGCTCCCCACTGACCCTTCTTCTGATTTAAAATACAGGAGATTTTATATCTCCTGCAACATTCACCTGCATAACTTTGTACAGGGCTGCATCAAACAGTGCTACCAGTTATCCCTCTGTGCTGGTCAATTAAAATACTTCAAGAAGTCGCGCTGTGCATATTTTGATCTCTCTTTTTGTGTTAAGGTTGCTGGTTGTAGTAGACATTCTATGTGCTCAATCCCTCTCTGATGCATAAATCACTCATTATGAAATGTACATGACAAGGAGCATCTAAATGTCACCCATCTCTCTCTCTCTCTCTCTCTCTCTCTCTCTCTCTCTCTCTCTCTCTCTCTCTCTCTCTCTCTCTCTGATGACTATCCCCCTTTTTTTCCTTCTGCATTCTATAGAATCATAGAGTTGGAAGAGCTTGAAAAGAGATTTATCACAGTCCCTGGCTACTTTTTGCCATTGCTTCAGGCCTCTTGACTCTGGAGACCCAGTCCCTACATCCCATTCTACTCCATGTGTGAGGTTTCAGCTACAACCAAACCAGCTATGTCATTATCTCTCTCTCTCTCTCTCTCTCTCTCTCTCTCTCTCTCTCTCTCCTCTCTCTCTCTCTCTCTCTCTCTCCCTCCCTCCCTCCAACCCTCTGGTTCCTTGAGAAGCTAAACATTCCAAGGTCCCATCTGAACTCAGCGAATTAATATAAGAAGCCTTCACCTCTGGCGGCATGATGCATTTTTGAATTCTTGTACTGTCGTAACACATATTTACATCCCCATCCTCCCCCCCCCAGTAAATGTGAGGCAGCTTGCCTGGGTCTCCCCTTGCCCCACTTTCTCCTAATAACAATTATGTGAGGTCTGGCTTAGAGAGACTATGACTAGCCCAGGCTCACCTAGTAAGTCTAAAGACTCACTAGGGATGAAGATCAGATCTCTCCGGGCAAGGCTCCATCCAGCACTCTCAGCACTGCACACATGGTTTTGCCACATACATGAGGGAATGGTGGATGTGTCCTCCTTTGGCTGCTTGCGGATAACAAACTTTTGACTCCTCAAGAGTTAACAATATATTCCCTCCACGCTACAAAGAGAATAAGAAAATATTTGCTTGGAACTTCACCTATACCAGCTTAGCTGCACTAGATCTGCAAATTCCTGGACACTCCAGTCCTTCCTATACAGCTCAGCCTTGTGGCTTCTCACAGGACACCCTGTTCTTTCTTCTCTATTCACAAATCAACACAAGTGTCCAAGGACGGTTGGCCTTTGGCTGTATGCATGGAGAACAGCAAAGACAGATGCAAGGTTATAAGATGACCATCCCTGTTTCACCATGTGTGTATCAAGGCATTGACAAGACTGGCTGTTTTTGTTTTCTATATTTATTATGGTCATATTTATTTTTCCTTGTTCAGATTGGGAACGCTGGGGCAGATCAGCCAGACAATCTCCAGAGGTACCACTTTTCATTGTGTTCATAAAGCATGTTTATTGTCTGCTGCAAAGATGTAGTTCAATCTTGCAGTGTATCCCTGTAGCTTTACAATGAATCCATGATCCATTGGGAGGTGTGGGCAAGATCTAAGACACAAATGTGTGTGTGTGTGTGTGTGTGTGTGTGTGTGTGTGTGTGTGTGTGTGTGTGTGTGTGTGTGTGTGTGTGCATTTTATTATTTATACCAACTGTTTGTTTGTTTTTACTATGTCCACATTGTGTATCATTCTGAGACTGTAGAGCTTTTCCAAAAGCAGCTTGTAGAGTGTCATTTAGCGGGAATGAGTTAGGACAGAAAGCAGTTCAGGAGGAAATGAGGTCTGAGATGCCTACATTTCCTATGGGTTCCATGGTTATTTTGTCTGTGAAAATGAATGATTAATTAATGTTTTGCTTTGTAGCACGGAAAGTGATCTTGTCCGAGGAAGTATGACAGCACTAAAAGGTATGTTTTATAGTTTTAAATCTCTTAGGAAAAGAGTTCCTGGAAGACTGTGAATCTGGGGACATCATTCCAGATATGCTGGTGCTGCTTTCACAGTTTTGCTCAGCCCTGTGTTTGTAGAAATATAGACTGGTGGGTGGGATATATATATATCTAATTAAAACACTTCTCTTTGATTTCCTGCATCCTTGATAATTTATGTTGCCCTCTCCTGAACCCCATTCCAATTTTCTTTGCCATAATTGAAACACAACACTTAGAGCCAGACATAATACTCCAAAAGAGTTCATACTACCTTGCCATGAAGTGGGTCTACTCATTCTCTTGACCTTGAAACAAGGTTTCTGTTACTAATGCACATAAGCAGTTTTATATCCTCATCTCACTGCTGACTCATGCTCCACTTGGGACAGAATATTTGACAAGCAACACCATTAGCAAAAGTCAAGTCACTAACAACACACAATAACTGTCTTTCCCTTGTTTCTTCCCAAAACAAGAAATTGGGGGAAGGCTGATTATTGCCTGTTGGATTTGATAGCTTGCTGACATTTGCAGAATTACTGAGTCAAGTGTACTGTATGTCTTTCAGATATTGTTAGCAGGTTTAATCCTTCCGTGCAGGATTACTTTTCTCTTGAAAATAGCAGTACTACATCAGGAAGTGGAACCATGTAAGTTCTCTTTCATCTCTTCTGATCTCCTTGACTGTGTCTTGTTTACTTGCAAGTCAATAATGGAGAATACAACAAATTACCCACAGAAACAACAAAGCAATCAGTGGCTTCTTAAAGACCAACAAGCTTTATCTGGCACACCTTTCCCATAACCTTTCACAAAATGCAGCCCAGTTGTTTCCACAATAGAACAGATCTACCCACTCACAGTAAATTCTAAAAACCAGTTTCAAGCAACCATTTATTGGCCCATCCAGAGCGTCACAGAATGAAATTTTGAGAATCGTATCCTTTTGGTCAGCCTAATAAAAATGGATTTTGAAGGTTTTGTTACGACCAGCACAGGACCTTTTCATTTTAGGTAGCAATATTTGACATTCCAGTCTATTTTCAGACGTCTGAATTGAGACCATCAATTCTCGTCACACTACCCATATTGGCTGCCTTGTTTATCTAGTACCAGAATGTTTGTTTTATGAGCACCTGTTTAGGAAACAGTATTGAAAGAATTCTTCCATTTACAGTAATTCCCCATTGACATCAGAGTTTATGATCCCATTTCTAACCTTATGTAATGTATTGCTATTAGAGATGGGTACGGAACGAACAAGTTTTCGTTTTCATTTTTTGGATTTTGTTTCATTACTCAACAAAACAACAAACGAAATTTGTCTCTATAATGAAACGAAACGAACAGAAACGCAGGGATTTTTGTTGTGCGTTTCGTTTCCATTACAGCAATGAAGTGAGCAGCTTTAAATGCTAAACAAATCATGAAAAAATGGAATAAATGGTAACGAAATGGTAACAAACTGGTAACGAAATGAAAACAAATTTTCTGCAAAATATTCGTGAACAACGGAAACGAACCAAAACGGACCTCTAAATGACAAACAACAAATGAAACTCCATTTTTTCTATTCGTGCCCATCTCTAATTGCTATTCCTGGACATCTTGGTGACATTTTGTGGATACGATGAAATGGGCTACTCCATGTAAATTCATACAATGATTAGCTTGTTAATCTTCATAAGGTGGCTCAGCGGGCTAGAGCACTAAAATATGTCAGCTATAAAGTCGGCAGCTCAGTGGTTCGAATTCTGGGTGCCATGAAGCGGAGCGAGCTCCCACTGTTAACCCCTGCTCCTGCCAACCTAGCAGTTTGAAATCATGTAAATGCAAGTAGATAAATAGGTACTGCCGTAAAAAGTGGGAAGGTAAAACAATGTTTCCTTGTAGCCATGCTGGCCACATGGCCATGGACTTTTACAACACTGGCTCTTCAGCTTGAATACGAAGATGATCACCGCCCCTAGAGTTGGACACAACTAGCATGCATGTGCGGGGGGGGGGGAGGGGACCTTTACTTTTACCTTCATAAAGAATCTCAGAAACCAAAATGTTATAGCATACTTTGACGTCAAAATACCCTACGTGTTTGTGTGTTTAGGAAAACTTTATTAGGTCTGACAAATGACTTCATGATGTGGTCCAGTATCATATTGTGTAGCAGTTCTGCAGTGATTCTGCAACAAAACCAAACAAAACCTTTAATATGTGCATATTGTGTACATATCAGATTTATGCAAAGATACCAGAATTGCACTAAGAGAGAATCAGAATTTCTTACAGTAGATATATTGTTCCATTTGATTATCTGCAGAATTATGTTGTTTTAGTTGGTCTGTTGCCATTCTCAGAGAGCTGATTTCCCCCCTCTGACCAAAGAACAACCTCCAGCCCACTCCGCTCAGCCCCATTCTTCTTGGCTCCTGACATTCCGAGACACACACTTTAGTAAAGGATCTTTACGTGCTTTCTGTACAAGATTGTTATTGTGCCTGGGCTGGGAACAATGCAAGCAGGAGGACTGCTATGGATTTTAATCTAGGTGGAATTTCATCTACACACACACACACATACACACACACACACCTTGACAGATTTCCTTTCTTGGTTTTTGCACAGAGATCTCTTAAATCAAGCTAAAGACATCGTGAAGAGGATGAAAGAGAGCCAGGTATGTATTCACTACAGAATAGTATATGAGGTAGTAGCCAAATGAGGTTTTACATTCATAGCAGGCTTTTGAATATTAAGCCCATTTCAGTGCCAGCCAGATACATTTTCCTGCCCTCGTAGAGCCCAAATGGTACCCAAACATTAAAAAAGATTCCTGCATCATTCAGGCACCTGTCCCTACCGTCATCTCCTTCCATCCAGCCCACCCATCTCATGCCTGGAGTTCAGATCACTTCACCGTCCTGAATGGTGAGGATGTTCTCAAATTGTTAGCCCTGTGAAGAAATATTCCACTTCAAATTCTCAAGACAAAGGCACAACAGATACCAGTTATACTGAAACATAGAATCATAGAGTTGGAAGGAACTCCAAGTGTCATCTCATCCCATACTCTCCCAATGCAGGAAATCTACAAGTAAAGCAATTGTGACTGGGGGCCATGAAATCTTTTATTACAAAGCCCTAATGGAAGTTCACTTCATGCAGTTTGCTTAATACAATGGTTTTCATGTTATACTTCATGACTGGAATAAAACCAACAGGGACCTGTTTATTGGATTACAGTGGTCCCCCGCCCTTTCGTGGTTCATATACTGCGGTCCCACTATATCGCGGGACCACAGTATATGGAAAAAAAGGCCCCCTGGGTTGAGGGGGAAAAGTCCTGTTTCAGGCCTCCTATACTTACCCCCAAACTGGCGCTGTCCTGAATGGGCCTGCGAGGGCCTTCCCAGGCCTTCTGGAGGCCCCAAAAGGACCTCCCTGCAAACCAGAAGTTACTTCTGGATCACCAAAAATTATTTCTGAGTTCTCTGGTAAGTACAAGAGCCCCCAGATAGGCACCCCAGGGCCGATCTGACCTGCATCCACATATCGCAGATTTTCAATGATCGTGGGTCGGGTCAGGTCCCTAACCCCCGCAATAGGCAGGGGGTCACTGTACTCTCTTTTGGAATAAAGTACAAACCTCCAAGATTTAGAAACACTAATGTATTTTAATATAGCATGATAATATCCAGATTGGGTGATCCTGGGATTTATAGCCCCCCTATCTCTGTATGATTTTTCCAGGCTAATTGTGTGACAGAGAATCAGGTTTCTTTTCTAGGTCTTTAAAAATTTTCATTGTTTACGTTTGTCAGCTCCTATATATTTTTTAAAAATTCTCCCTAGAGATTAGAGCATTACTTTTTGAAGCACTGTAGTCAGTTATAGTTAGGCCTAAGAGAAACTGCTATTATAATTTGTGAATTTACAAAATAACATTCTGTAATTATTCAAAAGCATTTGAAAGTTACAAAGTAGTTTACCTATGGTAGGGAGGATATATAAATAGTGAGGCATCACACATTCTACAACTATATACATGACTTGGGTCCATAATATCTGGTGGAGCGTATGTTCCTAAGGTCAACTTCGGACCGGCCCAGCAGAAAATCGCAGGTCCTTTCACTTATGGTCAACCCCCCCTTCCCGGAAGCTTGTGAGACCTCTATCCAGAACCTTCCTTTTTCAGTGGCAGTCCCAACATGGTGGAACCACCTTCCTAGTGAAATTAGGACTGCGGAGCCCCTCTCGACCTTTAAGAAGCAGTCAAAAACTTGGCTTTTAAAGGCCACTTTTAGCAACCAAGAAGGTTTAATGTCTGCTTATTCTGTTGTCTGTTGCCCATCCGGTTTATTTGTCGCCATCTTGTTTCCTTTTTTGGGTTCGGTTTTTCCATGGTTTCTTATATGGGTCTATAGTTTATTCCATTTTTATTATGCATTCTATGTTGTGCACTGGCCAGAGTTCCTTTGGAAATTTGGGCAATCTATAAATATAATAAATAAATAAATAAATAAAAGTAGCCCAAAACGCAACTACTGTTATAATGTAAAAGGTGCTAAGTGTGTTCTTAAAGTTTGCAACCAAACTATCTCTGGAAAACATTTCATATTGTTAAATTTGTATTTGTAACGTTTAATGTTGTTTAGCAGTTTGGATCCTCACATTTACATTTAATTTTTAATTTTTTTTAAAAAATGTATTGTTTCTTTTCTAATTTTATGAACACATTTCCAGGCTGGGGAAATTGTGTGTAGACAGACAAACAGACAGACCGATAAATGTGACATGAAAAAAACCACATCTCAGAATGGTTATTATTTCTTCTCGGTGTAGCTTATCTTTTTTTGCCTTCATCTTGGTTTCACCCATGTTTAGTAACACTTTTGCTTGGAAGTTGGTACCATATGAACGCAGCCTACTCTTGCAAACAAGCTTGTGGGGAAAGTGTCTTGTAGTTTTCACAAAGGCTGGATTTGTACAGTATTCCTAGGATTGCTTGCTACCAGACTCTTCCTACATCCTGAGGAAAGTTTGAAAAGAAATCGTTGAGGGTGTGAGACGTACTGTGTGAAAGTTGCTTCACAGATAATTTAAACAACATGTCTATGTCTGTCTGTTGATGGGTAACCACAATAGATTGGGGAGGGATGATCGGCTGCAAACCTGTTAATTGACGCAGCCCTAACTGGTCATGCAACCCTCATTATCGGTCACGTTCCATTGAGGATTCAAGGGTAGTAAGGAAGAGTAGGAAGCTTGCTTTATTTATTTTCTAACACTAGTTAGGTGACACCCACATCTCTCTCAACAGGATGGCACTCATCAGCATTAATACTGCAGACACAGTCAATTTGAGCTTAGCAAAAAGTTAATTGTCAGTGTGCCACTGACAGGGGAACACCTTTTACTAATTAGGAAAACTGCACAAATCGAATGTCTGGCAGGTCTCAAAGATGGAAGACTGAAAAGTGAGGAAGGAAGAGCTAGTAGCTTGATTCTTTTGTTGTTGTTGTTGTTGTTGTTGTTGTTGTTGTTGTTGCTGTTGTTGTTGTTATAGTCATGACTGAGTCTTCGTGAACCCATGTCCATGGAGTTTTCTTGCTGGTTCCTACTCCAGGCACCTAGAGCACCTGTTATTCCCTGGTGGTCACCCATCTAAGTACTAGCCAGGCCTGACCCTGATTAACTTCTGAGATCAGGCGAGATCAGATGTGCTCAGTGCATCTAGGCAGCTACTGCTTGATTCTTATCCACTCATTAATCTGACATGTGACAGCTGTTTTCCCTTGTATCCCTTTCTCCCAGCGCATGGACTATCAGAATGACTGGAAGCTAATCACAGTCTTTCACCCGTGTCCTTCCTACTTCGTTGGGTTGCAGGTAAGACTCTTGTTTTGAACTGGCAAAATGACCTAAGAATTGAATTCTAAAATATAAATGAAATCATGGCACATTAATGTTGGGTGTCAACTTTCTGAGAATATATAGACTAATTTTTTAAAAAATGTATAGACTTTTTTTTAAAAAAAATCACTTTCTTTCCTCATACCTTCTTTTGAAAAAACTGTAAAGGTTTGCCCTGGATCATTTGTCCTTGTGCTATGTTAGCTGGCTAGTATAAGATTAACAGCCACCATTAGAGTATAGTCAGTAGTACAGTGGAAACAGGTGCAGTGGTTAAATGCCTTTACTGCAGGTAAAACTCTGCTCACGACCAGGGGTTCAATCCCAGGTAGCTGGCTCATGGTTGACTCAGCCTTCCATCCTTCCGAGGTCGGTAAAATGAGTACCCAGCTTGCTGGGTGGGGGCAGTGTGTAGCCTGCATACTGTAATTAAGAACTGTAAACTGCTCAGAGACTACTTGAAGTGGTATGGGGCGGTATATAAGCAGAACACTTTACTTTGCTTTGCTTTATAAAGTTGAATTCCTGGGTAATCGTTACATTCATTTCCCGTACATTTCTATCTTTCATCCGTCTTTCTCCCCAGGAGAAATATTAATATATTAAGACATATTTCCAACATTAAAGTGGAAAATACTAGATGCTAAAAATTCCAATTTTTAATAATATGAAAAAGCAATTAAACCAATGTCCTAACTGAAACTAATAATTCAAAGGGAACTCACCAGACACCCTGAAGCAAGACATTATGTCGGTGTCGATCCTTACCTGAAAATCCTTATAATGTCTTATATTAAGGGCAAACCTAGTTTTTCTAGCCCTTTGGGGGTTCCCTAAAAGGCTACCCCTTGCTCTCTATGAGAGTACCGTTTGGTTGTTTCACAAATTTGTAAAGTTCTTTTCTCATTCTAAAAGTTTGAAGTTTCTTTCCTGGGGCTCATTTATTAGCTTTCAGTTAAAATCACCTAGACTTTATGGCCTCTGTTTTTGCCTTCATCCCCACTTACCAACTCCTTTCGAATGTCTATGAAACTAGATGTAGTCCTCAGTTTGAATGGTGGAGACTGAGAACCTTTGGACTTTCAGATGTTTTGAGGTTTAGATGCTTGGGCTGACATGGATGTTCTGATATTCCTCATATGTCTTTTATGCATTTACTTATTTCATGGAGACCTATGAGCAATTTTTGGTCATAGTGCTCCAGTTGCAACCCTTCGCAGCACGCCCAACATGGTCACAACAGTGCACACACTTCATTGGACTTCTGCAGTACACTCCTTAATGGTACTGCCCTTGAACACCAGGTCGAAAATTCAGCTGGTGAAGAATACTACAGTACTGGAAAGTTCTTCACCAATGCCTAGAGTGGAGATCATATGATCCTTCGATTGTAGTCCTTTCTTTAGTACATGTGCTTATACCCATTAATAGGTGAGAAACAAAGAACTTGATGAACCTCCTCTTCCCAAGTGAATATGCCTGTTTTCTAAGATCTACTGAATATGACTGATTGCTGTGAAAAATACAGTTGAACTTTACACCTTACCACTGAGCTATCCAGTGATTTTTTGAATTTAGCCACAATTTTTTCTTGCCATGACTTGGCGTGGCCATGAGGTTTTAGGCCTCTAAGATGGTATTGCCTTCAAATATAACAGACACAGCTCACAACCAGATGATCCTCATGTTAATTGTGTATCTGTAGGAATGGGCTTGGATGACAATATGACCAGGTCATCTAATCAGTAGTGGCCGATCAATTTGAATTTTATATCTCTGTAGAAATACAGTGGGAGGAACAATGTTTTTTTAACACCTCCATGTGGAGAGGAAAATACAGGTTATTGATTTTCTTATGAACATACTTGAAATGTATATAATAATAATTTTAAAACGTTCACTGGATGGATTAGAATGGGACTGTTTACATCTGCCCTATATATATTGTTTTATACTTATTTTTGAAGTTTGCTTGCTAGTGCTTCTGTAGATAGTACAGTCCTTTATTGTACACTCAGCAGTTCCAGTATTTGCATAGTGTTTTAAATATCTCTGCCTTTTCACCACCCTGAATCAATTTCAAGCATGCATGGTTTGAATGCAGATCAAACAAAATGAAATATATGCAATTTTTGCTTATCTGGTCTAATTTTTCTCCCTGCCTCTAGCACTATCTCGGTCTTCTCCAAGTGGTCCATAAAAATCCTTTTTCTTTTTCTTTGCCCTTTGGTGTTTTTTTCTGCACCAAATTGTTTTATTAATTTTTTTAAAAAAAATTCCTGAAGAATAAGCTCTGCAACATTCTTTCCTTAGGGCTTTAATCAGCTCACTGCAGAGTTACTGTTTGAAGTCTGCAGAGGTGATAACCGTGTATAAATATTTGAAAGGGGATATATATTCCCACCTCCACCCAACTCACAAAGCTTAAGAACCCAGCTCTCAGACAATTTGGTATAGAAACATTCTTGTGCGGAGCAAAAACCAGTACCTGCATTTCTTGTATGTACAATGAAACGGCAAGAGGACCAAGGGAGTAGGTACCATGATAGCCAGTTTGTGGTTAGTTCCCAGGCTTCGGCTATGCTTAACCAGTCCATTCCTGTCTGCCTCCCTACCCAAGACAAAACCCTGGTGCCCTGATCATGTTATGACTCTGCTGAACTGAGCCTCTTCACACCCCATGAGAATCTTTGAGGAGGTGGGCAGAGAGAGAAGCCAGCTTTAGCAGGTTGTCACCTCTGGCTCTGCCCACCAGAGGCTGCTGTGCTTTCCATCCCATCAACCACAATGGGTGCCAGCTGCCGTTGTGTGCATCAAGGTCCCTGGCCTGCTTTTATTCACATGGACTGACATTCTTGGTCTAGTAAACCCAATCAAGGATTCAGGAATGTCAACAATAAGCCAGAGGTGTAGCAAGATTTTGGAGTGCCTGGGGTCAAAGTTCTTTTTTGCACCCCTCCTGCCACCCCCACCACATCACCCCCACCCAGAAATGGGAGCCCAATCCTGCGTGCATGAGGTGTGCATGTGCACGGGCATGAGCAAGCGGGGGGGGAGGCGGATGGGCAATTGTATTCAGTCCAAGCCCCCTGACAGCCTAAATGACAGTTAGGAGGGTAAAAGGCAAAGATAAGATCCTAAAGGGCAGAAAGGACCCTTGCCCACTTCGCAGGTCACAGCATGAGTACATAAAACCTTGGGAAACCCGCAATCAGCTAGAAATTAAATGCAGCAGGACTCCACATTAAATAAGTTTTCAGAAATGTTTGCCTTTGTTGCAAATCCCATCCACAGGATGAACAATACAAGTGCAACACTGGGGGTGGGTGGGTGGAATTAATACCTGGAAAATCAACATTGGGTTTTGAACTTTAAAAGGGCTACCCAACATACTGAATTCATGTTGAGTATGGGTTCAGCACCATGGACAGATCCTATAAAGTTTGGACCGAGAATGAATTCACTGACCCAACTGACATTAGATCTGGATAACAGTAAAAAGAACTGGCTGTGATCATGGAACAGTATTACAGAGCTTGGTCCTTGCTTTGCTAGTAACCCTTGGGTTAATCCCTAAATATGTTCATGAAATCAGGATCGAGGTCGGATACTCACAGTATAGGGCAATTTCTCTCCTTATTTTCAGTGAATGTTGATAGAAAAGACAGATATTGCAATATATATTAGTTTTGCAAAAGTATAATAAGTGTGTGAAGTGTTATTTTGAACTTTTTCATCTGTGGAAAAAGTTATCACCACAGCTTCATTATCTGTCCCCTGACATGAATTATTTCACTTTCAACAGGAGACGTCCCTTGTTGAAAACATTAAAAAACTTGAAGAAGTCTTGGATTTCTTATACAAAGAAGTAAGAACCATTTCTCAGATTGAAAACATTTGCAATTCGTGGTCCAAATTTGTTAGCTTGTTTTATTTGATACATACAGTATGAGATATTTAAGCTGCTTACAGTCCCCATGTCAATAGTTTCTACCTCTGTTTTGTTTGGAGTACATTGGCTGAAATCCTACTTCTTAATGTAGTCAATTGTAACTAGAAAAGTGCCACTCTAGAAAGCCAATAGGGGGGAATTATAATTTTCAAACTGCTGTTGCTAACATGCTGGGTCTAGTTTGGTACTAAAATGGGTTGGGATGCTACTAGTGGGACAAATTTCAGAAAATATTGAAAAGAGAGCGAAAGAAAATTTCTAGTTTTGTTAATCTAGTATTTTCATCATTGTAGGTGCCCAAAGCCTTTGTGAACCTGGTAGATTCTACTCTGGTCACATTTCCTCTCTTCAATTTGCATCATGCTGGGTAATCAAATATTTTTCTAAATATTTTCAGACCAAGAGAATCTTCTTTTACTTTTGTTTGTATGTTGGTCATTTTTCTCTAAAGATGTATAGTGACAGGTGTAGAAAAAGATTTCTGAGCAGCTGATTAAATCAATCAATTGTGATCTTGATTATCTTTGGGATAGTGCTTTCACTGATTTCTCAGACCATAATCAACTGGTCTTGGTATATTGAAAAATGCTGACCCTACTCTGGCTGTTTCTCCTAGGCCAAATTACTCCCCCCCTCTGTAGGTCAGAGGGCAGGGAAAGTGAATTTTTTGTTGACTGTATGTCAAAAGAGACAATAAAAATAGTGGCAATATAATAGTATTACATTTTATAATGACTCAAGAAACCTTGCATATTCTTGCATATGAATTTTATCTCAGCTGTTTCACTTTGTATAGTAATACTACTATATTGCCACTGTTTTTTTCATGGAAATTTATCTCCCACCTAAAGACTCTAAGGTAAAAACTGTCTGTCTAAACTTTCCCATTCTCTCACCCCATCTCATCTCCCCCCCTTTCCACCCCCTCACCCTGTTCTGATCTGGTGTCCGTTTTTTGTCTCTTGAGGAATTTTTACCACAGAGCCACAAAACAACACCAACCATATCAACAAACCTAACTTCCACTACAAGACCTTAGGCAAAACCTTCCTGCAACGACCTTTCTTCCCATCATCTCTAAAACTAACCACCACCACCCCCTTCCTCTTCCTTACCCACCCTCACCCAGCTCTATCTCTATAGGAATTTACAACAGGGCTTGCAGGCCAATACACCTACATACAGCAGCCAATGAATATTTGGTATGAAATGTATATTCCATTACATATTATATTGAACACCTCATGCTGCTGCTACATGTCTGAATAAGTGGACGTGTCCATGAAACGTTACATTAAAATATAAAAGCCTTTAAGGTGCCAAAAGATTTTGTCTTTTGTTTTTGTTTTCTTTGATTGTTTGCTTGGAATCAGTTACACACACACACACACACACACACACACACACACACACACACACACACACACACACAGTCTCACATTAAAGGACTGATGCAAGCAACATCCTTGCAGTTGAACCAATGGTGATGGCAGAGTATCACCATCATTCATTTGTCAGTATCCTGAAGTGGCTTGTAAGCTACTTTACAATATTGTCAGGAGCTGTTTCCATGTGACTGATCAGGCTTGATTTGATCGTTCGGTTTACTTGAAATTGACTGTTTCTAAGCAGCCCGCACTACCTTGCTCCCTGTTACTAGTGTAGCTGTACTCAGAATTAGCTTAAGAGATGCATGTTTGTGTGTTGAGGGATAGCAGTTTTCAAGGATGCAGAGTAGCAAGGAAAGAAGGACCTTTTTTATATACCTAACATAGTTTCTGCAAATTTTTGCCACTTTTATAATCAGGGAGTGACATCTGCCATTGATGCCTAATTGGAAAGTGATTTGAGAAATCAAATGTTGAACTCATATTTCAAGTTCCATAGTGGAGCATATGCACTTGATAATGGATTTCTTTGGATGAGAAAAATGATATTGCAAAGAAGTAACTTCTCTTTAAAGTGTTACTGTTGCATTTTGGATTGGATTCCAAGGCTTTCTTTATAGAAATGGCGACGACCAATTTGATATGCTTCCCTTTATAACTCACCAAACATGATGGAGAAAGTATTTTAGATACGACCATTTAGGGATACCAGGCTTCAGAAATAACAGGAAGCAGAGTGAAAAAAGAAGGAGGAATCTCATACATATGGGAATCACAGTGCTAGGCTTCCCAATACAAAAGACACTGTGTTCACATTGGAAAAAGATGTGTAATTTTAAATGCTGCTTTTGCTTTGCTTTCCCTATATTCTAGGCAAATTCACCTTCAATTGTGCAACTGCTTCAGTGACTCTTCCAGGCTTGAAGGAATTGTATGGAGTTGGTCCTTTCAAGTGAGTAATATATTCACGGTTACTGCCTGATCCTGCCTATGGGACTGAAGTCTACAGCCCCACAGTTCAAGGGTAATCAATCATCCTCCTGACAGGCAATTATGACATGTTCACCAGCTGGCTTAGGCGTAGATTGAAGCTCGTTGTCATTTGTCTGTGAAGATTCTCAGTCATCCAGGTGCGTTTATCTGGGAGTTGAGTCATGGCTACTGGACTTCTTTTTTGAGAGATAGAAACGTTTCGCTATTCATCCAAACAGCTTCATCGGTCTGAATACAGCTAGTGCAAGAGACCTTCTTATAGTCAGCTTGACCTCTTGTCCCCTTGTCTGATTGGCTCATAAGATGAACAAAGCCTGAATAGGCTCGTTAGGGAGACATTAGTGTCCATGGCCTTAAGGTAAACAATGGCCTAAGGTGCTGAAACCCATCAAGAATGGGTCGTTAGCTGTCAAGAATGGGTCGTTAGCTGTGACCTGGTGGTGAAGGCTCCTTGATTTGCCTGGGTACTGTGGAAAGTACAGCCTGATACGTAGCAGCTAGACTATGCCGGAGCCCCCCACCTCTGTTGAGGGAGGGATTTTCAATGCTGACATGAATGGCTTCCCTTACTCCTCTCTCAAACCACCTCTCTTCTTTGTCTAATATGTGTACATCCTCATCTTTGAAAGAGTGGCCTTTTTCCTTCAAATGGAGGTGTACTGCTGATTCTAGTCCTGAGCTGTTACCTCTCCTATGTTGGGCCATTCTTCTGTTTAATGGCTGTTTAGTTTCTCCAATGTAGATGTCTGAACACTCTTCACTGCATTGGACTGCATATACTATATTGCTCCTTTTATGGTTTGGTATCGGATCCTTTGGGTGGACAAGTCTCTGCCTTAGTGTGTTCATGGGTTTGAAATAAACAGGGATGTGGTGTTTGCCAAAAATCCTTTTAAGCTTCTCCGACACTCCCGCCATGTAGGGAATGACCAGGTTCTTCCGTCGGGTCTGGGTCTCAGACTGATCCCTTGTTCTTCTGGGATGGCCCACTGCTTTGTTGAAGGCCCACCTTGGATATCCACAGGCCTTAAGTGCTGTCTTCAGGTGCCTGTCTTCCTTCTTCTTGGCTTCAGAGGAGGTGGGGATGCTCTCTGCTCTGTGGCTTAGGGTCCTGATGACTCCTAGTTTGTGTTGTAATGGATGGTGGGAGTCAAACAGTAAGTATTGATCTGTGTGGGTGGGTTTCCTGTAAACTTCTACTCCTAGGCCACGGTCAGGTCTGATGATGACTGCACAATCCAGGAAAGCCAGCCTGTTGTCTTGGGTGTCTTCCCTAGTGAACTTAATATTAGGATCCACTGCGTTGATGTGGTCTGTAAAGGCCTGTACTTCCTGCATCTTTATTTTAACCCAGGTATCATCTACATACCTGAACCAATGGGATGGTGTTGTCTCTGGGAAGGTGTTGAGTGCCTTCTTCTCCACTTCTTCCATGTATAGGTTTGCTACAATTGGTGACACTGGGGAACCCATGGCACAGCCATGCTTCTGTCTGTAGAAGTCCCCTCTGTACATGAAATATGTGGTGTTCAGACACAGGTCCAGGAGCAGGTCTATCTGGTCTGGGTTGAGGCGGCTTCTGGAGGTGAGGGTGCTGTCTTCTCTTAATCTTCTCTTTACCATTATTAGCGCATCAGTGGTGGGTATGCTGGTAAAGAGTGATGTAACATCAAAGGATACCATGGTTTCCTCTGTATCCAGTTTGAGCTCCCTGACTTTAGAAACAAACTCTTCTGAGTTGTGTACGTGGTGGTCCGTGTGTCCAACCAGTGGGGCTAGGATAGTTGCCAGGTATTTTGCGATGTTATAAGTCACTGAATTTATACTGCTGACAATAGGTCTGAGGGGGATTCCTTGCTTGTGGATCTTGGGAAGTCCATAAAAGCAGGGGAGTGTCTCTCCGGGATATAACCGGTGGTAGGTCACCCTGTCAATTGCGTTTTCCTGCTCCAAGAGTTTTAAGCATTCTATTACTTTCTTCTTGTAATTGCTGGTGGGGTCTCTTCTTAGTTTTTTCATATGTATGCTGATCATCTAAAAGTGTGATAACCTTCTCGTGGTAGTCCACCGTATTGAGGACGACAGTGCACCTTCCTTTGTCCGCAGGCAGAATTGTGATGCTCTCATCCCTGCTGAGGGATGTCACAGCACTTCTCTCTTGGCTGGTGAGGTTGGATGGTGGTGGTTGAGCACTGGATAATGCAGCAGAGACTTTTATCCTGAGTAGTTCTGCTTCTGCTGCTGGCAGATTGTTGCTGTGGATGGCTGATTCCGTCGCTGTGATGAAATCCACAACAGGAACCTGTTTGGGTGTGATGGCAAAATTTAGGCCTTTGGATAGGACCTCTCTCTCTGTCTGGGTGAGTTCCCTGTTTGAGAGGTTCTTCACCCATTTGTCCTTTACATCTCCTGTCATGGTCCCTTCATCCTTCTTCCTCCTGCCAAGCTCTTTAACTGCCTCTTTCCGGCAGAGGAGAAGATCGAACTTCTTCATTTGCCTCTCTTTGCCTTTGCAATGCTGAGCCAGTTGTGCTTTCTGGACAAATTCTATGACTGCATCCACTGCTGGTTTGGATAGGGTGGAGAGTAGTTCTTGGTGAATGTGGTCTTTTCTGTGTTGCAGTGTGTCTAAGGTAAAGTAGACTTGTCTGATCCTCTCATTGAGAAGTTGTTCTTGAGCTCTCTGGAGGATATTGTTAGCCCGATGGCTTCTTACTGTTGATTGTAGGCGGAGGCTTGTTGGGGTGAGACTTTGTTGTCTGCATCTCAAGTTAAAACGTAAGTGGTTCTTGTAGTCTGCTACTTTTCTTGCTGTTCTTTCATATTCTCGCACCAACTTCAGGGCATCTGCCCCAAATTGCATAGCAATACGTCTGTGAAGATTCTCAGTCATCCAGGTGCGTTTATCTGGGAGTTGAGTCATGGCTACTGGACTTCTTTTTTGAGAGATAGAAACGTTTCGCTGTTCATCCAAACAGCTTCATCGGTCTGAATACAGCTAGTGCAAGAGACCTTCTTATAGTCAGCTTGACCTCTTGTCCCCTTGTCTGATTGGCTCATAAGATGAACAAAGCCTGAATAGGCTCGTTAGGGAGACATTAGTGTCCATGGCCTTGTTGTCATTTAAAATTAAAATGTTTTCTCCAATCTGAGAAGCAGTAAGCAGAGACAACCCAATGCTGCTTTTTTGCTGGGGTGGTGGTGGTGCATGGCCATCCCCCCCCCCAAAGTCCCTCAGCCCATCATCACTGTTTGGGATGTTCCCAGATTGCATTGTAGGTCTCTACATATTCAGGGGCACCTCTCTAGCAGAGTTCCTCATGGCCTTGAATATGTGCCTTTTTTCAAATGAAGCCCCCTTTCCTTCCTCCCACATGAAATCCCATCCCTCTACATCCAAATTAAGCCGAGCAAAAAGCTCCTATTGCCATTCATGGAAAAGTTATTTCTTAGCTTTTGGTGGTGGTGGGCATGTGAAATATGCATTTGAAAAGGCTGCCTGAAAATCTCCCTGTCTCTGCTAACCCATGACGCTTAAGATGAAGAAACCCAGAAACCTTCCACTGGTATTAATGAACATGTAAGGCTTGGGGAAGGTACATCTGGAGCCCTGGGAAATGGATTTGTGGCACCTTGTGTTCTAGTGGCATGTTTTGAAAGCATGAAACCTGACTGTTCAAAGCTGAGCTCAAGTTGCTAAATATATCTTGTGAGTGTTTGAGGAGGCAGAGGAAGACCTAAGCATATATATGTGCTGACTAGAGGTGGTGGCCTTTGTGTTGCCACCCTGATCACATAGTCTGTCTTGAAAACCCAGCCTATCGGGTTATTTCAACATTGGCAAAACCTTTAAGAGATGTCTGGACATTGAGTCATGGCAACTGGACTTCTTTTTCTTGAGAGGTTGAAACATTTCACTGCTCATCCAAACAGCTTCGTTAGTCATTTAGGAGATGGCAAAAACAACCATTAACTAAGATATCTTGAATCTGAGATTTCTTCAGGGTATGGAGAGGCTAGAGTAAGATTCAATTATTTCACCATGCTTCTATTCTTTTAGAGAAAATTAAGTTAATGCAATTCATTACATAGCCCCCGGCTTATTTCTGGTGGTTCTCTTAGAGATTTGTGTGCATAATTATTTCCTTTATGTTTTGATTCTTTAATTTGATTATTATGGGTTATTAGCAGTTAAAATAGTTTTGAACTTCGTTTATACCATGGGCAAATCACTGCAATATATTATTTTCTCAGTGGTTATAAAAGAGAGCTTATCCAGTGAATTGCTCATCGTTTCTCCTTTTTCTTAGGTTGCTTTGGAAAAGCTGTTGGTATCTAAGAGATATGATCAGAATAGTGATTTCACTGTGGTCCTCCAGACTTCTCTCCTTGAAGAAAATGTGCCCGTTCAAGCAGTGAGTATAAAATGCAGTGTTGGTGGTGGTTTGCAGAAAGAAATTAGCACAAGATCATCAACTAGGCCTTGTGTGCAAAGGAGACAGAAAACTGTAACAGAGTACTTCCTACTCCCCATCTTCAGCCAAAGCTTTAGATGCTACATTTTTAAAAAGAAGATAACACATTAGCATTAGCTGTTTTTAACTGAAAAGTAATTGAAACATACAAGCAATAGAATTTGTAGTGAGATGTATTTTTAATGTGGTGTTCTTAATGAACTGAGTGCCACATTACTAAGTGTTCCTTCTCAGAAATTACCAGTATATTTGTCCCAATATACTTTACAAAAGGGGCTAAACAACCAAAATGACATTTCAGAAGCAACAAGTAAGCATTGCTCAATGCACTTAAAAAAGACATTCCTGGTGGTTACTCTAATTTGTATGCCCCAAATAAACATCTGTATGCCTCAAAACCATCATTCCCAACTCTGTCTGGATTAGTAATGCCTGGGAGTGGAACTGGGACCTGATTTCTGAAAAGCTTGTGCTCCAGCACTGAACCATGGCCTCTTCACCAGCTTTATTCTTATAAGTGGGAGAATTTATAAATGGTATAGAAATGAAAACTGATAGCTTCAATCATGTTCTCATGGTTTGCTATGTGTTTCCCCAGTGCAGCTAGAGTGAAGAATACACCGGGCTGCTTGACCAAATGAGCCTTTGGTTCCCTGCAGCAGACTTTTATATTTTTCAGGTCAAATCTTTGCTTGGTGGCCAGCCTATATTTGCAGCACAAAAGTGATCCTGGTTTCAAAGTAACTAAGATGTTCACACGACCTTAACTTCCACTCACAGTTGTGATTGTGTTGTATATTGGCTTTGCCTGGTTGCCTGGAAATGCAAAACTCACATTTGGTAATACACTGGACCCTTGTAGAACAAACAGCTTGTATAACATAAAATTTGTACAACATAAAATATTCCGGAGATAGGGGAAATTTGCTTAACAGAATCGCCTATGGGGAAAATCTGTACAATATAAAAATGGGATTACTCTATTTTCAATGCATTCTTATGGGAAAGTTGTATAAAGGAAAAATTGCTTAACATAATTCCATTTGGAACGAATTAATTTCTTTATACAAGGTACCACTTGTATTATGTTGGAAAATATTATGTTGGAATATTTGGTCATCTTCAAATTTGGTAATATTATGTCGGTAAACATTTATGTTCTAGAGAAGTCCTGGAAAGAATGCTGGAAAGCTGACATTGGGTCAAATATCAGGAGATGGGCTTGCTGGCATTGCTCTTGGAGTTGGACTCTGGAACAATATGGTGAGATGCACAAGAAAGATGGAAGAAATGAACCGGTCACACAGCGCCAGGGCAGGACCTCTGTGTCCCACAGTGGTTCCAAAAGGATGTCTCCTGGTGCTGCCAATCCAGACATTGTGCAGCGATTCTATCTCTTCCTCCTTATCACATTTTCTTTCTGGGGTAAAAAGGGACAAAAACCAAGGAAAAACACAGGGGGGTTACCAAGTGAAAGTCATTCTCATCTGAGCTACCTATATATTTATGTGAATGAGAGAAGGCGGTGAAACCTCAGGTAGAAGCATCCTTAGGCTTCTTGGTGAGGGTGTTGTTGTTTCTTTGGTGTTGTGGAGACATCAAGGCACCAGCTGGGAAAGTTAGTTCACAGCTGCTGTGTTTGGCTGGTCAAGAGACAGGACTAGATTCCATGCATGGTAATGATACTCAATCTAGAAAACATATCTTCCTAGGACAGTAATGATGGCGTGATAAGATCTGCTATAGATATATTGTTGCTAAAAATTGAAACCCATAAGCTTATCTGTTGAAGAAAAAGATAATTCATTCTTTATAGACAGATGATTCAATTTTGTTATGCCTATCAGATTGGCTTGGTATGTCACCCTTTCTCCAAGGTACATGATGTTGTATACAAAGATGTGCCTGGGTTTTATTTTTAAATCTCCCTGATGACCTTGTGAGATTGTGACTAGACAAAGATAACTCAGAAAACTTTGTGACTAATAGGACATAGAAGGAGCCTCCCTGGAGGGTGGAAAGCATTGCGATTACACTCAAGTGTCCCTTGGGGAACGGCACTGATTCTTCGATTCCAGAAGCATTGCACTGCAAATGTCCAGATGAGCAAAATGATCCAACGCTCCTTTTCAGAGTGCAAATTACAATAACTCCTTACATTTTAATTTGTTTTTAATTTACCTGTATTTCATATGCATCCATAATTTTAAATCATGCAAAGCTCATAAAGCTGGCAAGCAAACAAGCAAGATTTTTTAAAAAAAAAAACATCCACAGTCCTATTTAAAAAGAAAAGGAAAACAATCAGTTTAATCAACGTGCATACAGAGCCAGCAAAGGGAACAGCTCTGCTCCTGCCTAGTTTCAGGCATATCTAGATCAGAGATAAGTTATCTTAACAGTTGAGGCACAGGAGATTTATTTTTAAACCAATGGATTTGTTTTCCCATTCTCAAGAGGCTTGATCAAGAGACTAGGACAAATTGTTTCATTTCCGAAACAAAAAATGGTGTTTCATTTTGTTAGGTTTTGTAAGCTTACAAAACAATGAAACAGCATGTCATTTTTCGTAAGGCGCCCATCCCTAATGGGGACAGGAGTCTTGCTGCATCATAGGTCACAGTGCAAGTGTGGGGAAAAAAGACGTCTTCCACTAATTTTGAAGGAACAGAAAATGTGTGCTGGATATGTACTTGAGTACAAGTTCTAGAGGGAGACAGGGGAAAGTTCTTTGAAATGTGAGATTGTTTAGTGATAGATATATTAGCAGGAGTTGTAGTTAAGAGACCAGGGTGAGCTTCCACTTCCATTTGTCTTTCAGCTCTTCCCTTTCAAGGCCATGCACATTTTCTGTGTATGACTTTAAAAGCGAAAATCCTTCAAGTTCAAGAGTTGAAGGTTGCAGCCTTAGCTGGAAGAAGTTACAGGATGCTATCTTGATTCTTATCCTTTTTATCAATGAACATCTGTAAGGATGATGTCAAAGTTCTTGTCTCTAGCTCCCTTTTATTGCAGGTCAAATGTTCAGATAAGATATCAAATAGTTATTAGGCTATTGAATTTGCATTCATTTTCTTTCAACAGAAAGGAGATTGTCTTTCAGTTAAAGGTATCTAGATTCTGGCTTGATGGGTGAAATCCAGTTGTACGTTGCAACTAGAGATGGGCACAACTCAAAAAAATGGTGTTTCGTTTGTCGTTTGGTCGTTTAGGGGTCCGTTTCGGTTCGTTTTCGTGACTTTTTTGCAAAAAAAATTGTTTTCGTTTCGTTAAGTAACGAAACGAAAAAACGAAAAAAAAATGAAAAATTGCTGTTTCGTTAGCATTCTTTTTAGTTCAATGCATCTGCTGCAACAAAAACGAAAAACACGGCAAATTTGGTCATTTCGTTTTCATTTTCGTTTTGTTTTTTTAAAAAAATTCATTTCGTTTTCGTTGCGTAACGAAACAAAAAAACGAAAATGAAAACAAAAAATCGCTCGTTTCGTGCCCATCTCTAGTTGCAACTGATGTAGGCCCATTGACTCAGTGGGAATTTCAACTCCCAAATTCTATTGCTTCAAAGTGCCTACTCTAATAGTGGCTTATTGCAGATGATAAGCATATTCTTCAAGTGTATATTAGTAGGACTCCCCATTATTGAGGGTGTGCGCATGGGGGCACCAGTGATGTCGAATCTTCCAGAAGCCCTAGTAGCAGTATAAGTTTTAGAGCAGTGGTTCCCAGCCTTGGGTCCTCAGATGTTCTTGGACTAAAACTCACAGAAGCCTTCAACAGAGGTTGCAGTTGCCAAGATTTCTGGGAATTGTTGTCCAAGCACATAAAGGGACTCAAGGTAGGGAACTACAGCTGTAGAGAAAAACATCTGGGTTATGGGCCATAGTGGGCATGGCAATAATTATATTAGCTTCTGGGTGCATTTGGCATTTGCAAAGGGGCTTAAAAATGGCCAGGAGATCCCGAAAGCTACTTTGCCTGTGTTTATAGTGTATTTTTGTTGCTGTGTGTATAACGTATTTTCCCCATATGATGAAGGAGGCAAATTAAGGTACGTTTCCTATGTGTAATCTGTCGATGACTTATGGAAGAGCCATGGGTCTCAGGCTCCGATTCCCTCAGCTGCTCTCCACATGGTGTACAGCCATTAACAAATCATTTTCCTGGCCAGTGGTGTAACTGCAGAGCATTCCCTGTTCACCGGGAGGCTTGTTTTATTTCATACTGATGACATATTGAAACATTCCTTACTGGTATTGGCTTCCTCTCTTCTCCATGCCCTCCAAAGCTGCCTCCTCCTTTTCTTCTTCTCTTCCTTTTGCTGCTGTTCCTCTCATGCTTACCTGGAGGTCCTCCATTCATCTGTCCACCCACCTGCCTGCCTTCTCACTACAGGCAGTGCAGTGAGTTGGGTTGTTTGTTCCCACCATGCCAAGCTGATTGGCCACATGTCAGTGCAGTCAAGGCAACCCAGACAGCAGTGAGGTGGAAAGTGCTGTTTGTGGAGCTGACCACCCTGCTGGGGACTTTCCCCCACAGTCATGTTTAGAAGGTTAGAAAGTTAATTGCTTGCTCGAGGAAAGAATTGTCTGATGAGAAGTGATGCTGCCACATTAGGTGCTGCAGCTGGGAGAAACCTTACTCACCTCTTATCTGGCATCGGAGGACCATGTGTGTGAGGGCATTGTGTGCATAAATCAGTTCCATGATATAGTTATCCATAATGGAGAAAATGAATTGGTAACATTAAAAGTAATTAGGATGTTCACCCCTGTGTGTGTGTGTGTGTGTGTGTGTGTGTGTGTTTGCCCCAGTGTGCGTGTGCGCACGCACGCACACACACACACACACACACACACACACACACACTGGAGCACACATACACAGAACTAGGGAACATTTCCCTGGTGTGCTCAGGGCTTCAAAGACCTAGAATGCAAACAGGCTGTCTTTAGAACAGGGGTTCTCAAAGTTTTCAAACAGCGGGCCTGTCCACCAAACCATAGACACTGCTGCGGGTTGGACCACAGTCCAAAAAAAGTCTGACATGGAAAAAGGAGGGAGGGACAGATAAGTGGGCAGAGTCCCCCTCCCATGATTGGCACATCTCTGGGGCCCCAGCGATGCCACCTGCAAAGCAAAAAGTGTTCTGCTTATATACCACCCCATACCACCTCAATTAGTCTCTGGGCGGTTTACCATTTCATTACAATGTGCAGGCTACACATTGCCCCCCCCCAGCAAGCTGGGTACTCATTTTACCAACCTTAGAAGGGTGGAAATCTGAGTCAACCATGAGCCGGCTACCTGGGATTGAACCCCAGGTCGTGGGCACAGTTTTACCTGCAGTGGTACAGGCATTTAACCACTGCGCCACAGGGTCCACAAGGGCAGGTGACTTGCTCTGGATCGCCGCCCTGAGGTGCCACCACTGGGATCCCTCCTTCCTTCCTTGTGTCAGGAAGGCAATGGCAGCCCAGGCAAACTCGGGGCCCTCCTCGCCTCCTGGGTGGCCACTCAGGATGAGGAGCAGCAGCCGTGGCAAGGGCGGCAAGGCTGGAGCCATCATGTATGGATCTGGCTGTGCACCCTGGCAAGCATGCTCTTGCTGTGCCCCGAGGGATAGCCTCCTCCTCTCCTGGCCTGGCCCAGCCCAACTGGGTGAGCTGCAAGCGAAGGAGGGAGGGAGGGGAAGCAGGAAGGCCTACCCAAAGCCACCCGCAGACCACTCAGTGACTGAGCCCAGCAAGGCTGCAGCACTCATTTGGCTTGCCGACCTGCCTGTCACCAACCGGTGACAAATGCAGCCCTGCCAGACTCCCAGGAACCAGGCCTGGGCTACTGTTGGCCTTCTTTTCCCTTCCCTTCTTCCTCTGCCCCACTCCTCCTCCTTGCCGGTCACTAACCTGGCAGTGGTGGTGGCCTCCACCTCCAGCCATGGCTGGGCTCCCTCTTCCTCCCTTTTCTCCCTCCCTCCATGGAGCAAGGTGGGGGCCGGGTGGGTGGTAAGTCACTCTGTTTCCCCCTCGGTTGCCCACCATCCGTCCCTCCATCAGTCCACTGCCGTAGTTGCTCCCACTTGGACGGCTGGCTGGCACTGTCTCCACCTGCCCCCTTCCTTCCTCACAACTAGAATAACACAGCGGTGGCAGCCACACAAGGAAGGCAGGTGGTCAGGATGGAGGAGGAGCAGGGGTGTGGTCCCGGGCCATGGAGGGAGCAGGGGACCTTGATGTGGCCCTCCCATTTTAAAGTGCTCCACTCGGCCGCAGCAGGCACTCCAACTATCTGGGCAGCAGATGGGGGTGAGTGGGGGACCTTGCTGTGGCCCTCCCAGTTTGAACTGCCCCACTAGCTGACCTGACAATCATCTGGGCGGTGGATAGGGGGTTGGGGGAAGCAACGCAGCCCTCCTCAGCAATAGAAGCAGCCATTGAGGCTGGCTTGCTGGCTTGCTCTCGAAGCGGTGGGTGAGTGGGGGGCGGGTCTGCAATCTGCGGGCCAGATTCAGGACCCTGAGGGGCCATATTTAGCCCCCGGACCATAGTTTGAGGAGCCCTGCTTTAGAAGAATTGTTCTGCCACACAGTCCTAGTGGAAGAAAGAATCAAGCACGGTATTACTTCACTCCTCCCTCCTTTTGCATCCGAACTCTCCTGCATCCAGAAGGAATTATCAAAGGTGTGCACTGAATTGCTTCTCCTGGGTGATTATGTCTAATCTCTAATGTCTATCTGGCGGTTGGGTGCAATCTCCGCAAGGGCAGGTGACTTGCAAGATACAGTCAGGGAATAAGAAGCACAGGGCCAGTTTATCTGATTAGCATGCCTGACACACAGAATCTATTACTCCAGACAGAATGTCACGGCATACTACACAAGCTCATACAAAACAACCCAAGTTCATTACAAGAGGACTAGTACAAGATAAAGGTCATTGTGCAGATAAATGGGGTATATAGATATTTGTATCTACATGTTTTATCTAAGGTGCTTTAAAAAAACACAATTTGATCAGTTGGCACCGAGAATTATCTGAACTGGTTGTTCACTTCTGTGATGCCTTGGCATCTATTTCCCTTTTATTGGACCAAAGGGATGGCACCACTCCAGGGAGGAATCGAATCCCGGAGTAGCATCAATCCTGCTAAGTGCTAGGGAAGATTTTTCAAATGTATGATTCAGATATGTGATAGATTATATGGTTTAATGTCACATATTCAGCATCAGATGCAAAAATTGCACGTTTCTTCCCGGTGCTCATTATACCCAAAATAAAAAGTTGGGAAAAGTTGTTTTTGACTCAACTTCCCAGAAGGCCCCATGCCACATACAGGTGCCATAATGCCCCCATGCCACACCTGTGTTATACATATTGAACAGCAATTACCTTGGCTGTTGAGAGATAGATTGCTTAAGGCAACTCAAACTTTTTGCTCTGCCCCCTCCTGTAAAACGACCAGCTCTCTGCCTCAAGGGGAAAAAACATATGGGATGAATTGCAGCTCCGTGTATTCTTATATGAAATTTAATTTGAGACTTAGGAAACTTGTTTAGGTCTCCAGTTAATCATGGCTATATTTATGGCCTAGAGAAATATACTATCAGCCTCAGTTTCTTATATCTGAACTTGCATATATAGCAGAGTTGGTTGAATAGCTCAGTGGTTCAGGTATCTGGAGGTTGGGCGTCCGAGTCCCAATTAGGCCTCCTGTGGGTAGAGTCAACCTGTTTGACCTTGGCCAAGGTGCACGGTCCCAGAACAACCCCCCCCCCAGAAGAAAGCAATAGTAAACAACTTCTGAGTATTCCTTATATTCCTTATCTGAAAAACCCTGAATAGAATTGCCACAATCCAGAATTTACTGAGTGGTGCATGACTATTATTATTACATACCGCAGGACTGGCCCAAGTGATTTTGCTGTTTGAAGTTACTAGGCTGGGGGACCTCCCTTATGAGGAAAAACTACAGCATTTGGGGCATTTTAGTCTGGAAAAAGGTGCCGGTGGGATATGATTGAGACATACAAAATTATGCAGGACATGAGTAAAGTGGATAGAGGGACGCTCTTCTCCCTCTCACAAAATACCAGAACTAGGGGAAATCCACTCCAATTGAGGGCTGGGAGAGTGAGAACAGACAAAAGAAAATATTTTTTTACCCAGCGCTTTGTGGAACTGCCTGCCACAGGATGTGGTGATGGCATCTGGCCTGGATGCCTTCAAAAGGGGATTGAACAGATTCCTGGAGGAAAAGTCATCACAGGTTACAATCCATGATGGAGATGTATCTACAGGCTTAAAACCGGGGTACTTCAAGGACCAGATGCAGTGGAGTAGTTATCAGGAGACAGATATCTAGTCTCATGCACTCCCAGAGGCATTTGGTGGGGCCACTGTGAGATACAGGAAGCTGGACTAGATGGGCCTCTGATCTGATCCAGCATGGCTCTTCTTATGTTCTTATGTTAAGTGACAAATAAGAGAGTGACCCCCATCAATACCAGCATCTACTACCTGACGTAACCACCTTACTCTGCTGGATAGTAAATTTGCTAACCCTGATTTACAGTTGACTTCTTCCCAGAGACCAACAAAACTACAAAGGACACTGCACAGTTGCATAATACAAATCCAAACTTCCACCTTAGGAGGTTTGTAAAAGTCAAATACGTTGCGTGTACAGAAGGTAAATTGTCAGGCAGTAGGAGCTCCTTTCATAGATAATGCTGCCGAGCTGTTTCGTTAATGGTCAGCAGGGAGAGACTCATTAAAATCTGGCACACAATTGCAGAGAATGTACTCAGTCAGTTCCTTATTCATATGCTGTCCCCATCAGCACATTGTTGCTGGATATTTAATGCAGGCAGTTTGATGAATGTTGGAGAAACGCTTTCAGCAATATATCTGGAAATATTTTGGGGATGTTGGCTTGATGCTGTATGTGATCAGACACCTTGAAAAGCCCCAGAAATGAACCTTCATTTTTTGTTGAATAATTTGGGCAAAATCTTTGGTACATCTGCACAACCTGCTTGCATGTCAAAAACCAAACAATGCCCAAAATTGTTCTGTGAATGCAGGAAATATAAATGAAGAACAGCATCAGAAAAACAGAATCAAAACATTTTAGCAATTAGTTAAGATTCCTTTCCTTCCTTCCTCCCTTCCTCCCTCCCTCCCTTCCTTTTGTTCATTTTAAAAAAGCACTACTTCACTATTCGAAAATCCTGGAAAACATTGCCATAAATCAAAATTTACTTGATGGCACATAATTGTATCTGGTTGGATAGCTCAGTTTTTTTGTAGCAGACTTTAATGGTGCTATCAGCTTCTCAGTGAAAGTGTCCAGAACTCTTTCTCAGAGGGCAAATGGTTGAAATCTTAAGGTGACCATAATAAATGATTAACTGATTGTCACACATCTTGCAGAAGCTTGGATTAAAATGGATGCAAGCTTTTACTTTAAAAGTAAAAAGATGTTCTCTGATGTGACTGAATAGCTGTTCCTTAATTATTTAAGTGCCAGAGGATTATCTACCATATTTGTATTTAAATCTTAGTATTGCTTTGTCCAAACCTACCTTGTGATATGGAGGACAATGCCTTAATAGACAGGCCTCCCTGTTTTTCACTTGAGTTGGAATCTCCCCACAACAACAATACATCTACTGTCAAATAAAAATAAGGAAATTTAAAGCATGTGCAGTGTTGTGTATCTCATGCCAGTGTTCAGTCTGTGTTGAGATCAGCCTATTTCTGTTATTATCTATGTTCTCATTTTACAAAATATGGATAATTAGAGGTGGCTCTGGAGCGGGCGGCGACGGGGGGGGGGGGAGAATCACCATAACATTGTTGGGGTGTTATGTCCCTTTCCCATGATCCACTATGTGGAGAATCATCTGCTCACTTTCTCTCCTTACATTGCCATCTGAAATAGGAAATGGGGCAGATGACATAGATATCTGGCTAAATTGCGCTGTTATCACTACCACTTACTAATGAATACGATATAAAAACAAAAGAATTCATTCCAAATTTTATGACAGCAGCAAGACTGATTATAGCTAAAAATCGGAAACTGAAATTAGATTTTAAAATTGCCGACTGGTATAAGGAAGTGTGGGATATAGCTTTTAAACGACAAATTGTCCTGCAGTATAAAAGTTTTGCGAGGGGAAATGAGCAAGGATATATTTTATGATATTTGGGGAAAATTTATAGATTATGTACTATTAAAAGGGAAAGGGATACAACCGTCATACAATCCAACACAGTTCTGGAGAAAAGGACTCTAAGAAGACAACTAGAAAAAAAGATGAAGAAGGGAGAGAAGATAAAGGAACACTGGATGGTCCTGGGGGGCACTTTGTAGTGTTGTAATATTTTTGTTTATTGTATTGTTTATTGTATGTTTGTTTATTTTAAAATAAAAAATATATAAAAATAGATATCTGGTTGTGCAGCTGGAGGCTGGGAGATTGATCCCACACTGTGCCAACCCATTGTTGAACAGCAGGTCAAAATTTACAGAAACACTATTAATTCAATAGCTTTGTTTAGTTGACACTATCAGTTAGATTCAAACCAAAAGGTGTCATCCATTGTTTGTGATGAGGCCCGTGTGTGGTTCTATTACCTTCAGGTAGTAACCTGCAGGTGTAGCCTACATTGGGACAAATATTGCATTAATCAGCCTTCACAACTTGTATTCTTTCTTCTAGATGAAACCAATTGGCCAGAAGCAACTCTACTCTTTCACAGAAGTTCCTGAGGCATGGTGTCCTTCTCAGGTAGGAAGGCCTACTGTTTTTAAAGCTACTTTCCAACCCCAACATGCCAAATTCTGTAAACCAGGCATCCACAAAGTTGTCCTTTCCAGATGTGGTAATAAAACACATCTGGAAAGTGGATGGGAGGTGAAATCTGCTCTTTGTGAACATACACCTACTCTCAGGTTTTCTTGATTATTGCTAAATAAACCAGATAGGGATGCTTGAAGAATTTGTTCTTTTTGAAATCCCATGAAAACTGGCCTGATAATATTCTTCACAGTCTTCCACAGTGCCAATTGTGTGCTTTCTGACCTGGGTGTCTCATCTTTCAGCACTACATCTTGTTCCATTTTGGACTATTTTCATAGAAAAGAAAGTTCATTAGGGAAGGACTGTTGCCACCCACTGCACAGTACTAACAAAAGTTATTTTGAGTGTCTTCACCATTGCTTTCTTTGCCAGTGTCAGCTACTGCTGCCGCCCAGTACGTGCTCTGAAGAGGGTGGGTGCATCTTAGTCTGGGAACTCCACTGCAATCATTCGTTCTTGGATGACCCTGCTAGGAGCCCAGGCTCATAATGAAGTCTGGCCTCCTGATAGCATTTCTTTAGCCTCACCAGCAGACTCAACCCCCTTCACCATGTTAAGGTCTGTATTCAAGAAGAGGCTACCTACTTTTTTGCTCGGATGCATTCAAGTCAGCACTAGAGATGGGCACTCTGTTTTGTCATTTCATTACTTATCAAATTGTTTCATTACAAAACAAAACAAAAGAAACTGTGTTGGCCCCCCAAAAAACCAAGCCACTTTTTTGGTCTGGAAACGGAAATTAGGAGCAGTTTGGGATTCATTGTTTTGGACAGTAAGGGGAGAAGTGGTAGGCTGCAGCAAGATTGCCACTGCCCCCCCCAGCTGAGATCCATCAGCTGGAATAAAACTGTCAAAACCAGCTGGGTGGCAGTGGTGAGGGAGGGCTTTACTCAAGCTGACAGATCTCGTGTCAGGCAACAGGCTTCACTCCAGAACTTAAGGGCAGCCAGTTTGGCAGGGAGCAAAGTCAGGTGGCTGGTTATGAAGCCTTTCTTGTGCTTTAAGGCTTTGCAACCAGCCACACAACTTGCTCACTGCCAAACTGGCTGCCCTTAAGGCTTAGTGGGGAGCAAAAGCAAGAGGGTGGGTGATGGGTGATTTCACCCACCTCGTTTGCTTCCCAATGGGGTTGGAGAAGCAAGAATGTGCTTTTAAAACTCCCCTGCCTTTTGCAAGGCATGCACAGGTCTTCTAAAATCAGATTCTTGCTGTCAGAACCAGGATCCCCCTGCTGTGTTGGCTTCACTGCTCATCCTCTCAGACCCCTGCTGGGACAGCTCCCTCCCCATAGCCTGAGCTGTCAAAACCAGCAGGGAGGCAGTAGCAATCTTGCTGTAGCCCACTAACCTTCGCCATACAATCCAAAACACAAAACACTCCAAATTTGGGGAGCTTCCATGGAAGAATCCAAGGAAGCTCTTCCTCATAAAGTTCCAAATATTTTGTTTCATTTTCTTTGGAATAAATCCATTAGTAGGAATATGAAACAGGCACCCAAACTTGGCACCTGTGTCTTGTAAAGCTTGGTCCAAGGACAGGAACAGTGTAATGTGAAATCAGAGGATTAAATTTTGACAGACTGTTAGTATTGTAAGAACAGGCATTTTAGGTATCTAGTTTGCGGTGCTTTCAGTGTAATTTTTGTAAAAATCTTTCTTAGTAGCCCCTGACCTTTATGATTAGTTTCACTGAAAGTGAAAAGGGCAGTAAAGGCGTTCCTTCAGCTCTGTCTAAGCACATTCTCCCAAATGACGTGAAGGACATTTGTTCATCTGTTATACATCACTTTGGAATGATCTTAATGTGAGACTGAAAATGGCAGAGAGACATTTTGAGATCAAACATGCTTCTCGGTCAATGATTTTTTCCCCATTTACCATTCAGGTGTGGGAAAGGGAAAAACAGACCAGGTCACTTGTGGAAATGCCTTTATGCCTTTATTCCCACTGAGAAAGGAAAAAGAGCCATAATTTTAAATGGAAATACTCATTTCCATTTAAAATGTTTGGCTTTTAATTACTAGTTTCTATGAGACTGCAATAATTAGCTTTGTAGGGTTCCAGAAATAGAGATCTTTCCTCAAGTTTACTGTGTTTACAGTGCTGTGCCAGGGATATTCCAGGCAGGGCTACAGTTTGTGTCAGCAACCATATCATTCCATATGTGGTGGCCAGAATCCTATTATCATTTGGTACTAGCATAATACAAACAGTGTGAGTATGAGCAGGAAATTGCCACAAGTCTTTTAAAAAAAAAAACCGAGTAGAGACACCTCATGGTGTGCATTCTGTTTGGCATGAACACCAAGTCATAGTTCCTCTGACGTCTCAACTTGTAGCAAATTTCGCTGCCAAAAGTTGCACCACTTGAGGTGTAACTAGTAGCATCTTGACTGATGGTACCTGAAGTGGAGATGTTGGGCTGAGTGTGTGCAGTTGTAAGGAAATAGCTGTTTGTTGAAGAACCCTGAACCTGCATCAGGGCCATTAAAACAGACTCATTTATTTGGTTTATTTTCATCATACAGTATATACTTTCCATCTGAGAGGCTTAAATGATTGTGTAGAAAAGAGTAACAAGTAGGATCCTATAGACATGCATGCTGCCTAGAGTCAGAAATGCTTAGGTTCAGCAAGCAGACTATATCATTTCTGCTTAGGCTACAGCGTAGGATAATTGGCTGTTTAGCTCTGAAAAGATTAATGGGCAGCCCACCCATCAATTTTTATTGTGATTAAAAATTGAGAGCAACAAGATCAAATTTAAACTGACCAAAAATGCTATTGAGGTTCAGTCACAAGGGTAAGACGTTGGTCTTCGGAGTACAGCTTTGTGAGATGTTCCTGAAAGCCAAACAATACCTTACACAGAGCCCCTCCCTGGAAGGTGGAAATCATTTGGTGTTCTGGGAACGTGATTCATCTCACAAAAGGAGCCCCTACCTGCCTTTCATTGACCAATGATAAAACGAAACAAACTTATTTACAAACTACAGAAAGTGTTGACTGCTTCCGTTGTTGCAGTCAGATATTTTTAACACTTAAGGATTTCCCCCCATTTCATGACAGCCTGTGTATCTGGCAGCACAGCCAGAGGTCAGGAGTTCAATTCCCCACTGTGCCTCCTAGGATAAGGGCCAGTTTGTGTGGCCTTGGGCAAGCTGCACAACCCTAGAATATTCCCAGAAGAAGGGAATGGGCAACTACCTTTGAGTAGTCCCTACTTGAACATCCAGGAAAGGGTTGTTATAAGTCTATATCGACTTGACAGTACATGATGATGATGATGATGATGATGATGATGATGATGATGATGATGATGATGATGATGACGACGACATTATCACACAGCTAACTATGCTGGATTTTATATTCCAAATCATGAGTTGAACGCTTCCCAAGTGTTTAAGACTCTGTGATGTATCAGCAAATTATGCGAGCAGATCCCAGTAAGGTGGCATCTTGCAGCTGACTGATGGTGACTTTGTAAATTCCAATTTCTTCTAAATACAGTGGTACCTCGGATAACAACGGTAATTCGTTCTCTGAGGTTAGTGGTTATCCGAAACACGTTGTTATCTGAAACACGGTTTCCCATAGTAATGAATGGGAAACCGTTTAATCTGTTCTGGAGCCTAGGAAAAAGACACAGACACCTGGTTTTTTGCTCAAAACTCTTTATAAAGTGCACTTTAAAGGTACAGATGCAATGCCACCCGGGGTAACTCTTTTTTACTGATGCATGCTGGAAATTTGTTATCAGAGGCAGTCCTATACCCGGAAATTTGCAGTTGTTATCTGAATTATTCGTTATCCGAGGCAGTTGTTATCCGAGGTACCACTGTACTTGCTTAGCTCTCTAGGCACCACACCCAGCGTGCCGATTACCACTGGGACCAGCTGTACTGGTTTATGTACTACTACTACTACTACCACCACCACCACCACCACTACTACTACTACTATCCATAATGGTATACTTTGGTTCCAAGTCTGATAACTGATATTATGCCCATGTACAACCATAAGCATTCTGCTGCTTCATGCTTAGTAGCTCTGCCTTTACCAGCAGCTTGGTCGTCCACGAAGGCCTCAGGTGGTGCATCATATCTGCAATTAAATGCAGATATTCTTGATCAGTCTTGTGGGTATCTCTGTGGCTGAATCTGTGCTGCTGGCTTCAACCACAGTGCTAAGTGTTGACTTTTCTCACTCAATTGCTTTTGCTATCTTATCTCCACAGGAGAACCCATACCTCTTCACATACAGGAATAGTAACTACTCATCTGTTCCTGTGGAGCCCCAGACAGAAGCAGTATCTCAAGTATGGAAAACACTGGTTGCATAATTTTTATGACTTCTTGCCTTCAGATAGAAAGGAGGAGGGGAGTCCGGCACAAATATATATTATATCCCAAGAACTTATTTTCTAGATGGAAAAGTCTGCTCAGCAAGTCAGTTTAAAAGATCAAAAAGTGTCTATTGATAGAATGCTGGCCTTCTGTAATACATCGCTTGGTGACTTTTCCCCCCAGGAAAGGAGCTATGGGACAAGCATTCCATGTTCTAACCATCTCCCTTCAGATGTCATTCCTACCTCAGGTATGGATTTTGGTTCTATATTGAAGGCTCAACCAGACTGAGCACTTGTGTAATGAAATGGACATAATTGGTCCCCAAAGCTCGTCCCCCACCCCCACTGTCCAAGTAACAATACCCTTTATACTAGTGTGAGCAGGAACAAAGATGTTTCACCCTCCCATTTTTTGCTGGATGGTTTTGATGCTTTTTAGCCCTCTCACATACCTCTGTCCACTGGAAATTGCATTTTTTTAAAAAAAATCTTTTTAGAAATCAACCACTGCCTATGAGTTAAGCTCTCTCTCTCTCTCTCTCTCTCTCTCTCTCTCTCTCTCTCTCTCTCTCTCTCTCTCTCTGTGTGTTTGTGTGTGTGTGTGTGTGTGTGTGTGTGTGTGTGTGTGTGTTATGGCAATTCCTTGATTTTTTAAAAAGGATAAAACTAGGTATCACCATGATGGCAGCAGCAGGGAAGTGTCAAAAGACTGTCGTAGTGAGTGCCTGCAGCAGTGGTGAAGGAAAGAGATGGGCAAAGGCTGTGCTAGGAAGCTTCTGAGCTAGACCTCTTTTCATAAGACATGTTAGCCGAAGCAGTGCAGGAAGGGGTATCAAAAGATGGCCGCACATGGAGACTATTAAAATAATGGGTCAACGAACACAGAAAATTCAGATAGCTATCAGAACAAATAGCTATCTATCTCCTTTCAGGAGGAGCTAAAATTGTGGAAGAGCAAAGGGCTTTGGGTTTTTCATGTACTGAACTGGAGTGAGATGAAAAGTCTTGCTGATGAAGGTCTTGCTTAAAACATAGGCAACACAATGCAAACATCTCCTAGTCCAGTGTTGGCGAACCTATGGCACAGGTGCCAAAGGTGGCACTCGGAGTTCTTTCTGTGGCCACCTGACATCACCCCTTCACAGCCATCTGTATACAGGTTAAATTGCTGTATTGGCACTTTGTGAAAAATTAGTGGGTTTTGAATCGCAGTTTGGGCTCTTGGTCTCTAAAAGGTTCGCCATCACTGTCCTAGTCTGTAACAGATCAATTAGTCTATCACTCTCTTGGGATAACCAAGCTTCCATAAATAGCCTCTGAGTAATTCGCAACAGAGCAAGGCTCCAAAAATTCAAATAAACATTGAGGAAACATTGAAAGTTTCAGAGCAAAGCATAAATAACAATCAGTAATTTCATTGCTGGCTAAAACATACAGAAGTTGAAGGAGAAAGAAAGGGCCATTAGAGGAAAAGGGGTTTTAAGTTGTAGACAACACATGGAACTGAACTCTTTAAGATGCCAGACAGAAATATTCCCTAATCATGTTATTTAGCATATACATAAGATTGAATCCAGAAAACGTTTTACATTAAAAACAGAAAAACTCCATTATAGTTAAAAGTTAGCAACAAGGGTGGGAAAGTGGACTTTTGAATTTAGAAACTTGATTTATGCCAAGCCAGATCCTAAGTCTCTCTGACTTGGTACTGATCACACTGACCAGCAGTAGCTCTGCAGATATATGGACAGGAGGTCTTTCTCAGTCCCACCCAGAGAGATATGTAAATATATGTAAGTATCACTGAAGCAGTGTAGTCAGCCAATATTGAGGAACAGTAATTGAGAAGAAACCTGAGCTCTGTCCAGGGTCCAATGTAGGTATTTCATGTCACAATGATTAGTGTCCTGTCATACCCATTACCTCTACAAGAAACTAAAAACTACTGAGCTCCAGTCTCCTATGGATAACTTTGTTTGAGAAATGTTCTAAGCATTTAGGACATGAAGGAAAACCAGTTTTCTTGCGGAAGAGATTTTGGGAAGGTGGATTGTATCTGTGGCCTTCTCCAGAGCTAAGCTTTATTGGTGACTGGGTAAGAATTGCCACCAGCAATTCCTCTCTACCCACTGAACAGTATTGTTTCTGTACTTTAGGAATTACAAACTAAATAATGTATCACTTGTCTTTAAGAGGGCTTACATGCAATTAACACTCTTAAAATGCCCTCTGTAATTTTGCTATGACCAAGAGTTCAGTGTTATTCCATGACAGCGGTTCTGTAGAGAAAGGCCATGCAAATATTTGCAGCTTAATTTTCACCTTTCAGAAAGTCTTACTCAAGAGTTGGGTTTTGCTTGAAAAATGGAAAGAACTGTGAATTATAATCCAAAAACAATGGAAGTATATGTCTGCTTTCTTTTTGGAAAGCATATCACAGACCTAGGAGGGCATAAGAATAATGAACGATGCTTAACAACTAAGGAGCTTATTAATATTTATTTTTAAATATTATTCCAAAAATAATACATTTATTGGTGGTACTTGGATCCATTGGCTGGAAAAGTAATGAATTTTACATTAATGTGTTAATATTAACATATTATTTTCCAAGTGTTTTATAAGCTAAACCCTATCTCCAAAAGATCAAGTCATATTTGGTAGTAGCCTACAGGAAGTACAAAATCAGAAAATAGCACAACAGTAGTTTCATGTCACTAGAATGTTATTTGTTTGTTCATCCTATGATTTAGTTCTTATGTTTCCCCCCTCTATTATTCTATCTTAAAATTAACCGCTGGATTAATTATCAACCATAATTTCACCATTGGATTGCTGTGTAACAATTTTGATAGATATGAGAGTGAGGATGTGTTCACTTGGACTTTAGCAAAAGTGTAGTCATACAAATCCCTTGTGCTTGATGGGTCAGCAAGAGAAGGAAGTGTGCAAAATGTAATTATAGAAGATTGTCTAGTGCAGGAAGGTCAGCTTGAGTTTACTGAGCATTAATTAATACACTCTGTGAAAACTTAATCAAAAGACCATCTTGGACAAAAGTCATACCATACATAATTGCTCTGATATTGAGAAGGCGCCCTGCTGCCAATTTATATAAATGTCAAGTTTTCAAAAGTACTTAATGTCAAAGATTTATTCTATATAAATTTATAACTCTCCCTCAGTCCTAATTGGCATGGTCAAGGGTGAGGAATCCAAAGCAGGGTTCCAGGTACACTGGAAAAACGTAGGAACAAATCATTCCAAGTGTTGGTGTCCAGTACTAAGGCTTAGAAATGGAGATGAGTGCTGCCCCTAGAGTCGGACACGGCTAGCATGCATGGGGGGGGACCTTTACCTTTACTAAGTCACAGCTAGAAGATATAAAATTATATATTTGTCAATATATATATTTTTCTATCTATTGGTCCCATTAAAAGTAGATACAAAATTTGAGTTGTAGCAAGGAATTCTGTTTTTTTAGGGGGCATCCTCACACTTATCTGAAGGGGCCTTAAAATGCTTGGCTGTCAGTTGATCTGGAAGTTGAGTCATGGCAACTGGACTTGAGAGATCAAAATGTTTCGCTACTCATCCAAGCAGCTTTGTCAGTCAAGGGAAGGCTAGTGGCATGTCCTCCATTTTACAGTTCACCTTAAATTCACATCATCCTGATCTGAATAGGCTTGTTAGGTGGACATTCACCTAGGATGCATGAAAGTCCCACCTGTGCAACCCTTCCCAACACCCATTATGGGTCATTAGCTATGGCCTTGCTGGTGGAGGTGTGAGAAGTGCTTCGGATTTGTCTGTTGATTGATGAAATGGCAGCTTGATAAGTAGCAGACAGATTGTGCCTGAGTCCCCCACCTCTGTTGAGAGATTTTCAAGAAAAGAAGTTCAGTTGCCATGACTCAACCTCCAGATAACCTCACCTGGGTGACTGAGAATCTTCACATGCATGTTCCCAGTTGACTAACGATTGCCAAACACCAGAAGCATTACTGGATTTCTAAATTTTTTATATTTGTTTAAAAAATAGAAGCAAGACAAAACACTCTTGTTGGGCAAGGAAATAGCATGTCCTTAAAAATATACTTATTTGGGAGAAAAAAGCTATGTCGGTATGGATCCTGTGTTTGATTCTGGGTGCCAAGAGAGTTTAAGGTAATTTGGTTGGACATGAATTTTAAATAGCATCTCATCTTCTTACTGCTCCCCCCCCCCGAAATGCATTTTTAATGTCAAAGACATTCTAAAAGTTCTATCATTCTTTATTTTTCCTTTTTTTATAGTTCATAACTTGAGGCCAGCAGACATTAAAGTTATAGGTGCACTTGGAGACTCACTAACAGTAAGTGCAGATCACTGAATGTGCCCTATTATACTGATTGATATAAAAGACATTTCTGAATCCTAATTGGAGACAGCAAGAGTAAAAGATCTTCATGACCAACTGTATTTTCTATACTCCCTTCTGCTAAGCTTCCATTATGGTGGGCTATCACAGTAATCTTGTTCGAGTTGCGAATGCCATCTCTTACAACCTATTTGAATATGTTAATTTTATTTATTTATCCTTTCATTCATTTACTTGATTTTTCTCCTGTCTTTCTCCTAGAGGGGACACAAGTGGCATACATATGCATATTTCTAGCACGTTCTGGTTTTGCTATGTGGTAAATAACCAGGCTAGGATAATTTTAAACTAAAGGACAATTCTGTGCAAGGCCTAAATGGGCATTTCTGTGCAAAAAAAGAACTTGACTGGACACACATTTCAGAGTGTAGCTTTAGATATGCCACATTGACTGGTTGCCCTTCTGCTCAGTGGCCGTTGTTGACTTCTCCCTCCCCCCCCCCCCGCACATGCCAAAAACACAATTGTATTTCACCTTGAGTCAATACATTCTAGGCCAGCCGAGTTCTCATTTAATATTCTTGTGTGGATACATAACAGATCCAAAAAGTTAAAAGCACTCAAGACTTCTGGCTTATGGAGGGCAAGGCAGTGATCTGTGACTCTAATAACGAAGCTTGCCTCTTCCCTACCAGAAACATGAATCCAAAAATGAACTAGAGCCATCTTTGTGGCTTTTTGGGAGAGCATCAAATTGGATTGCTGGGTGAAAGTCCTGTGGAAAGGAAGCAGTTGAGTGCCATGAACCAGCATGTTGCTTTTCCTTCATGAGCCAGGGCTCAAAGTAACTCTGACTTGTCATTGCATGCAAATACAGTGTCACCTGAAAGCAATATGGCTTATCTTTCCACTGATCAGTAACCCGGAGAAGATCCCTCTTCCCGTGATTCCATATTCATTCAACATTTTATTGAAGGGCTTCTTGTCAATTTATTCTGAGTTAATTTCCTGTCTGTTTTTTTTGCCAGTGTGGAATGGGCAGGATGTAAAAAGCAATAAAATGCTCTCAGAAAGCATGTCCCAAGGGACTGGCCGTTTCATTCTAAGGGTGGTGGTTCTGAAAGCCTTTTATCTTTTTCTGTGCCAGGCAGGAAATGGGGCAGGCTCTTCACAAAACAATGTTATAGATGTTCTGACACAGTATCGAGGTCTTTCATGGAGGTGAGTGGCATAAGCCAAACTCTTGAGATAATTTGGAATTTTTCAATCTGTGGATGGCGATTTTCTTCCTAATCAATGTTAAAACTGATTGCAGTTTTCTTCAACCTGACATTAAATGACAGCACAGTTAAGAATAATTGAGAGTTTCCACCTTACTTTGCAGCAAATGTTAAGCTGTCTTGCTTCAAACTTGTGTAGGTTACTTCACTAACCAAGGACTGCCCCAGGAGATGTGACCTCCGGACATCTGTTGTGACATTTCAGGACTCATTCACTGCAAGACAGCTGCTGAATTCTTGTCTATCCATAGCTTTGCCTTTTTCCTACATCCTGACCTTTCCTACCTCCTTCCTTCCCTTGATAAGATGCTATTTTCTACAAATATGTTTTTACTTTCACTTGCTGTGGTTGATTGCTGTTAGGCTGGTAAATGCTGGTAAATCCAGGCCAGATGCCATCACCACATCTTGTGGCAGGGAGTTCCACAGACTAACAACACGCTGGGTAAAAAAATATTGATGTGCTTCTACCAAAAGTAGCACACAATTGATGTGCTTCTACCAAAAGTAGCACACAATTGATGTGCTTCTACCAAAAGTAGCACACAATTTATGTGCTTCTACCAAAAGTTAACTGTGGGTGCTGCTTATTGGTTAGTTCAGGATGGATCAATATTTGGGACAGGAAAAAGGAGGGGAAAGCATGTAACCCTTTTTCCTCCCTCTACTTTCCCATTGCTGATCCTCCTTTGCTTTGCCACTTTTCCATCTGCAGGATTTTTCTTAAGCCAGGTAGCAGGAAAAACAGAATTCAACCCTTTGTAAAGGTCCCATCATTAAAAACCCATTGGGATGGAAGAGGAAGAATCTGGATAAATAAATCAGTAGATGCCAATATTTGTGACAGATGTTAATCTGGGGGCAGTCTTCAAACCTCTACTCTTTTGTAAAACTACATCATTGCAGTCTTCTGTCTTTGTCTTCAGACTCATCATATACATATTTTTAAATCCTTGCTTAGTAGTGCATGCATGTTAATAAAATCACAGGCCATGTCCCTGGGAGATCTGGGAAGTGGCAGCCATTCGGTCAAAGGTTACACACCTGTTACTGCATAATAGTAACATTGGCTATTCACTGACTAGCAGGCAGAATGGCAACTGAATGTTTGACAGAAGGGGAAACTGTTTCCTCCAGATGTTCAGACAACCCAGACTTTTGCTAGAGTCAGCAGTATCTTGGTGGAAAATATGAATTTGATTGGGATGAATTTGAGCCTACAGGGACATAACTCCAAAAACATACTTTCCAACTTTCTGCATTACAGGTAAAGGTAACTTATTATATGACTGCAAGTTTCAGTCATTTCCTGTAAAGAAATGTATGTTTCATAAATCCATGCTTAGCTCCTCACTCATGCATTGTGGCCTGCCAGGTGAGTTCTTGATTCTTGTGACCACCAATCTGCCCACAAAACCATGATGTTACCAGTTTCTGCTTAGTCATACCAAGGAGATGATGAACGGGCTAGAAATAGCCAATGTTGCCGCAGCACAATTGAAACTAGCCAGTGGAAATGATAGGAATTGAGAGTCCATATAAGATCAGCCTGTGAGTGTGGTCAAACTGCTAGATAGCTCAGTTGTTTATAGGTTGGGAGTTCAGTTCCCCGCAGTGCTTCCTTCACATGGTGGACTCAGTAACCCATAGGGTCCCTTCCAGTTCTGTGGTTCTAAGACAGGCATGTCCAAACTTCATCCCTCCTGGTGTTTTAGACCACAACTCCCAGAATTCTAAGCTGAGGTTGCCAATGACAAAGGGTTGTGGGAGTTGTTGTCCAAAACATCTGGAGGGCCGAAGTTTGGACATGCCTGTTCTAAGATTATTAGGATTATTATGATTATTATGGTAAATAAATAAATAAATAAATAGACAGACAGACAGACAGACAGACAGACGTTTAATACCAGCAGTTAAAATGAGAATCATTTGCTGAAGATCTGAAACATCACCAGGGGGCACTATGTGACTTGTGACACAAATATTCTCTCTAACTTCATATGCTTCTCTTTCTTTGTCTCTCCCCCACCCCCACTCCATTCTCCAGTATTGGTGGAAATGAAGATATAAGTACAGTCACAACATTAGCAAGTAAGTGCCTGTTTTCCTAAGATTGGTCTGTTTGTGAAGCTCTTCTTTCATAATTTATGGAATAGGCTTGAGGAAGGATTTTGCAGGCTGGCAGGCAACTGAGCCACTTTGCGTTCAGCAAATGGATGGAGCCAGGAGGTGAGCTCCCAATGACTTGGCCACACATGACTTAACAGCATGTTTTGTTAATTTCACCTGCTCAGTTTTTGCATGGATGCTTCTCTTTTATTATCAGTGATCACTATTAACCTCCAGATGATTTCAGAATTAATCTGACTTGTTATTTTAATTGTTTCTTGCCTCCTACACTGTTTCTCTGCCCACTACTCTGAATTATTTAGGAAATAAACAAAACAAAACAAACAAAACAAAAGTTGATTTCACTCAAGGTTTTAAGGATCACTCTCTTCTCTATACCTCAGCTCACTTCATTCATCAGGTCCCTGTATCAGTTTATCTCTATATTTATGTTCTGTTATCAGTACATTAAAATATGTAACTGACACCATCTTACTGGCAGAAGATAGCAATGGCTTGGAATGGCTACTGAAGAAGGTTAAAGTGGAAACATCGAAGAAGGGTTACAGTTGAACTTTAAGAAGAAAATACTAACTATAAAAATTACATAACATTAATGAAGAAATTAGAACTGTTGCTGACTTCTTATATATCAGTCAATCATTAATCACAGTGGAGGCTTCAGAAGAAAACTAAAATGTTAAATGTGCAGCTATGAAGGCACAGGAGAAGATTGCTAAGTGTATGGGTGGATCAGTTTAGACCAGTGGTTCCTAGCCTTCAGTTCTCCAGAGGTTTTTGAACTAAAATTTCCAGAAGCCTACATCACTAGATGGTTTGGCCGGGATTTCTGGGAGTTGCAGTTCAAGAACATCTGGGGGGGGGGGCGAGGTTGACAACCACTGCTACAGATCAAGAAAAATACTAACTGAAGAAGATTCAGTTGTGCTAGGAAAACATTGGAAAGCAGTGGGAAGAAAGGAAAAATAATTTGGGATTAATTATCTCAGCGAATGAACCCATAACCTTTAGCTTGCCAGACCTGAGTGGGGATGTTAATGATAGGACCCTTTGGAAGTCATTAATTCATAGGGTTGCCTTGAGTCTGAAACCAAATGATGACATACAAGTGCAAACAATTCCATTTGTGTGACAGGTATCCCTCAGTTTTTCTTCCTGTATCTGCCATACACAGTTGCACTGCTTTTAAGAAGAGGTGCTCTGTTTTGAAGTCTATGCTTACAACAATAATATTTGTAGCATCTTTTTTGAAAAGACAACTGGGATCTAGAGAATCATCATAACACTGTTCAGTTAGGTCTGGCTTCCACATTTAATTATTTTAAAAATTAACTTCCCAGCCTTTGGTCTGAACCTACTATCAATTCACTATTAGTTCTTGAGTGCTGGTGTTAGAAGACACATGAGGGGGGAAAACTAACAAAGCCAGTTCATCACCACTATACTGTTCATCATCTGATAAAGCTCTATCATGTTTCCTTTCACAACAATCTTTCTTTAAATAAATCAATAAACTTTTTGGATAAACTTTACTCAGGCGATGTTGGAGATGAAGAACACAAAACGATGAACAGTCTTCTGAATAAGATTAAAACATTATATTTAAGGTGGACAAGTTACATTTCTCCAAAAATCCCCAACCAGCAGGATGCTTGCTTGAGATGAACTGGGCTAGAAACAGACATTACAAATAGTCCCGGAGTATGAAAGTAAGAACACAATGTTACTGTCTATATATGGAAAATCCTTATTAATAGACATTGTGTATACTAAAGACGCCTATATGTCAGGAACAGGGGGTTCATAATGGGAACAAGTCAGAAGAATGAGTAGGGTGACGGCTCACACGTAGGCCTTGCCTCCCATGTAGGGACAGGAAATGTTAGTTGCCTGGGGGGGGGGAAGGATGTTGGGGACATCTTCATGGTGCTGGCACAGCTCTTTTGAGCACAAAACAATGGGCCAGTATGGAGTTGGATCAGTGGCACAGCATTTCAGCTGCAGACAGTTTCTTCAGCTGCACTTCAGACATGACAAAGAAAAACTATTTTTAATTTAATCTAAGCAATGCAGCACATCAGGTGTGGTCTAGCAGGGTATAGAAAAACAAGTTCACTTCTCTAGAAGTTGGGTCATGGCAACTGGATTTCTTTTCTTGTGAGACTGAAACATTTTGCTACTCATCCAAGTAGCATATTCAGTCTGGTTGGGTGAGTAGCAAATTTGCGATCTCATAAGAAAAGAAGTCCAGTTGCCATGACTCATCTTCTGGATAACCTCGCTTGGATGGCTGAGAATCTTCACAGACAGGTTTCACTTCTTCTGGCCCTCTGTCAAGTAGCAGGAGAAACTTTCAATTTGCCAATATTCTGAAGTTATTAAAATTTTGCAACATTGGAAATTGACCCCGAAATGTGTTGGACTAAATAAGGTTGGTTGAGGACCATATGCCATGTGAATGTAAGGATTGAACCAAATAGCATTTTGCACCTCCACTAGATCAAAGCAACTCTATATAGAGGACATCAGCCTACTCCACAAGGCTCACCGTACAGGAGCGCTCAGTCACCACTCTGCAACATTAATGTGTTTTCACTTCAATTACAGGCTGTTTCTAATCTTCAGGGTTGTCTGAAGTTCTAATGATTACACCAAAAAAGCCTTTTTCACTGCTTCATTACATTGAGCTTGAAGGCTAGATGATAAACCAATGCATGGTGTATTTTATTCTTTTTCAGATATTCTTCGTGAGTTTAATCCATCTCTGTTAGGTTTTTCGACTGGCAAAGGATCGCAGGACACAGCTAAAGCTTACCTGAACCAAGCTGTGGCCGGTGCACGTGCTGAGTAAGTGCCCATTGTATGTGTGTGTGTTCGTGATAGAGAGAGTGAGAGAGAGAGAGAGAACGAGAGAAGATCATATCTTTAAAAACCAAATAGAAAGAAAATACAAAAGCAGAACAGCAAAAAATCTTCAGTTTTTTTTAAAAAAAAATCTCATTTGCTCAGGAAGAGAAAATCTTGACAGAACAAAGAACCTCTTACTAGCCAAGAGAAGGTGGTTAAAGAGTCGGGTGCTATGTACTATATTGCCATGCCACTTGTCACAGCCAGCTATGCTTCCATCATAGGAAGGCACGGATGAAAGCCTGCCTGATTGTAGGTCGTGGGCATGCTGTTATGGGTGGAAGTAGTTTGTTTGTATACCTAGGTATTTTTTATTATTTATTTATTTATTTTTATACCATGCCATCTAGCCTGTAAACTCTGGGCGGTTTACAGTAATATAAATTATATAAATTATAAGCTAACAATAACCAAACATAAAGAACACAAAAATAAAAAATAATAATTAAAAGTTACACAATATAATGCAACTTAATAGCAATCTAGAATGAATAAAATTAGGCTAACAAAATAAGTAGGCAATCAAACTTAAAAGAGACAGACATAGCAAGAGGCAGAAGAGGTAGATGGCAATTAACTGCACCTTGAATGTTGCCTAGAGAAACCATCATTAGTTGATAGGAAGAAGAAAAACAGAAGTAATAGTTGTTAAAACTGGGAAAAGGGGTTTCAATGAGGTGACAAAAAAGGAGGCTTTCTTAAAAGGAAAATCTTAGGTCTGCCTTATCATTGGAGAGAATGAAGTGGCTGTTTCACTGTGTTCGTTGGAATGGGATTTGTTGCCCGTCAAAACCTTAGGTGGTTATTGCCTCCCCATTTGAAATAAGTGTAGGTTGAGCTGTCAACGCTTCGTATGCCCTTCTGTGCACATTTGGTGCTTTGTTTTTTTAGTCCCTTCAAGGGAAGTACTGTGGCAGCTTCATCTGCAGAAAAGAAGATTGTTTTTCATCCTCTCTGAGAACTGGCAATCTCACGTGCATGCATGCATGCATGTGTCATTCACAGTGTGTACTTTACACAGTGATACCACATAATAACAGTAATTTTGTACTGGGGTGATCACGCGCAATAGCAGAGTGCAGAATTGATCATTCTGGCAGTTATCATCTTCATCACAGATTTTTGAAAGTCATTATCTCAGCTGGCAGAGTCCTTGCCGTTATCTATTCATTGGCACACAATAACATTTATGTTTTCCCTGTCGAAGACAGATTATTTAGTAACAAAGCCGCACCTTTCTCCTTCCTTTCACTGTCATGTTTCAAGACTGAATGTGTTCCCCAAATGACAAAGTGTTGAGTTATCTCCCTGCTTCTTGGGATAATGTGTGTTGTATTGTTACAGTCGTGACTGACTCTTTGTGACCCCATGTCCATGGAGTTTTCTTGGCAGGAATACTGGAGTGGCTTGCCAGTTCCTACTCCAGATGCCTAGGGCACCTGGTATTACCTGGTGGTCACCTATCCAAGTACTAACCAGGGCCAACCCTGCTTAGCTTCTGAAATCAGCCGAGATCGGATGTGCTCAGGGCATTTAGGCAGCTTCTTGGGATAATACAATTGCCTTTTTGAGACCCTTACAAGATGTCATCCAGGGAAACCCCCAAGTAAATGCTGCTACAGATGGAGGACCATGGAAGGACCATGTTCCCCAAAAGACAACCAACCATGTTGTCACAGGAGAGGGGAAGGGGAGGCACCTACTACTGTGCTCCACACACATCTGGACCAACAATTTGAAGGGGAGCTAGAAAAGGGTTTTTTAAAATTATTCCATTTTATTTTATTTTGGACTACACTTCTGAGAATCCCAAAGTTAGGGCAGATGTAATTTTGGGAGGTGTTGTCCAAGGAACTTTCCTAAGCTCTGGGCCAAGTCGTGGCTCTCCTTAATGAGTTGGACGCAGGGAGCTGAGACTGGTCAGGTGACCCAAAATGCTGCTGGCCTTGTCTGAGGTAAAAACAAGAAAGTATACATGACATCCAAATATAATTGTCATTAGAGATGGGCACGAATAAAAAAATGGCGTTTCGTTTGTCGTTTGTCATTGAGAGGTCCGTTTCGTTTCATTTCTGTTTTTTGCGAATTTTTTGGAAAAATTTCATTTTCATTTTTTTGTTTTTTTGTTTTTTGTTTCTACCCACTTTTTGCATGATTTTTAAAAAGCATTTCCGTGTGTGGGCATCCCCCAACGCCCCAGACCAGAGGGAAAACACTAAAAAAAAATGATGTTGGCAGAGGCACAGTATAGACTAGGTTCGCAGGGAGGCTGCAAAGGCAGCGGCGGGTGTTGCCCAGGGTGCAAGGCAGCTGCAGAGTGACTGCACTGCGGGGCAGGGGAGGGTACTCACTGAGAGGTACGCACATACGCACACAGGAGGCTGCAGGACTGAAGCTAGAGTCGCAGAGACAGCAATCCCACCCTAACTCTCACCGGAGACTGCAAGGAGGACGGGGGCTGTCAGAGCTCTTTATGCCCTCTGTGGCTGCCAGACCTGCCTGGTCTGCAACCTGGGCATTCTATTGATTGAAGTTGTCAAAGAATTTACATGATCCCATCACATGGCTTGCCTCCATGTTGTGGCTGGAGTGGCGACATCCATTTTGTCATCCTTAAAGGGAAAAGAAAAATACATCGCGATGGGAGAAGACAAAAACAAACATTTTATGGACCCCCAACCCCCTGGTAGGTAATAATTTCAAATAATTATTGCATTATCGCTGCATTTTTATGGATGTCCAGTGCGTTTTAATACCCAAGAAATCAATATTAGGCATCTGGGAGCCATTTTGGGTCGATGTCCCCTAACTCCCCTTAAAGGGAAAAATACAGCGATCTGAGAAAAGACATAAATGCACATTTTAAGGACCCCAAACCCCCCTGGTAGGTATTATCAGACAGTATAAATAATTATCACTGTGTTTTTATGGATGTCCAGGGCGTTTTTTAACATTTAAAACAGCTCATTTCATTGCACGTTGCCAGTAACAAAAAACGAAACGTAACGAACACAATTTTCGTAGTTCTGTTCATTTCGTTCCATTTTCATCACAATTTTCGTTAGTTGTTTCATTACGTAACGGAACGAACAACGAATAACGGAAATGAAAAAATGTTCGTTTTGTGCCCATCTCTAATTGTCATAATGTATATTTTCCTCCCCAACTCTACATTATTAGTAAGGTCTTAGAGGGTAACAAATATGTATTTAGTTGTTTGGCAACATGAAGCAGTTTCTTCCAAATAACCTCCTGTAGTTGTTTCAAAAATGGGCATTGAAAGAGAAACATGCAAGCTTGAGATTAATCACTGCTGACACCTAAGGGACTTCTTAGAATCCACCTACCCACAGTGGGTGCTGTCCATAGATGGCTTGTGTAATCAGAAGAGGGTGATCTGCATTCCAAGATTCAGATTGCTCACATTCCCAACTGCCCTTGGGGGCATCCAATTTTCATACCTTGGGAGAAGAGATGGGACCTGGGTAGATAGCTGGCCGGCAATATAGGAAGCCCCTCTGGATCAAGGTCCAAAGCCACCCCATCCCTGCAATAGGAATCTGTGGCTTTCTGCTATATATGAACTAAGTCAGTCCAATATCCAGAAACAACATAGCATGTGCTTTTTCATAACTCTTGTTTTATTCCCATGCAAATTAAAGCAGATTTAATTAATCAGTGAACCATTTACAGGACAAGTGAGAAGCAATAGTAAAAGGTGACAGAAATAGGGTCAGAATCCTGAAGGCAGCTTTTCAGTGACTGACCTATAGAGACAAAGTGATTGAGGAGGGGGGAAACAAGAGATCCCTTCCGAAAAAAATGCAAGAAATCAAATGGAAATTAAGCCTTAGTTTAGGAAGACCTATACAGAAGAGATAAAAAGAAGACAAATTTCTTTGAAGAGGAATCCTATGACTCCGAGTATACTAACACATATGGAAAACAAAACAAAGGCCCACAGACCAGAAACATTTGATATACATTCCAATTTCAGGAAGGAGATGCCAAGAAGTGCAGTAACTAGAGGACCATTCTTAGATCTAGTCAAACTTGAATTATATCTGAAAGCAAAAATGGTAAAACTGAGGTCATCCTACTTTGGGCACATTACGAGAAGGCAAGATTCTCTGGAAAAGACAATAATGCTGGGAAAGGTTGAAGGCAGCAGGAAAATCAAAAGACCAAATATGAGGTTTTGTGGCTCCCTAAAAGAACGCACAGGCTTGTGTTTATAAGAACTGAGCAAGGCTGATGAGGACAGGACATTTCGGAGATCTTAACCAAAGGGTCACCATAAATTGGAGGCAACTTGACAACATGTAACAAGAGCAAATTCTAGCTGGCACTAACAATAACGTTTAGGCCCTTGTTCTTCCATCCTCTCCACCACCACCACGTGCAACACAAATCACTCAGATACATGTGGATGGAAGATGTGAGTGACCCAAGACTACACACTGAACTTTCTGGCTGAGGAGATTTTTATCATTATTCATCTCTTCACAGTGACATTCTAGAACCTCATGCTGTGCACACGTGTGCACACACACACACACTCTCCCCCTCACTTTCTTCCATACACTTCCATCTATGGACTTAACCCTCTTTGAGCTGCATTAATGTTAAATGGGGCAGCGCCATTCGTCTGCTTCAAAAGAAAACCAACATTATTCTGACATTTTTGAGGTGAAGGAATTGATTTCAGCGTAAGCTCGGCTCTCCTAGGCACTGTGTTTGGAATCACATTTCCAAATTGCCATGATTCTCTGATGTCTTTTATGTTTCTGTTCTTGATATTTAGAAATCTCCCATCTCAAGCTAGAAGACTAGTAGAACTGATGAAGAGTGATTCTGTGAGTTACTGTTTTTGTGATGCTGGGTTTCCTTTCTTTAAAATGCATACCCTTTCAATATTACCGGGGGCTGGGGTGGGGGGGGGACTCAACAGGGCTAGTATTCTGCTGCCTAGTAGTGGCAGAATGGGAATGGTCTAAGCAGCCCCCCCCTCTCCAGCAAGTTGCCCGTGGCGTGCCCTTTGCGAGGTCAACCACACATCTGGTCACACAACAGGGAACCTGCCAGGTTTGTAGGAGCTGTTTTGTGGTTTCTCTTCCATCCCGTTTTTCAGAAATAGGATACCGTTGCTCTTTCCATCTCAATCAAAAGGCAACACTCTTTTGAAGATGGCTGTAGCTGCGATATAAGTAAACAGAGCATGATATTATTCAAAATGCTGTTGGTTCAGTCATACGCACCTTGATGCATATTTAATACACTGTGTGGTGGATTCAAAATGAATCAGGTTTCCTCCATGAAGTTACCACTCAACTGGAGTCTCAGATAGGGGAGGGCCTTGCTGCTTCTTGCTGCCAACTAAACTGCACTGGGGTAATTCTATAGTCTTTCAAAACAACCTGCCAAAGCAAGTACAATAAAAGAATAAGAAGCAGAAGCAGAAGCAGAAGCGGTAGCAGCAGCTTCAGACACGACAGTAGATGAGACTGTAGTTGCCTTAATGTTTGTTGTAGCAATTGCTTTTGAAATAGGGCACTGCAGGAGGAATCTGTGCGTTCTTATTTTACATAACTGGGTGACAGGTAAAGACCTCATTTAGGATTACTGCCCTGGTTTCCTAGCTTTTGTGTAAGTCCAAGGGAACAAGCTGACTGTGCTCCTGAAAGAACCATTTAATGAATCCTTTCTAAGCTGTTGGTTCTAGTCCTTTTTTTCCCTTCTTGCTTTTCATTGTGTCTCTCCTTTTTTACACAGAACATAAATTTCCAAGAAGACTGGAAGCTCATAACACTTTTTATAGGTGGAAATGACTTGTGTGACCATTGTAAGGATCCTGTAAGTTTCTAAATATATTAGAGCTGTTTTCAGTTTCTATTGATGTATCGATATGCATATGCATGTGCATGTGCATGTGCATATACATATACATATACATATACATATACATATACATATACATATACATATACATATACATGTGCACAGGATCAGGACCCCACATTATTTAATCATGCAATGTTGGAATGGCTCCATCACATCCCAGGCCTGCTGACACATGTTTGTGTTCAGCCTGTTCACAACATCATATGGGAAGTCAGTGTGCGATAGTGGCTGGAGTGTTGAACTCGGACTATAGGAACCCTGGTTCAGGTCCCCAGTCAGCCAGAGAACTCACTGGGTGACCATGGGCCAGTCATCATCTCTTTCAATGTAATCTGCTTCACAACAGGACTCTTTTGAGGATAAAAATGTGGAGGACAATTACATGAACCATCTTGAAATCCTTGAAGGAAAGGCAAAGTAGCAATCTCTCAGGTAGAGGACACATGACATACATCATGAAAGACATTGTACAATTCTTTCATCAGAAATTCTGGCAAAAGGTCCTGGAACAAGAGATAGAGATAAAGCAAAAAACCAAATTCCATTATTCAACTAGTATAGCTGATTTTTTAAATATTCGTCCCTTCATACTCATCGAGCCTGGCTGTTTCAAGAGAGAGAGAGAGAGAGAGAGAGAGAGAGAGAGAGAAACTCCACTCTTCCAAAGCCCCACGTTGCCTCCTGCAACCACTGGTCCGGGTCATTTATTTATTTATTTATTTATTTATTTATTTATTTATTTATTTATTTATTTATTTATTTATTGTTATATTTGTATCCCGCTTATCTCCAACATAGGACTCTAAGTGGCTAACAACAGATAACAAGATACAGAACACAAATCACTAGTATAATAGGTTAAAACATATATCAGTCTAGAAACCTAAAATCCTTAGATCGTAAGGCCTCCAGTGCATCCCAAAATTGGAGGCATCAATGTTCGCAATAATAACAATAATAATAATAATAGCGATGGCGGGAAGAAAAGAGAAAAAGAAAAAAAAAAAGAAAAAAAATTAAGTTAAAATTCGCCAAAGGCCTCTCGGAATAGAAAGGTCTTTAAGGACTTTCGAAAGGCCTGCAGGGACTCTGCAGAGCGCACTTCGCTGGGGATGGCATTCCATATGGATGGGGCTGCCACAGAGAAGGCCCGGTTCCGGGTGACCGTCTTCCGGGCCTCTCGAGGAGTGGCAACCCGAAGCGAGTGCGCTCGCACCTGCCAAACTGGGCGGGCCGAGATGGATCGCTGGACGATACGCTCTGACGGGTAGTCTGGTCCCAAGCCATGGAGGGTTTTATCAACTAAAACCAAGACCTTGAATCTAATCCGGGCTGCAACGGGCAACCAATGCAGGCGAGCCAGGACTGGGATGATATGGTCATAACGACGCACACCAACCACCAGCCTGGCTGCCGCATTCTGTACCCGCTGCAGACGCCGGAGAAGAGTCAAGGGCAGCCCCATGTAGAGCGCGTTACAGTAGTCCAGCCTCGAGATCACCAGCGCTTGGACCACTGTTCTCAGAGAGTCAACATCCAGGTATGGGCGGATCTGGGCGATCTGGCGAAGATGGAAATAAGTGGTCCTGGTCACCGACGCCACCTGGGCCTCCATGGTCAGCGCCGGGTCCAGGACCACGCCCAGATTCCGCACCCTCTCCACAGGCTGGAGGGAAACCCCCCCCCAGCTGCGGAAGAGGGCCACCGTACCCAGATGGTGAGCTCCCAAAGAACATGACCTCCGTCTTCTCGGGGTTGAGCCTAAGCCTGTTCGCCCCGGTCCAGGCCAGCACCGCATCCAAGCACTCATCAAGGATCCTCACAGCTTCCACTGCAGAGGTGGAAAAGGAGAGATAGAGCTGCATGTCATCAGCGTACTGATGACAGCAGACTCCAAATCTCCTAACGACCCCAGCCAGCGGCCTTACGTAGATGTTGAACAACATAGGGGACAGCGACGACCCCTGTGGAACCCCACAAGGGAGTATCCAAGGAGCCGACAACTCCCCCCCATGCAGAACGTACTGTGGACGGTCCTCCAGGAAGGATCGGAGCCAACTGCAAGCAGTGCCCCCGATACCAACCTCGGAGAGCCGATCCAACAGGATACCGTGGTCGACGGTATCAAAGGCCGCTGACAAATCCAGGAGAACCAACAGGGTAGAGCAACCCCTGTCGGCCGCCCGGATTAGGTCGTCTAGCAGCGCAACCAAAGCTGTTTCGGTCCCCCGACGAGGCCTGAACCCGGACTGGCAAGGATCGAGGTACTGCCGATCCTCCAGGCATGACTGCAACCGAACCGCCGCCACCCTCTCGATCACCTTGCCCATAAACGGGACGTTGGCAATTGGACGATAGTTGGTTAAGTCGTCCGAAGGGAGGCCAGATTTTTTAAGAATGGGCTTTACCACCGTCTCCTTCAGACGGGAGGGAAAAACCCCCTCGCTGAAGGAGGCGGTAGCAATAGCCGAGGCCCATTCAGCCATGGTCCCGCTGGCAGATTTAATAAGCCAGGCTGGGCAGGGATCGAAAGGGGTGGACGCCGGTCGGCAGTGAGCCATAGCCTTGGAGGCCTCGACAGTAGAAACAGGCCCAAACACATCCAACCGAGGCGACGAAGGCGGCCCAGCAACCGGAGATGCCGGGGCAGTGCTACTGCAACCGGAGTCGAAGCCGGCCCGGATGGCCTCTATTTTAGAACAAAAGAAGGCTGCGAAATTCTCACTACTGAACTCAGTAGGAGGAGGCCTAGCCAGACTAGGATTGGTGAGGTCCCGAACCACACGGAAGAGCTCCGCTTGACGGTTCGAGGCCTCACCAATTCTCAGGGAGACAAAAGATCTTTGGGCCTCCCTGATCGCGTTGGAATAGCGCCTAGTCTGGGTTACAACAGCAGCCTTACTAGTAACCGTCCGGGTTCTTCTCCAGCTGTGCTCTAGTCTTCTCCTCACCTGCTTCATCGCTCGGAGCTCAGTCGTAAACCACGGCGAGGGCCGAGCTCGGCACCGGAGAAGACGCTTAGGGGCAATCCGGTCGATGGTCTGGGCAGCTGTATCAAACCAGTGGTTGGCCACAACCTCGGCCGGCGCACCAGTCAGTTCTCCAAGAAACGCCCCAAAGGCTTCCTGGAACCGATGAGGGTCCATGAGTCTTCGGGGACGGGCCAATATAGGAGGCCAATGGTCCCCGCGAGGAGGGGCCGGAATCGCCAAAGGGAAAGTAAGCAGGTGATGGTCTGACCATGACACAGGGAGGGGGACAATGCCCCCAACCTCCAGACTCGAAGTCCCCGACATGGAGGAAAAGACCAGATCCAGGGTGTGGCCAGACCTGTGAGTGGGGCATACAACATGCTGGGACAGACCCATGGAAGCCATGGATTCCATGAACTCCAGAGCTGCCCCAGAAAGCCCACCGCCGGCATGCACATTGAAGTCACCCGCAACCAAAAGGCGCGGGGACCTCAATAGTGCAGCCCCGATGAACTCGGAGAGCTCCGGGAGGGATTGTGCTGGGTTGCGGGGAGCACGGTAACCGAGCACAATGCCAAATCTGTCCCGCTGTCCCACCAGCAGGTGAAGGCACTCTAACCCCTGGCTAACCAATGTCGAGGCCCTGCAGACATGAAAAGAATCCCGATAGACAATGGCGACCCCACCTCCCTTCTGACCCTCCAGCCTTCCTACACCCTGAACCAGATACCCGAGCGGGCACAGCAGGGAGAGAGAAGCCCCCCCCCTCTGCACCCACCCAGGTCTCGGTGATGAGAGCCAGGTCAGCCCGCCCATCTTGGATGGTATCGTATATGATAGGGATTTTATTATGGACTGACCTGGCGTTAATGATTAATAGCGAAAATGATTAATAAAAATGTTGAAGAGCACTGGGCCCAGAACTGAGCCCTGGGTTATCCTACTTGTTACCTCCTCCCAGTTTGAGAAGGAGCTATTAATCATCGCCCTCTGAATATGATTCTGTTGCCACCTATTTGTCCCTCCAACAGTTGTTCCATCCATCTCACACCCAGTTAGCTTTCTAATCATGGGGCACTTTGTCAAAAGCTTTGCTGAAGTCAAGATATACTATGTCTACAGCATTTCCTCTGTCTATCAGGGAGGTTACCCAATTTTAAAAAATGAGATCAGATTAGTCTGGCAGAATTTCCTGCTTCCGCATGCAAGTTGTTTTCTAGGTGCTTGCATAGTGAATCCTTAATAATCTGTTCTAATTTTTTCCCCTGGAATTGATGTCAGGCTGACTGGTCTGTAGTTCCCAAGTCCTTCTTTTTGCCCTTTTGGAGTATAGGGACAACATTAGCCCTTCTCTAGTCATTCAGTACCTCACCCATTTCCCGTGATTTCAAGAAAATAATGGACAGTGGTTATAAGAGTGCTTCAGTTAGTTCCTTCAATGCTCTTGGATGCAGCTCATCCATTCCATGAGATTTGAACTCGTTCAAATAAAGTAATCCTTGACTATTTGTTTATCAGTCTGTTGCTCCAACCTGTCCCCTCCACTTGCACTTCACAATCGTCTGGAGGGTTACAGTCTCTCCTCTGGGAAAAGAGTGAGCTAAAATAGGAACTAAGTACCTCTGCCTTTTCTTTGCCATCTCATAATTTTCCCATCTCTACTGAGATGAGCCACTGTTGCCTTTCTTTGTCTCTTACTATGTACAAACCTGAATAATACTTTTTTGTTGCTTTTAGTGTCTGTAACTAACTTCAGCTCATTCTCTGCTTTTCCTTCCAAATGCCATCCGTCTGGTTGCTTGCTACCTTTGTGGCCTTCTTTCAACTTCCTAAGCATGTTCCTTTTTGTTTTCAGGTACTCCCTGAGTTTTTTGTGAAGCCACAGTGGCCTCTTCTGCAGTCTTCTGCCTCTTTTTCTGTTGAAATTCTTTGCACTTGTGCCTTTAGAATTTCCTTTTTTAGAAACTCCCACTCTTCTGGGACTTCATTTCTTGCTAGGATCTCCTGCCACGGGACCTTACTCACCTTTGCTTTGAGATTATTAATATTGGCTTTCTAAAAATCCAGCATAAGTGTATGGAAGCCTTTTTCTAGAAGAAAAAAGGCACTCTCACGCAAGTTGGCTCTTTTGGTTAGAATCAAGTCAAGTATAGCTATTTTACCTCTGTGTCTGTTTCTCCCTCCCTCTTCCAATTCAGTTTAAAGCCCTTCTAATGAAGTTCTTCATGGTGTAGCAAATACTTTCTTCCCAGTCCTTGTGAAATGCAAGTAGAGATGGGCATGAAACGAGCGATTTTTCATTTTTGTTTTCATTTTTTCGTTTCGTTACGCAATGAAAACGAAATGAAATTTTTTTAAAAAAAACAAAACAAAAACAAAAACAAAACGACCAAATTTGCCGTTTTTTTCGTTTTCATTGCAGCAGATGCATTGAACTAAAAAGAATGCTAACGAAACAGCAATTTTTCGCTTTCGTTTTCGTTTTTTCGTTTCGTTACCTAACGAAATGAAAATGAAATTTTTTGCAAAAAACATCACGAAAACGAAAACGAACCGAAACGGACCTCTAAACGACCAAACGACAAACGAAACACCATTTTTTTTGAGTCGTGCCCATCTCTAAATGCAAGCCATCTCTTGCTAGCAGTCCATCTTCCAAGAAGCTTATCCCATGGTCCCCAAAACCAAATCTCTCAGAACAACAACACCTTCGTAGCCAGTCATTCATCCAAAGGCTTTACCTTTACCTTTCTATTCCTCTTCCAAGTGCTGTTATTTATTTATTTATGTACTTATTTTATTTCTATGCCTCCCATCTGGCAAAAAAAAAAAAAGCCATTCTGGATGGTTTATAACAACCAAAAACAATTAGAACATAGGTATAATATAAATTCAATTCATTTTATACTAATAACATAAACTAATAACATGGTAGGATGAATGAGAAAACTATCTGGGCTCCAATGTTTAGTCCTTACATTTCCTTCCCAGAGCTTCAAAGTTTGATGTGCTCTTTTAGAAGTTGCTCTTGGCTGTGTTGTTTGTTACCACATGGGTGAGAGGAAGGAATATATATTTGGTTTTTATGAGCGATGACAATCCTTCTGGTCACATTCCTAATCTGTGCCCCAGGGAGACAGCCTAAATGAGGGGGTTCTCGGCTCCTCCTGGCATACATCAGTTTCAATCCCACACAGCAGGGAGTCTCCAATTACAAATACTCTTCTCTTCACAAAGGGAAAGAGTCTCCTGTGACAAATGCTCTCCTCTTTGCAAAGACGTCCAGTTTCCCTTAGGGCAGGCATGCCCAAAATCCAGCCTGGGGGCCAAATGCAGCCTGTTTGCAAATTTCAAGTGGCCTGCAGCTTCTTCTCAGCCTGTCACACATCCCTGCTGGCTGGCCCCTCCCTGTGCCAACTGGAGAGGTCAGCTCTCTGGCCCTCTGCAACTGACATGGCGGGTCACTGCCAGGCAGCTGCCCCCACCTTGGGATCCTCTCGCCCTCTGAGGAAAAGATGGCAATGCCACCATGCACATCCGTCCCTTCATCCCCACCCCTCCAAAAGCCACCATGAAGTAGCACGCTCTCCCTCAGAGGTGGGAGGGTGGGCCGGCGGAGGGGCTGGGCTGGGGCTCTGCCCCCTTTGGCTGCTTGGTGCTCTCTCGCTCAAGAGTAGACTAGACCTCCTTAGAAGGAGGCTGATTCTCCTTTGCTAGAGTTTTTGAAACAGGCGTTGAATGCCATCTATCCGGGATGCTTTAACATTTGTACTTTTGTATATTGTCAAAGGATAGACTGGGTGAACCTTAGTGTTTTTTCATATTCTTCAGTTCTCTTTTTCTACGGTCCTTATTTATGAAACGTGAATATACTTCTCCTTTTATATGTGTATATATGCATTTGTTAATCAGCTGTTTATGCTTTACAGTTATGTTGGGTGGGGGTGCATAAGAGTTATTTTTTGCCACAGATATTGAACCGCATTGATGAAGGGAGAAGAGTATGAGCTCCCTGTTCCCTTTGTCTGGATGAAACTGCTGAATATGCAGCAATCTAGCATGCTATTTATGGATTAATTAGTAATACAGCTGGCAACAGGATCTCCTTCAGAAGCAAAAACCTCTCTAGAAAAATGCACTTGTTTGCTCACTTGTTCTTAAGCAACCAATGCACAGATGTCTCTACTTCCTGCTGCTTCACTCGAAGACATTTTGTTTTCACTTAGTTCTTGCTCCTTGTCTTCCATCTTGTGAGGTGGAGGTGGAGATTATGTTGAACTTTCTCATCAGCCATGAGCTTCATATAGAAAAGCTGTTTTTAGTGCCATTTTAACAGATTAAATGGTTCGTCTTTCTTTCCTTTTTTTTACCCCTTTTTTTTAAACCACTAACAATACCATATATTTGTGCCAAGGTTTTTGAGCACACACAAAACTCAACAGGGACTACGTCTGGTGACATGCAGACTGGCTCTGAATTGTTACACTGATGGTGATATTTTGCTCAGTCTGCCGCATCAGTCACTTTGGAACTGGAACTGCTAGTTTGAAAGTTGTACTCACTGACATGGACTACTGGACATAGGTCAGATAGAGCAAATGTGTTTAAATAAAACAGGAACACATATCCCAATCTCTGTGGAGCCCATTAAACTGGAGGCTGCTATCACCTCAGAGTATCTTGAGAGCTCCCATCATTTTCATTGTTGCTACTTCATTTTAAAGTTAACCTTCTGCCAATAAAGCAAAACAACTGATATAAATAGCTAGATAACTGATATCAAATAGTCAAAGATTACACATTTAGTATGCTGTGACTATTTTTGACCCAGGAAATCTGAAATCCTGCCACTTTGTCTGTATGCCACGCAGCAGTTCCAACCAGCCCATGCACCTCAGCTAAGCCCACTGTGTACACATGAAGAATATTATTTTCAGATGACCCATGGTTTTGAAACAATCTTCAGTGTTACATTTATTCACACATTTGGAAGTTAATATTTATGTTTCAACTGTTTTTTTTTGGGGGGGGGTTGAGTTGTAGTTATGGTATAACTGGAGGATATCTACTTTTTATGCTACTGCCAGTTATTTACAACAGCTTCTAGATAGACTGGCCAAAGGTTCTTTATATGTGAAAGATATTGTTTGTGTGAACATAGAGTCCTCAATTCTACATTTGCAAAGATTTCCTCTTTCTGGGTTTAAGGAAGTTCGATATATTTTGTAGAGAATTGGCATGCACAGCGAATTTTGGGACTTGTCTGAAAACACAAAATTGCACATCTCTATTTCGTGGCTAGCTTCTAATTACATGTAAAAAGATCATGCTTAACAACTGGGAAAGAACAGAGTAAATGATGAGCAGAATTCATCATTGTACCTTCCTTTATTTTTGTAGGTCCGCTATTCCCCTGAAAATTTTGCAAGCAATATACAGACAGCTCTGGATATACTCCATAATGAGGTATTTAAAAGAAACATTGCTGCATTGCCAGGAGAAGAAAAGAATAAAAGGAATTTCAATGGGTTTTTTATTTTTATGTGCTATCAAGTTGCTACAGATTTAATGCAGTCCTGTGAACCAGTGGCCTCTAGAAGACCTTAACATTTAGAGACAGGCATGAAGCCAACGAAGCGCTTTGTTGTGTGAACATCCCACATGGTATCTCAGGTGCTGCACAGATCCACCCCACTCCCTCACCCAGGCCGGATGGGTCACTTACCATTCATTGCATGCAGCCAGGGTCCTTCTTCCACAGAGGCACTCCAATCTGGTAAGGAACTATGCCGGCAGCTGACCACTCATCAGCTGCAAAGGGAAGAATCTCCATTCTGGCTCCTTGCCGGAGTGGTTGGCTGCTGTCAGAGGTGATTCAGTCTGGAGAAGCCACTGCCTGGATTGGAGTGCCACTAGGGATGAAGGGCCCCAGCAGGGCATGATACCTGGTAAGTGGTCCAGCTGGTCCAGGGGAGGAGGATAGATCCACGTGGCACCTGGGGTGCCACATGTGGGGCTTCCTATGAAGCTCTTCAGGCGCTTCATGCCTATCTCTACTTATCATTAACTGACCTGCTCGCATAGTGCAAACTAGTGACCATGGTTTCCTTTGCTGAACCAATCCATCTTATGTTTGATTTTCTGCTTTTCCTATTGCCTTTCACTCTTGTTCTCATTATTGTCTTTTCCAATGAGCTGCCTTGTCAGGGTAGGTCTAAAGTTTCTGTTTAATCATTTTGGCTTCTGTTGAGAATTCAAGTTTGATTTTATCTAGAACGGGCTTATCTTTCTGGCAGTCCTTGATATCCATAAAGCTCTCCTCCAGTATCACATCATTTTCTAACTTTCACTATTATATCATATCATTGTACAAAACGATAGTAAGGACGCACCTGGAGTATTGCGTACAATTCTGGTCACCACATCTCAAAAAAGACATAGTGGAACTGGAAAAGGTGCAGATGAGAGTGACTAAAATGATTACTGGGCTGGGGCACCTCCCTTATGAGGAAAGGCTAAAATATTTGGGGCTCTTTAGTCTGGAAAAAAGGTGCCTGAGGGGGGGGACATGATTGAGACATACCAATTAATGCAGGGCATGAGTCAAGTGGATAGATGGACACACTTCTCCCTCTCACAAAATACCAAAACTAGGGGACATCCACTAAAACTGTGGGTTGGGAGAGCGAGAACAGACAAAAGAAAATATTTTTTTACCCAGCATGTTGTTAGTCTGTGGAACTCCCTGCCACAAGAGGTGGTGATGGCATTTGGCCTGGATGCCTTCAAAAGGGGATTGGACAGATTCCTGGGGAAAAGTCCATCACAGGGTACAAACCATGTTGAAAATACATAATCTCCAGGCTTCAATGACCAGATGCAGGGGAGTGGTAGCAGGAGACAGATAGCTAGTCTCGTGCGCTCCAAGAGGCATTTGGTGGGGCCACTGTGAGATACAGGAAGCTGGACTAGATGGGCCTTTGGCCTGATCCAGCATGGCTCTTCTTCTGTTCTTCTGTTCTTGTGTTATATGCAATAATATGAAATAACACAGTGTTCTAGCTTTGGTTTCCCACAACACATTCTTGAATTTAAGAAAGCAAGTTACTCAAGAATATTTATTAATTTTATTTATTATTAAAAATCAGCCCATCCTTTCAGCAAATTCCTATGACAGTTTATGTGCAACAAATATTTTCAAGAATAGCAGACTTAAAGAGTAATATAAGCACATGACAGCAGAAAGCTACATGTTATGATCTCATAGTTTTAAGGAGGGTTTTTCATACCAACTATGGATGTAGTGCATGCTTTTTCCTGTACATGATGTCCTATCTCATGCATCAGTGTGTCTCTGTAATTGCTCATGGCACATGATGACATCAAGCAACTAAAAGGAAGCCCTTCTTTTACATAACTGCCCTCTGCAGGAGTGCAGTGTCTGAATTACATGGTATCTCTACTGCAGCAACAAAGAAGGACTGAACTTCAACAAGATTTCCCCCTATAAATCAAATTATATTTATGATTTAAATAACTATTTACCAAGGGATAAATCTTTATCCTCAACTAGAGATATTAGAAAGCAGAAAAAATGAAATAAATTGTGTGATAGCACAGTGTATTGGCAATGCTCAGAAAAGACGACCAAAGAACTGTGTTTGTAAGCAATAATCTAAATAAATAGACAACTATCCCCATTCACAAGGGAGATTGCCAAGGAAGCTTTCCATTTCTAAGGATCATTAAGTGACTTAGACAAAGCACAGAGGAAGAGACAGGAACGGAATTAGTGTTGTTGATTTATTTCCTTTTAAAAGAAAGAAAATCAGTCTAGATTGTGCTGAACAGGAGCACTTAAAATCCAATGTGGTTGATTCTTGCATAGAGACTGCCAAGATCACTCCATATGCACTTCAAAATGACCCTGTTTAGCATGGTCTGGACTGGTGGTGTAGGCCAGGATGATTGGGCCATGCACTGATAGCCCCAAAAATTGATGACTGCAATTCACTCTACCTGAGGCTTCCCTTGAAGCTGGTACAGAAACAACAGGGAGTCCAGATTAAAGCAGCTAGATTGGCGGCTGTTGTGGGGAAGTTTGACCATATCAACTCCCGTTCATTTGCACTGGTTAATGGTCTTCTTCCAGCCAGGTTCAAGGTCTTGGTTCTAACAGATAAAGCCCTAAGTGGGTTGGGTCCTTGTTGCTTGTCCGAATGTCTTTTGCCAAGTTCAGCTGTCTCTCTGACCCAGACATCACACCTGAAAGCTTGGGGGAAAGTACTGCTTAAACTATATCTCTCAGAATTCCCTAGCTATGCTAAAAACATTTGATCATTTGGGCATATTGCTATAAAAAACAGTGCCCATCAAATAAATCACATTAGTCGCATATGTCAGAGTTCCTAGTTCCTGCTGATTGGGGGATGCTGGAAGATAAAGTCCAAAAAAGTAATTTTTTCCATGGTCTCAAGAACCAGATGGTTTGGGACCTGGTTATTACTTATTCCATTTTATATTCACCTCTCGGCAGGTCCCTCGAGCATTTGTGAACCTAGTGACGATCCTTCACATAACATCTCTGAGGAAACTGTATCAAGAGAAGAAAGTCTACTGCCCAAGGCTAATTTTGAGGTTTGAAATTAATTGACATTTCAGGTTTTGCTACAACTAAGATATGTTGTACCATCTCTGAAAATGAAAAAGTTGCTTATGATCATTTGGATTGTTATTTTTTTCTAATAATACAAATTTTATGTATGCATCTGAGAATACACGTGTACAAGTTTGGGGTGGGATACAATCCCAAAACATCCACACTGAAATGAATCTATTAGTCTTAAGGACTACAATGCTTCTATTTTTTTTGTCATAGAATACTTCTGTGAAACAAATAAACAAACCATAATATCCTCTATATGTTTGGAAACATCAGCAGCTACATAGGAAATTGATTTATACTAGACATTGAGGGCACATCCAAATGGGGTGGCCAGGTTCATTCTTAAAAGGTTCTTATTTTTACTGTGATATGTTCTATCTCTTACTTGAGAGATCCTTCCATTTGCACTAGTGAGTACTTTTTCTCCCATGAAACGGGTTCAGTGCCTCCCCTAAAAAGAGTCCTTGATTATATAGTTTTGCCTTCTGAACTGAAGAATCCAGGAACATGGAATGGAGTAAATGAGGGCCACAAGTTTGTTGAACTTTAAAATCATCTACTGTCCTGAAGAAGGGCCTCCATATTCTGGAAGTAAGGTAAATGTCACATTCCTCCTCAAACACTTCTTGTGTTTAAAGGTCTTGCTGTCCAACCCCTGCTGTAATCCTGTCTTACACCTGGGTATGTCCAAACCAAGGCACTTTTGCCCTAAATCAGAGGAGGCTATATCCTGGCTGTTCCAAAGGCTGCTGTACTGAGAGGCTGTATAGAGATTCCTATGAGCCTGTCCACTGAATCCCTCACAAAGTACCCAATGTTAGCAAATCATCCCTACTGATCCTCCTTCACTTCAAGTATGATGTGCTATTTAACTACAACCCCACTCTCTGATCTTGACCTTCATTCCTGAGACAATCAGGACAGGAGAATCATACATTGCCCTGCCACTTTTTGTTCAATACGCCAATCAAGTGACAGTGACCTAAAATTCCCTCCAACCAGCTATGGTTGTGCTGGTTCCCATACCAAGGCAGTAGTCTAGATCGAAACTGAATCCAAAGAGGTCAGTGTCCATGGTAGGGAGGACTTATAAGACCAGTAATCCCCTACCCCATTAGAGTTGAAAACACTTTCATGGTGGAAAAACATATTCGAGGTATTATTTTGTGTCAAGACCTCAAAAGGAATCCCACGTTTAAGTCCTGAGGACCAAAGACAGAAAAAGCAATCTCATTCACAAATGCCAAGAGAAAGATAAACCTCCTCCTGTAATATGTACAGAAAAATAGCTCTTTGCTTATTTTTTGCCTTCTATCTGCAGGGCATCTTTAATACTTCATTCTGACGTTAGTCTCAGCAAGAAATCAAAAATCATTTCAGGTGGCCTTTTACAAATCTATTGACTGGCAAGGTGAAATGTCATCTTGAAAAGAAGTCTGTTAATGCCTGCTAGATTTTGCTTGCTTTGATGTGTTGCATGTATATTAGACTTTGATGAGAAAACTAAGGGAGCTTTTACACGACTTCTAAAATCTGCTGGCAACTTAAATTCGGACCAGAGATTGTGGGGGTTCTGCTTCCTGTGTTCCCACCCTTCCGCACTCCATTGCTCCTGTCTGTGGTGAGGGGGAGGGAGAAAAAGGGGAGAAAAGAATGCAGGCTCACCTCCGTCTGCTGTCAGAGCAGCCCTGTAGGGATTCCAGGCTGTTAAAGGGGTGGGAGGACAACAAAAACAGAAGGCAAGGAGAGCCCGGCATCCACAGCTTTATAATCCGCATTGGAATTTTTTTTACCTCCGGAGACCAGGTACTTGTAAAATGTGCTGGGGCGCACTTAGGTGGGCGTGGTCATACTTAATTTTTTTAAAGTCTGCAGCTGGTGGGAAAACAATTTTAAGCTCCACATCTGGGAGCCCTTTGCCTTGGATTTTAGGGGTCATGTAAAAGCAGCCTAAGATGTGTGGCTTGGTATAATAAATATCTAACTGTAGTCCATAAAAGAGATAAGGGGGCAAAATCCTATCTATTATGTCTAGAGATGGGCACGAAACGAACAATTTTTCATTTCCATTTTCGTTTTTTTGTCGTTACATAACGAAACGACAAATCAATTTTGTCTCTAAAATGAAATGAAACGAACAGAAACACTGGAAATTTTGTCGTGCGTTTCGTTTCCGTTACTGCAATATGAGTGAATTGCTTAAAATCCTTAAAAAAACACAAAAATTGAAATAAATGGTAACGAAATGGTAACAAAATGAATGAAAACAAAAACGAATTTTTTGCAAAAATTCACGAAAAACAGAAACGAACCGAAACGGACCCCCCCAAATGACAAATGACAAATGAAATGCCATTTTTTTTATTCGTGCCCATCTCTAATTATGTCTACCGGAATGTGCACATCTTTTATTGGAGGCCCAAATATTGGAAGAAAGACTATAAAAGCTAAAATATTTGACCATTTTGGCAATTACTATAAAGAACAGCGCCCATCAGAGAAATTACATTAGTCACCTTGGGTGCCATTTTTTCCTCAGAAAAGGGGGGCATATGTCAGAGTTCCTAGTACCTAGTGAATATCATCCAGTGCATGGAAGATATAGTTAATGCTAAAGATAGTTCTTTGGCACAGCACATCAGAAGACCATGTTATTTTATTGCTTTTTTATGGCAGTGGTGCCAGGGAACACACAGGGTCAACCTAAATCACTATGTGCTTGGCCAGAAGCCCAAAAAATGGTTGCTCTTCTTGCTTTGCTAACTTCAGAATTCCTACCTATAATGAATCAGGGCATTTGAGAAGGATGGAAAAGGTCAACAATATCTTGAGATAATCTCTTTTTTTTTAAAAAAAAAAAAGGGATCAGAGAAGCTCTTCTCTAATCTCTCTTAGACTCTCCTCCCGGCCCTTGGTGAGTTATTAGAATGGTGTGATAATCCTATACTTGTGCCCAGTGACATTTGTTCAAGAGAAACTGCAAAGCGAACAGTGAAAGGTAGCAATTGTGTCCCCTATTTCTGAACTGAGAAAATGCTGCATACTCATTAGAAAAGATCTGCCAATTAGACTGTAGGGCTGAGGCTGGAAGAGATGCAGTGGTGACCATTGCTTGTGGATAGGACATCAGGAGAGAAGGAGAAGAAGAAAGGAATACCCTTGTTTTGACTGACTGAGTGAGACAGACCACCTTGTCACCTGACAGGGCTGTTTCTGCTACTGGATAGAGTAAGACAAAGACTAGAGATGGGCACGAATCGAAAAAATGGCATTTCGGTTTTTCGTTTTTTGTTTAGGGGGTCTCTTTTGGTTCATTTTCATTTTTCATGAATGTTTGAAAAAAATCATTTTCGTTTATTCATTATTCATTTTTACCCGCTTTTTGCACATTTTAAAGCATTTCCATGCGCGGGCATCCCCCAATGCCCCAGGCCAGAGGGGAAAAACTTTAAAAAATTGATGCTGGCAGAGACACAGTATAGACTAGGTACGCAGGGAGGCTGCAAAGGCAGCGGCGGGCATTGCCCAGGGTGCATGGCAGCCGCAGCGTGACTGCACTGCGGGTGAGGGGAAGGTACTCACTGCGAGATACGCACGCACGCACACACACAGGGAGGCTGCAGGACTGAAGCTAGAGAGAAATCTCTTCTTTCTCTCCCCTAAGAGCCAGGCTGCAGCCGGCAGGAACACAGAGACACACACCTGCCTGCCTGGCCTCAAGTGAAAATAACGAGTCACAGAGGCAGCAATCCCACCCTAACTCCCACCGGAGACTGCAAGGAGGACGGGGGCTGCCAGAGTTTTTTATGCACTCTGTGGCTGCCAGACCTGCCCAGTCTGCAACCTGGGCATGCTATTGGTTGAAGTTGTCCAAGAATTTACATGATCCCATCACGTGGCTTGCCTCCATTTTGTGGCTGGCAACATCCATTTTGTCATCCTTAAAGGGAAAAGAAAAATACATCGCGATGGGAGAAGACAAAAACAAATGTTTTAAGGACCCCAACCCCCCAGTAGGTATTATCAGACAGTATAAATAATTATTGCTGCATTTTTATGGATGTCCAGGGCGTTTTTTAACATTTAAAACAGCTCATTTCATTGTGCATCACCATTAACGAAAAACAAAACGTAACGAACCTAATTTTTGTGGTTCTGTTCGGTTGTTCCAATTTCATCACAATGTTCGTTATTCGTTTCATTACGTAATGAAATGAATAATGAATAACGGAAACGAAAAAAAGTTCATTTCGTGCCCATCTCTAACAAAGGCCATAGAAAACAGATGCAGTGAGGCAGAAATTGCAGCTCTTTCTCTCTGTTGGAGGGCAGAACTGTGTTTTTCACATGGAATGCCCTGCATCCCCATACTTATTCCACTCCAGTCATTTGTGATTGATCACTTTTTTTCTCACCAGTATTGAAGGGTAGTAAACTGTCAGCCAGAAGCTACGCTTCAGGATGCAAAATGAATGGTTGAGGATACAGTGTTGACCATTGACTCCAACCCCAGCATGGCCAGAAATGGCAGAGGCTGAAAAATAAAGATGGAACTAAAACACAATGTGTGTGTCCACAGAATTAGCATGTGGTTGCTGCACACATTTAGGGCAGGAGGAACACTCATCTCTATTCATAATTTCTGAACATACACATCTTTTGGCTGTTCACACATCTGAAGTATTTCCAGAGGATATTTTGACTTAGGCTGTGACTAAGTGCTTTGACTTGTGGGTGCAGTTGCTGCTGCTTTAGATACCATAATCCTTAACTCCAAAGATATGGAAGTCCGCTTTGGTTTCTTGTTGGTGAGAGGCTGAGATCTGACTTAGCATCACTTCTGATTATTTACTTGCTTGCTTGATAGTCACCAGGGCTCAACTCTTGTGTTGATAAAAGCTTAGAGTTTCAGTTGATGAACATTCAAAGAATCAAATTCCATTGTGAGTAACTGAGGAAGTGGGATTTATGTCTACAAAAGCTCAGGGTACAATAGTAAATAAATCTGTATAATAAACACAATAAATTTGTTAGTCTTAAAGGTGTCACTTTATATTATATTGCTGCAACACATGATCACAGCTGTAAGAAAGTAAAGCAAGAAATATTTCTCAATCTTCCGGCTGTTCACTTACTGGAAACTCTGATTGTGAAAGGTAATTAATATTAATGTTTTCCCCACAATACCTTAATTTCCACTGGAACCCTAATTGATACCTGTAGGGACCAATAAGAAGTGGGAGAAACTCTTATTCCTACACAGTAAAGAGGCCGGCAGACATTAATTTGCAGTTTGGATACAACCATTTCAGGACTTTGAGCTCCCTTATGCCTGGTGTAGAGAGATGCTTGTGATCAAACTAGGAGGTGCCTATCTTTTCCCCTCCATGAAGTTCATGGGCCATTTGTACCAGAGCGAAAGGAAGAGGAATATGTGACTTTACAAACCATGTGCCCCCCTCTTCCTATCTAGATCACTGTGTTCTTGTGTTTTGAAACCTGATGATGACTCCGCTGCAGTTGAGCTGCTGGAATCTTTCAACAAAAGGTATCAGGTAAGGACATACAGATGATGTGGAAGCAATGTAATAATCTTCCTACGTATCTCCTTTAGAATCTGTTTGCCAAATTTATGTTCTCAAGGAAGAGTTGCAAGTAACCATCAAATTGTAGCTTTCTTTCACAAAACAGCCATCATCATTCAGCAATCATGCAAAAAGCTTTCCCATCTCAACTCCCAGTGGGAAGTAATCTGGCCAGTTAAAGCTTATTTCTTGGTAATTGCTATGTGAACTGCTTGTGTGAATTTGTCATGGGTAGAGCCTGTAACAGATGAAGATTTATCCTGTCTTTGATTATTACTCTACTTTCTGAAACATTATCAAGGGACTAGATATGGACCAGAGGCTGGGAGCTCAGTTCCCCACTGTGCCTTCTTCACAGGCACTGGACTTAATTATCCTTCCTGTCCTGTTGTTCTAAGATGCTCTGGGATACACTCTTCGTCAGAAACTGACCTTGTCACAAGCACAGAGGCTCCACACTAGACTTGGTGCTATTTAGTAGTAATGATTTCCCAGTAGAGATGGGCACGAAACAAAAATATAGCTTTCACTTCATTTTGTTTGTTTCATTTCATTTTTGACAAATTTTTGAAAGAATTTCTGAAAAGATACAAACCAAAATGAAACAATTTGTTACACTGGCTACAAAATGGCTCCCCTGGGACCTAAAGGCACCTTCATCTTCCTTCATCTCTTCCCTTTAATCCCTCAAAATTTGGAGAGGTTTGGGGTTCAGAGGGCCACATTATTCAACTCCGAAGTGGGTCACCCCAGGAAAAAAAATCATTTGTAATTGGAAAGTTATGAACTCAAAAATAGTGATCCTTGGCATCTAGCAGCATGGAAAATACAAGGGAGCTCCCTTGAGCTCTTCCTTGTGCGCCTCCAAATTTGGAGAGCTTTGGCTTCCAGAGGGTCAAGTTATTCAACTCCAAAGTAGCTCCCCCCCCCGGGAATCCATTTGTAATTAGAAAGCACTATTCTAGTTACAAATGGACCCAATCATCTCAAGTATCTTAGCAATTGACAAACTGTTGTCTGAAAATTGGGGTGGAAAATTTGAATCCTGCTGCAAGGGATGGTGCTTGAGACCATGTCCCCACAGATAATGTTTTTAGCCTGAGTTTCAACTTGTCTCCCATAAAACAGAGTGACAGACATTCTGGACATGTAGTGTGAATTTTGGGACTCTTTTCTACAAGTTTTCTGCACTGTTCATGAAGTGGTGGTGCCCAGTCTGAAAAGGTGTAATTTTCTCCACAAAAGCTTGCAATTTATTTGATTTCTTTTTTTAGTGGTAAAAAAAATCCTCCCTATTCTTACATCTGTATAATTCTAAGGTCCACATGGCTGTTTCCTAAATCTTAGCTGTCTCTAAATTGTTTAAATTGATTTGGGTTTAAACAATTTGCTGATATAGTATGGCAAATCATACTACAGCTTCTTCAGTGAATACTGGCAGAAAGGACAGAAAGACTGAAAGAGACAGAGACTCTATGTTTTCTTGCTAAGTATTAGGTGACCTGGTTAGAGACAAATCAGGATTAAGCCAAAGGCTTAAGGAAGGACGTGTCTTTCAGCTTTGAAATGTGGTTCAGTAGGACAGTGAAGCATGGCAGTGTGAAGAAAGGGAGGAGCAGCAGCAGGAAGAGGGGAAATGGGATGAGAACAGCATGAAAGGCAGCTCTGGCTTCAAAGAACCAGTGAAGGAAACAATACCTCTATTTTAATTAGGACATTCAGTGGAAAAAACGGCCACAGCACAAGTGAGGGCTATACTCTAACAAGCTTGACTCTAGCTACTTGATTTCATACACCAAACCATTTTCCAAATTAACTTCATTTGATTGATGGACCAATCTGGTCCTTGAATTCAGATACAGGCACAATTGGGGGGTGGGTGGAAATTGAAATTCAGTCTCATTTCACAAAACAAAACACCCTTTCTCAGCCATATGATCCCTGCTTCTGTTTAGTAGGTGGAAGGGTGAGTTGTGATGTTCAAGGCCAGACTGCATGGAGAGATGTGACTGAGCCTTCCAACTTTCGAAAAGAAAAACTAGAGTGTGAGTGCTCACGGTTTTTTTCAGAGCACCTGGATTGTATGTGTGCCACCCTTCCTTTATAGGAAATTCTAACAACCTGCATCGTCCCTGTGATCATATAAGGGTGGTGAGATAGAAAGAAGGAAGGGGCTTCTGTCTTTTTCCTAATCATTTTGCCTGAGGTACCTTGCCAACGCAGTGGTGAGAAAAATGGTACCGACTGAAATGCTGCTTTTTGTGCAAAAGCAAAGCTTTCTGCTTATATACTGCCCTGTATCACTTCAAATAATCTCCAGGTGGTTTACAGTTTAATTACCGTATGCAGGCTACACATTGCCCCCCACCCCAGCAAGCTAGGTACTCATTTTACCGACCTCAGAAGGAGGGAAAGCAGAGTCAACCATGAGTCGGCTACCTGGGATTGAACCCCAGGTCGTGAGCACAGTTTTACCTGCAGTACAGGCATTTAACCACTGCTTCATACAGGCATCTGTGAATAAAGCTCTGCATGTATGGAAGCTGTGATTCCAGCAGCTGTTGCCATTGCTGCCCACAATGTTCTTGTGTCTCTCTGTTGCTCTGAGTCCAGGAATGGGGGGGGGCACATAAACATCTCTCTCAACAAGGCTCTCTCATCAATGTTGAGAGAGAGGTCTGGAAGGGGCTATAGCAAGGGTGTATAGCAGCTGTTGGAATATTATCCGCCGCACCCAAAGCCTTCCCGTCACGTGGAGTCTCATTCCCATCCTCCTTTGTGATCCAAGGCAATGATGTAAAACTAATTTTGGCTCTACCCAGTAACTCTTCCTTTCGGCTTCAACAGCCCTAGTGTGTAGCACACCAGGAAAAAAAGAAATGACTATGGGTTCTGTTTTGTTAGGAGGAAACTCACCGCCTCATTCAGAATGGAAGATACAACACAAGGGAAGATTTCACAGTGGTTGTGCAGCCGTTTTTGGAAGAGGCACAAATGCCTATGACTTCGGTAAAGTACAAAGACGTACATTTACAAATGTGGCAAATTTCTGCTGATGTCGCTTTTTATATACATTTGCTTTAATTCAAGGCAAATGGATTCATCCTTCTATATAGGTTTTGCACTATAACCCTCCCCCATAAGTGCAGAACATTGACTATTCTCCTTTGGGCACATGGGCATTGTAGTCCAAAGAGCCAGAGGGCACAGGGTGACTTCCAACTGCTTTAAGAGGCTTCATTGCAACCAAATATTTCTATTCCTCTTCTAGTTGGAATAAGGTGTCAGAGACCATCTTTTCAAATAGTCTCAGATTATAGATTATATTGGCCTGTGGACAATAGCTCACCTTGCTTAGCATCTTGTATGGACTCCTAAATGGTACAAAGGATGTATAGAGAAAAAAACCAGAGTGCCGCTCTATAATGAGTCCACACAAGAGATTTAACATTAATATCATTAAGACAATACTAGAGGGCTGTTCAATCCCCATAAAGGGCAATTGCTGTCCTTGATCCTTTTTCTGTCCCTATGTTTTGGTTTCAAACAAGTTTTTACAATAAGCCTGCTTTTTAAAAAGGCATGCTTAAATTAGGCATTTCCCCCTCCCAAGCTCATGTGAAGCTCCTTGTCAAGAATATGGTCTAGATCTGGATTAGGCTTCTGCTGAAGTAGATTCTGCCATAATGAGGTCAGGAGCACATCCCTGATTGTGGCTCTGCAGCGGATCCCTTCCCCCCTCAATTCAAAATGAAGCATGCCAGTTTCTGCATGAAATTTTTTTAAGGCATACTTACTAATTTGTGGTCTGCCATCTACCTGAGCATTTCTTGGAAATGCTATCTATGTATCTGTAGACCCATCTCTGCAGCTTGTGTTCCATGAATGGTCATTATGCCCACCTTGTGTACCTTTAAGATCCCACAAGGTGAGCCACTTGAATTTAATGGCCATTTTGGTTCCCTTTTTATAGTCGCAGGCAGTTTTCTTTGTACCAGGTGAAGGGATTTCTGGTCCCCAAAGGTATATGCAACAACATTTCTGTTTTACCACAACACTCTGCTTTCTGCCTTTATGAATATATCTGCTTTGTTGGGAATAAATATACCTGTTTCACTGCAGGCCTTTTATTTTTCTTCTTTAGGATGGATTGCCTGATTCTTCATATTTTGCCCCAGACTGCTTCCACTTCCATCAGAAAGCTCACACCCAAGCTGCTCTCGGTCTGTGGAATAACATGGTAAGAGGTCTTTGTGGTTAAATCTTAGTGTAATCCTTGAGTTTCTTAAATCTCTCAGTCAGGGATTGGACAACATGTGCCTCTCCAGATGTTGGACTAAGGATGATGGGAATGGCAAACCAACAAGGGTTGGGCAAGATTTTGCCATTAGATTGATTTTAATTGGAAATGTATAGAATTCACAAATCTCTCCCTCTTCAGCGTGGCATGAAAAAAGAAAATTAAATGCAGGAGTTGGCCAGCCATGTCTAAGATTCTGAATTCATAAAATCTGGATTTGTCTGCTTGTGTATTCGACCCTGCTAGTGTGATTCTAGGAAGCCTTTCACACCAGTGGTCTTGCTAGGGACAGCTGGATCTCTTGAAATGGATCAGGGATGTGATTTGCAACAATACATTTGCAGGCTCCAAGCTTAAGTTCCTGTTGCCCCTCCTTTAAATGATTGTGATGTGCCTCAGCACAATGACCCAGGAATTGTATCCATCAGATCTAATTAAATGATGTTCAAGAACTGCTGGCCAATTAATTGTTTTCCTGCAACAGATGGCCAAGAGATGGTTGGTTGGTGTTTTTGCTTATTTATTGCATGTCGCACATTGTTAAAAATGATGTGGGAACTCAGGAAGTTGATTATGGAAGGGAAGTAACTTGTTGAGGTCCTGGTCTATGACAGGGGAGCCCGTTTGGATTTAGCCTCCTCCTTTGGGCAGCAAAGCTAAGAAAAATCTGCAGTAATTTAAAAGCATTGACACATAAAATGTCTTCAGCAGTGGATTAACAGGCTATGCCTGCCCTGCAGGTAAACATATTTCTGACAGTGCAGTTGTTGGTTTTTCAAATTAGTCACGCCTGTAGTTATACAGTGAATTTATATGTGGGTCTCTGCTTCCCAGCTGACAATCTCACCCTGTACCTCTGTATATTTGGATTATTGTGGGGCAAATTGGCTCTTTTAGTTGACAGTAGAGGAAACCTTTCCCCCTCGTTGCTAAAATGGTGTGATTTTGCAAAGACTGCAAGTGGAGAACGATGGGCAAAACCTTCCCATGGTCCTAAAAAACACAAACACAAACTCAAACACATGGACACAATATTTAAATAAACATATAGTATTTTTCCATGTATAAGACTATATTTTTCTCTAAAATTATTGGACTAAGAACTGAGGATCATCTTATACACAGAGGTAACACAAGAAGCGAACCATGTGGTTGTAATTTTGGGTTGCAAACGCGGGGGTTGTATTATACATGGGCTGGCTTATAGATGGAAAAATATGGGGTATCTGATGTGATTCGCAACAATACATTTGCAGGCTCCAAGCCTTAGCACACAAAGCCTTAGCCAGTTAGTGCACTAGGGATGTCTGTGAATATTCTCAGTCATCCAGGTGAGGTTATCTGGAAGCTGAGTGATGACAACTGGACTTTTTTTTTTCTTGAGAGACTGAAACGTTTCACTGTTCATTCAAGCAGCTTCTGCCCATGACACCCGATCATCTGAGGCAGGACATTTGAGGGTGCCATCACTGAAGGAGGCCCGCAAATCTTTGATGAAAAATTGGGCTTTCTCAGTGGTGGCCCCTCGGCTCCGGAACCAACTTCCTCCTGAAATCTGTCTGGCACCTTCCCTCGCAGTCTTTAAGAAGAATCTAAAGACGTGGCTATTTAAAAAAGCTTTTCCCAGATATTAATCTGTTCTAATGATTGTTATTATATATTTATTTGCTTTTATCTGTAGCCCATCTTGCTCCTGTTTTATGCTGTTGTTATATATTATTTACTAGTTATAGTGTTTTTATTTATATACTTGTGCTTATTTGTTATATTGTATTTACTGCTTATGGTTTGATTTCTTTTCAGCTTGTAAACCGCCCAGAGTAGCCATGTAGCTAGATGGAGCGGTATATAAATTTGATAAATAAATAAATAAATAAATAAATAAATAAATAAATAAATAAATAAATAAATAAATAAATCTGAGGGAAGTTAGTGGTGAGACCTCCAGTTTACAGTTCACCTTGATTTCACATCACCCTGGTCTGAATAGGCTTGTTAGATGGACAGTGGCCTAAGGTGTGTGAAAGTCCCATCTATGCAACCTTCCCAACACCCATTAATTGTGGGTTGTTAGCTGTGGCTTTGCTGGTAGAGGTATGAAGTGCTTTTTTTTTTGTTTGGGAACAGTTGAAAGAACAGCTTGATAAGTAGGAGGAAGATTGTGCCTGAGCCCTCCTCCTCTGTTGAGAGAGGGGTTTTCAATACACACATGAATAGCTTCCCTGACCCCCTCTCTTGAACCACCTATCTTCTCTATCTAATATGTGTATATTTTCCTCTTTGAATGAGTGCCTAGGGATGCAACACCATAGTAGGGAAAATGTAAATGCATCCACTGTAAAGTTGCACAAGGAAAGTTAGGTTCCTCTGGTTTGATTTGCTGCAGCCAACCACACAGGGGTCAGGAGAAGAAATCAGCCTTGTTTGCAGCTTGTTAACTGCTTGAGTCCTCCTCCTCATATCTGGTACCTGGGTCTCCTTGTTTCCCTCTTCCCTTCCTTTCCTGTTTCGTTTCTTTATTTCTTCTTTTTCAAAATGGTCCCTGTCCAAGCATCAGGACAGGGAGCCTTTAAAAGAAAAGAAAAACAAAACAAAACACACAAATGAGTTCTTGGCACAGAGAGAGGAGGACTTTCTGTTCCAGCCATCCAGATTTGGAGGCGGCACAGATCTCTCTTAAAAAAAACCTCATCTCTCTCCTTGCCGAATCCTTGCTCTCTTTCTTAAACGTTGCTTGATAGCAGCCCCAGCACATGATTGACAAGGCATTAAATCAAATGGAAAGGAAGGGAAGGGAAGAGGAAGGTAGATGTAGGCACCAGGTCTGGGGAGGAAGTGATTCCAATCAAAACCAGTTTCCCTGCAACTCTGCCTCTCTCACAGCTGCTGGACCAACCCTTCCACATTTGTTTATGCAATCCCACCATCTGAACCAATGTGAAAGCACTTGATTCCCAAAAATGCCTGATCCAACATATGGATCAAGGGGGAAAACTCCACAGTGATTCACACTGACTTTTATGTCATGGTCTCTACAGAAAACTGTCCCGGGGGAATTTTCTTCATTCTTTATCAGTGTAGTCTGATCCTATATTTATCTATGGGCCTTTTTACACGACCCCTAAGATCCACTGGCCACTTAAATTCGGACCAGAGATCTTAGGGGTTTGTCGCTCTTCCTCTGTCCCCACCCCCCTCCGCACTTCCTGGTTGCTGGCTGCGTGAGGGAGGGAGAAAAAAGAAAGAAAAGAATGCCGGTTTACCTCCGTTTTGTTCCCGGCAGCATTCAGATCTCTTAAAGGGGCGGGGCAAAAAAAGAACAAACAGAAGCCAGGAGAGCCCCGCACTCACTATCCTTACACTGGATCAAATATTTGTCACATCCAAAAAGCAGGTACCTGAAAGCTGCACTGGGACGCGCTAAAGTGGGCGGGGTCGCACTTAATTTCCTCTTAACTCCGGAGCTGGTGGGTAAACATTTTTAATCTCCGGAGCTGGGAGCCATTTGCCCCGGAGTTTAGGGGTCGTGTATAAACGCCCTATGTAGTCTCTCCCGAGGGCCAATCTCTGCCCAGGATTTTATTTTATTTTATTTTATTTTATTCTTTAATTTTTTTTACCTTTCTCTGTAAAAGGACCCAAAGGTTCTTACATAATTATAATACAATCTTTAATCTTTAAAGCTAAAACATGTGTGCAGATATGAAAAAAGGATCAAACAAATACCATATTGAAAAACAAAAGCAATATCAAAACACATTCGGGGCAGTAAGATTCAATAATTCTTGTAAAAACCCAACTCAGGCAGCCATTCACTCAGGGAAAGCTTGCCTGAAGAGAAAGGACTTTGTCTGCTTGCTGAAAGGCAGCCAAGGTGGGGCCAGCCTGGTTTCTTGTGAGAGGGAGTTCCAAAGTCTATTGAACAGCAACAGAAAAGTCCCTTGCCTGTGTCCCTACTTTTCTCTCAAGCTCTCTGTAATAGTCTAGGCTCTTTGGCCACATATTTTGTATTGTTCTATTCTCTTCCACAAATTTCAGATTTTTTTAAACCTACAAAGCAAGTAAACCCGACAGGATCAGATAAATACAAACATCAGGCCATAATATGGAATTTGCAATTTGGTTTATCCCTTTCCTTCTAGACTTTATCACTTAGAGAGTTATTTTATGATTCACCTGGACTTTCCTTTTCCTTTTTCCTTCGGTGCAGCTGGAACCTGTTGGACAAAAGACAAAACTACGAAGGCTTGAAAATACGATAACTCCCAAATGTCCAAGTGAGGTAAAGTTTATCTCCTTAATAATATGTTGCATAGTGCTGCTCTTGCTAACCAGATGGTACCATTAGGATTTGACAGACATATCTTCTACCTCTTCCTCACTGTCCTGTTGAAGAGATAAAGTTGCATTGCTACTTCTCTGGGTCTATAAACTGCAACAATTGCAATTGTGAGTAGGAAATGCACACCCTTAAATCCAAGTGACTATTAGCTTTCTGGTAGATGATATGCAACAGTGGGCTTGTCTTACACAGAGAAGAAGCAATGCTATTATGCAAATACAGACAGTGGCCTCAGGTAGCAATATTGTGTATGTGTGAAACAGTGGCAGGGGCAGGAGGTGTCTGCGTGTAAGTAAGCTAATTCCCTAGGAAAAGAGCTATCCTCGCTGTGCTGGAAGACAAATTTATGTGTGCCACACAACCTGCTCTGAACACTGAAAACTAGTCTACTATATTCAGATGAAACACAAGATGGTATCTTACCCCCAATAATAAACAGGGACTGGTTAGTCATCAAATGCACATGGACTAAAAGTGGGGCTGCCATCTTACCTTTCACTTCAGGCAGCCAAATTTCTTGGGCAGGCCCAGGCAGGCTGCTGCCACATACAGAATGGAGAAAAGGATTTTCTGTTTTCCAAAGAAGACAAGAAGCCATAGAGTCAAACTAGATGTGATGGGAATGCATATTTAACATTATTTTCCTGGCGGATTTGCTCAGATCTCCATGTATCAGCAATGAGTTCTGTAATAAGCCTATGTTTACCCTCCAGTTTCCACATATAGGGGGTTTCCACATATAGGGGGTTTCCACATATAGGGGAAACAGGTTAAGATAATTGATCCTAGCTTGACCCTAAAATGCTACTGCCTTTATTGGACTCCACTATTAGTGTAGAACCAAGGGATGTGTCCAGTGTGCCGTGCTTAGATCCAGCATTATTGGATGAGTTTCAATTATTGAGACCCGAGGATGTGGACAGGGTGCTTGGATCTGTCCGTTCTACCACCACGCTGCTCGACCCTTGCCCTTCTTGGCTAATTGACAGATCTGCCAGGGGGGTTCGCACCTGGGTCCAGGAAGCTGCAAACGCCTCATTAAGAGAGGGAGTGGTCCCTGCTGCCTTAAAAGAGGCAGTAATCAGACCACTCCTTAAAAAATCTAACCTGGACCCAGGGCTGGTGGTGAACTACCGGCCAGTAGCGAACCTCCCTTATTTGGGCAAGGTGTTGGAGCGGGTGGTGGCCAGGCAACTCCAGGCACTGCTGGATGAAACGGATTTTCTGGATCCATTTCAATCTGGATTCAGGCCAGGTTTTGGCACAGAGACTGCCTTGGTCGTCCTGTATGATGACCTTTGCTGGGAGAGAGACAGGGGGAGTGCAACCCTGTTGATACTCCTGGACCTCTCAGTGGCTTTCGACACCATCGACCATGGTGTCCTTCTGGATAGGCTGGCCAGGTTGGGGGTTGGAGGCACTGCTTTGTTGTGGTTCCGCTCCTTCCTGGCTGACCGTGTCCAGAAGGTGGTGCTGGGGGACAGTTGCTCTGCCCCATGGCGTTTACGTCATGGGGTTCCACAGGGCTCAATACTATCTCCCATGCTGTTTAACATCTACATGGAACCGCTGGGAGAGGTCATCAGGAAGTTTGGGCTGAGGAGTCAGCAATATGCTGACAATACTCAGCTCTACCTCTCGTTCCCCACCAATCCAGGTGAGGCGGTTTCTGCTCTGAACTCATGTCTGGACCAGATAATAGACTGGATGAGGGTTAATAAATTGAAACTCAATCCAGACAAGACGGAAGTGCTGTTACTGGGTGCTTCGCTGGATAGGTTAGAGGGCCATCTTCCCTGTTCTGGACGGGGTTGCACTCCCCCTAAGGTACAGGGTCTGTAGCGTGGGTGTGCTCCTGGACCCCGGTCTAACTCTGGAAGCCCAGGTGGACTCGGTGGCCAGGGGTGCCTTTCTCCAGCTGCGGAAAATATATCATCTACGCCCCTACCTGGATGAATGGAGCCTCATGACAGTTACGCATGCACTGGTAACATCCCGTATTGATTACTGCAATGCGCTTTACATGGGGCTGCCTTTGAAGACGGTTCGGCGATTGCAACTGGTTCAGAATTGTGCGGCGCGGCTGGTAAGTAGTGGGGCCGCCAGGGATCACATCACGCCGATTCTGTGTAACCTTCATTGGTTACCAGTTGCTGCTCGAGCCCAATTCAAAGTGCTTGCTTTGACATATAAAGCCCTAAATGGCTTAGGACCTAGATACCTGAAGGGCCGCCTCCTTCCATACGAACCTACCCGGCAATTAAGATCGAGCCAGGGGGCCCTCTTGAAAGAGCCATCCCTCAAGGAGGTGCGAGGGATGGCTTGCAGACACAGGGCCTTCTCGGCAGCTGCCCCCAAGCTATGGAATGCCCTCCCAAGTGAGATGTGGCGCCAACATTGATGGCATTTCATTCCTGTTCCAGAAGTTTTTAAATTGATACAACATAGACTGTGGGTCCTCTGATGGCAATTTTAGTGTAATGATTTTAGTGTAAGGTTTTATTATTGTTTTAATTATTTATTGATATTTGATGTTTTAACTGTTTTAAATCTTCATTGTAAGCCGCCCAGAGACCTTTGGGTAGTGGGCGGCATATAAGTTGTAAAAATAAATTAAAATAAAATAAAATAAAATAAAATAAAATAAAATAAATAAATAAATAAAGAACAACACTGTGGTTCAGCACACAGACTTCAGTGCAGTGAAAGTAGTTTGATAAGGGATTGGTTTGGAAGGAGAAAGAGCCTTTCATTCAACCAAAAGAAGGAAAAAAGATGTCACATCTGGGCTAGGATCAGGGCCGGCGCTTCCATTAAGGCGAACTAGGCAGTTGCCTAGGGCACCAAAATGGAGAGAGGGCGCTGGACAGCCTGCCGCCCCGCCCCCCGTCGCTGGCCACCGCCGTCCGTCCCCCCACCGCCCGCCAGCCGCCCGTTGCTGTCCACCCATCGGTGCCCGCCGCTGCCCACCCCCTGCGCTCGTCGCCATCCCCCGCCATCCGCTGTCCCCCGCCATCTGCTGCCCCCGCCCCTGCCCCGCCCCCCACGACCACCCTGCCGTGCGCCCCACCCCCTCGCCCCTCGCCTAGGGCACAAAAAACCCTAGCACTGGCCCTGGCTAGGATAATAAGAGAGACTTCATCAGCTTTCAGAAGAGCATCTTCGCCTTCAGCATAAGCTGTGACACAAGACTAACCTGAACACCTGCATTGTTTAAACTTCTGGCAGGTAGTAGGAAGGTGGCCTGGTTTGGGTTCACCTTGAACTTCACTTTCATACTGTCTGCCTGAAACTCTGAAACGTTTCGAATTGGCTGCCTCATGAAGAGCTGGGAAGGTTTATCTTGTAACCCTCTTAGTGGGAAGGTTCCAAAAGTTGTAAAAGACATCATTTACAATTGTTTCTTTCCCTGTGCAAAGAGGATGACACAAAGAAATGTGGAGATACTCTCTGATCCACCCATTCCTTGGATCCCAGGAATGGAAGTGCCACACTTTTGATGGTACAAATGTACAAAATGGTAACATTTTATGCTGCTGCTGTTTGTAAAGTTAGGTGTAGGTCATGAAAAGAATCCAACCAGTTCAAATTGTCTCCACTTTTAGGAGATGACAATTCCCAATATATACCAACCAGCATGGCCAGTGAACCTTCTTGGAATTATGCCTCAGAAAAGTAACTTTTCCAGTCGCTATGCTGGAGGCAGCATGGCTCCTTTGGGGCTCCTTCTCCCCCATAGCATATTCTTAATCTAATTCACACTTTGAAGTAACTATTTTTCTTCAGGGTACTTGCATGTTTTACCCTGTGGGAAAAAACAGAAGATTGGGATGATAGTTTAGATCGAAAAAACGTAGAGCATAGAGGAAGAGTCCTAGGTTCTTCATACACATCGTAGCAAAGACCATATTCCCAATCCCATTTCCCTCATAGCAGCTGCTTTCCACTTCTTGAGGTATCAAGAGGTCCCATTGCCAGCATCTTGCCATCTTGTATAGTTTGTTCTTTGTTAGACAAATGTTTCCTCTAGATGGCTCTTTGGCACCATGTCTTCATTTTGACTTTGGGTCTCCCTGTTCCATAGGACCAGCCATATTTGATGACACATAGAAACAGCAACTCCACATACACCAATGAGATGACCTCAGTTTATGGAAGCCAGTTGCTGTGTGGGGATAGAATTCCATCTGCCAACTACCCTGCTTCAGGTAATCTAAGCTGCTTCTTGAGATCCAAGTTGATAACAGAAAAGGCCATTACTCACCACTAATTTTATTGTTGCATCCTTGCCCTGTTTCTTCTTTATATGGAGAGAACGTATATATTTTCCTCCAAAGCCTGTATTTAATTAAAATTAAAATTAATACTAACACTTACGTCACAAATTCAGCAGAGGGTTTTGTGTACAGAAGCTAACTCCAGTCAGGGGGAAAAAAGTCATGTTTACACGAGCTATTAGCGGGAGATCACATATACTACATGTACAATGTTGCAGTTTTCATCTATGGCCCAGCTCTTAACAAAACTTGGATTGTAGCCAGCATTAGTAAATTGCTATTCCTTAAGGCTGTAACTGTACACCACTGGAATCTTTTCAAGGCAATAAGGAATTAGGAACTTAAGTAAGGAGTGTGATTTTAATGCATATTTATTCAGAAGTAACTCTTACTGAGTTCTGTGGAAAACAGGTGGGTACACACACAATTACTGTGTAACGTTTAATTTTTTATTTATAAGTTTAAAGTTTTGTTAATGTATAATAAACAAGCATACATCAGTTTTTAGAGTAACTGCCCTCAGCCTTTATAGGTAAGAACCTGTTTCAACTTATACAGTGATCTTATCTTCAGTACCAATAATTTAATCTTCAAGGTGCCCCAACTCTTTCTTCTTCATTACCGGCATCATCTGAGAACAGCTGCATATGTGCAATATTTTGCTGAAATATGATGCATATTTCATATTTGCATATTTTGCTGAAATATGACACAACATTTACTCAGCTAGTTGGTAGATATGCTTGTTCAGCTAGTTGAAAATTATCACCCTTTCAGGTAATTTGTGGACTAACTATTTTTGTTAACAATTAGCAGTTATGTCAAGGCTTTGTATATTGTACTTTGGTGAACATTTATAACATAACTGGCAAAATGATGCTTTCAGCTTACAAGCATAGATACAAGTAAGAACACTACATCATTATAGCAGTTTGATACCTCTCTGACTGACATTGTGGCTAGGGTTGCCTAGGCCAGTGGTGCTGAACATTTGTCACTCCAGATGTCTTGGACCACAACTCCCACAGTACTTAGTTATTGGCAATGTAGGCTTGGAATTCTGGGAGTTGTGGTCTAAAACATCTGGAGTGTTGAAGGTTCTCCACCACTGGCCTAGGCAATAGATTCCCAGTTCTTATGATTCCAAGGCTCAAATCCAATCATGTCACAAGAGTGGGGTCTTGGGATTTCATAGCAGTTGGACTAGGCAAGCAGTATTATACTCCTTCCAACCCTTGCCTAGCCCCACTCCTTCAAAATGACAAGGTCCCACTTCTGACATGAGAAAGACCCACTCCCTGGTATCAGATTTTAACTTTGAAATTTCAAGGACTGAGAACCTCAATCAATCAATCAATCAATCAATCATCATCATCTTAGAACTGCAGAGCTGGAAGGGACCCTGTAGATCATCAAGTTCAACCCCTTTCAAGAAGGCACATTGTGGAATTGAACTCTTGACCTCTGGCTCTGCAGCCAGATGCCTATACTACTGAGCTATCCAGAAGTTCTGCTGTTCATTGTGGACATGGTCATGAGCACATTAGGTTAAATGAGCCTCAAAACTGAATAAAAAGGTAACTTGGTGATATATGTGAGGGTAGGGGTAGGAGTGGAAAACCTTTCTGCTACCACTGCACACACCCCACCCCCAATGTCCAGGCAGGTAGTAAAATGTACCCATTCATAGCGATGGCCACCTGGAGACCTGGAGGTTTCTTCCAGGCTTTATGCTGCTAATGCTCTCATGGAGAGAGAGAGAGAGAGAGAGAGAGAGAGAGAGAGAGAGAGAGAGAGAGAGAGAGAGAGAGAGAGAGAGAGAATGTGTATGATTCATAAGTAGACTAGGTGATACCTTTATTGGTCACTACTAAAAAAAAAAGTAAGCTAAGCTTTCGATAGCAACTTGCTATCTTTATCAAAGCATTGTACCAAAAATGCAGTCTTGATAGAAGATGTTGTCTATCAGGCGCTGAGAATATTTTGGTTGAGATGGAATACACCAGATGATGGTATCAGGAGGCAAGCTGGTGTTAAGACTGCTTCAATGTCCTGGATACAGTTTAACACAGAGAATATCAAACAAAGCAGCATAGTCCTTGACCACCCCCCTTCCCTTCTTCCCACCCTCAATTTGGCTGTTTCGAGACTAAAAGTCCCTAAAAAGAAGAGGGAATGGGGGGGGGGGTGATGCAAAAAGCATGTGTTCCATTTCAAAGTTGGGAAAATTTTAGCAAAAGTCACTAGGAATAATCAGGGCCAGATTAAAAAGAAGCAGTTTTACCAAGTGGCTGCAGTCCAGGCCTTGTGTTTTAGTAAACACACCCTCCTTTCCATTCTGTCTCACTTATAGATACACCACAGAGTACTCACTATTATGGTGCTTATAACACTAGTCAATTTAAAACATATGGGTACCAGACAAATACCAACTTCTTGCATATTCAGGATGTTTGCACCCTGCTTTATTTAAATACCATGATCCTAATTTTTTTTAGCTGACTTCAGTTGATCAGGAATCTAAAAAGAACTGAATCTGAGCACTTTACAACCTTCTTATATATATAAAGCTAGTCCTTGGTTTTTCCTAAGCCTTTTTTATTTCAGTAATATCAGCAACGAATTCACCAGGGAGATTTTCTTTAATGTATCTTTGCCCACCCTCCTGAATTAAATCCAGTTAATCTTGTCTCATTACTGGGATGGCAACATATACTAGAAACCCATTTGTCATGCAAAAAACATAATCCTCCTTCCTCTTACAAGTGTAATGAAATCTTATTTTAAATAAATAAAAAATATATGTTTTCCCTCCCCTTTGCAGTGCATGCCTTGAAACCAGCTGATGTGCAAATAATAGCTGCCTTGGGGGATTCCTGGACGGTAGGGTGCATTGATATTTTGCCATTTCCCCCCACCCTCCATGGTGCTGTTGATTCGTAATGCTCATCCTTTGACAGAGGCTACTGGGCATATGGGCTGCCTCATGAGAGAGAGAGAGAGAGAGAGAGAGAGAGAGAGAGAGAGAGACAGAGACAGAGACAGAGACAGAGAGAAACAGAGACAGAGACAGAGACAGAGAGAGACAGAGAGAGAGATGTTCTCTGGAAACATGAGCCACTTAGCACCACTGATGGAGGTGTGTAGGGAAGCGCTTTTCTTTTCTGCATCCCCTCCTTTTAACTGGGCCAAAGCTGGAGCCCCAATCTGAATGTTTGCAAAGGCTGTATTGAAGAAGTAGAATTGTCATTGTTGGACTCAGCCTATCCCATTTCAAGCCATATCGCTCCAGTTCGTCTTCTACCTGTGATTCCTCCCTATCTATGGCACATGTTAAGGCACATGTGTGTATCCTTTTCTCTTCAATGTTACATCTCCGGGCACAGGTAACTTTTCAGAGCTACTTGCTTGAGCTGTCGGAAATTGGCCAAAGCTATGCTATCTCCTGGCTGAGCATTTACAAAAGAAAAACAAGCTAAGTTGACAATGGAGAATTGAGCCACACTTGGTTTTTTTTCTCATGAGTGGGGCTCTACTGTGAATGACATGTTAATTTCATTGATTAGTTTACAGTCAGTTCTCCTCAGTTTAAAGATACCTCTCCCATTTGGCATAACTAATTTGTTGATATCACCACTGATGGAAGATAAAATGGCAGCCACATATTGTGTTAGGTGGTTATGCCTGCACCAGCCCTGTCTGTAGTATGTATACCTAAACATTGCTGGCCCTCCTTCCTACCATATCCATCTTCCTAGCCTATCATATCTCATATCTAGCCTCATGTCTAGTTTTATATTTAGATCCAGGGTGTCACATTGACCTCCCAGTGAGATGATGTAGCCCTTCTCAGTGGATACCCCAATTCATTGCCCAGTTAACCCTGAGTGATGCTGGAAAGATTTTTAAGCACTACTTCATGCAAGCCCAAATCTTGCTGATGGAACATAATGTACTCAGCAGCTGTTTCAGAATTTCCAGAATACCATGTGAAGAATCTTTTTAAATTATCATATAATCCTCCATCTCAAAGGTCAGGTGCCCGTGTCCCAGGAGCCAAAGCCTTAAAAGGACTGATTCATTATGAACAACAAGAAAGCAAATCCAAAACACACGAATAGTCAAACCTTTCTATTTGTCTGGTTTTTTCAAGGCTGGTAATGGCATCGGATCAAAACCAAGTGACGTGCTGGATATGAACACAGAGTATCGAGGGCTGGCCTGGAGGTAGGTGGCTGTCTTTATGCTCCATTGAACAGTCAAGCCACATGGCCGGGTAAGCAAGAAGCATCAGCACATGGAAAAGTTACTTTTTTGCATGATTGCTCCCAGATTCTTCCAGATAGCAAGGGCCTGCTGGCCGGGATATATTGGCAAATGTAGTCCCCAGAAAAGTAACTTTTTCATGCTCAGATATATATTGCCTTCTCAACTTAAGTGCAAAAGGGCAGAAATAAAATGTATGCATATATGTTTTGTTGGCATAGCACTTTTCAAAAGTATCAGGGATTCTGGGAATAATGTCCAAAAATGACATGTCCAATCTTTGGTAAACTTGTGTGGTCCAAATCCAAAGAGACTGGAGAATACACAATGGCATAGTACTTATGAGCACAGTGGAGAGTTCATGAATGTTGCATTTTGAAACATTTCCATGCCTGTCCTTTGTGGCCGTGTACCTCTGCCATAAAATGCATCTGTATCGCCCATTTCAATCTCATTAGCATCTTCCAAAGGGTGGGTTAGGCAAGCTGATTGAAACTGATGGGAAGTGGAGTCCAATGGTGTCTGGAAGACCACAGGGTCTCCATGCCATAAGTGCTTCAGTAATTTGTGACTTATAATATGTCTTAAGAAAGGTCTTATATGTATTAGTAACATATATATCTTTTAACTGGAACCAGAGAAAGTAATTCAGGCTTTTGTGTGCATTTGTGATGGTGCAAAGTGGCAGTGATGGAACATATTTAGAGAAAGAATTCTGCATTATGTGTCCCCTTTAAAAAAATTAAGCCAAAGTAGAACACCCTCATAATAATCATGAACTTCGAAATATGACTGTATTTGCTCAGTGACTCCACCCTCCGTTTCCCCAATGTTTTGCAGTATCTCTGATTCAAAGTTGCAAACCACATTCATTGTGTTGCATTTTCAACTACACAACATGCTTCTTTTGATGTGTGTCACTAGTTCTAAAGCTCAGCTAAAAGGCAGCTCATGGGTCCTTGTTACTTTTGTTTCCCTTTCCCTTTTCGCAGCATTGGGGGAGACGCATCATTAAAAACGGTCACAACTTTGCCAAGTAAGTAGAAGCTCCGTTCCTCCGTTCATGGGGTATAAAAATAACAGTTTCCCTTTCTGGGTATTGCCATAAAGAGCAATGAAGGGCTGGGAGCTGTGACCAGCACATGCCATTATATTTTCCCAATAAATCACACATATTTTCCTGCATTCGCTGCTAGTTCTGGGAGGATTAAGCTCCCGGGCCTACCATTAAGCAGAGTGAGACAACCGCCTCAGGAGCCAAATGCTGGAGGACGTGTACCAGGGGCAGCATCTTAGGTGTTTCTTCTAAGAATCTCTCTCTTGCTGGACAAGGTTATCCCCTTCAACCATCCTGGGACCTCTAGGCTCATGAAAAATTTCCTATTCCATCACCAGCACTGAAGTAAAATTTTAGCTGTCAGTCAAGTTCAATTTTTCTCTGTGGAGCTGGAATGAAGGCACCCTTTTATCCTTTACCTCAGGCAATCAAATATTCTGGCCTGGCTATTGTCAATAGTCTTCATGTTTGCATATAAGATGGCGGCCGGCAGCAGCTTCTGTCTTTACAGCACCCTTGCGCTCTTGTATTTTTTCTGTCTAGCGCTGCCGTTTGTGATGTTTTTTATTAATTTTTTTGGGCCCTGCCAGGGCTGACCACCGGGATCTAGGAGGGGGCTTTAAAGGGGCTTACAGGGCTGCTTGAAGCGTCCGAGCGGTTTGAAGCGTCCGAGCGGCTGAAAGCGGGCGGTTCAACATCTGCCATCAAACTTGAGACTCAACCACCCGGCCCGCTGAACCACCGAACCGCCGAGGACCGAGCCCCGCTGAGCGTCCCTTCCCCTCCTGCGCCATCTCCTACCTTCAGTATCCGGCTCCTTTGTTCGACCACCAGCTTGTGCCACGAGGGAGTCCTGGAGCGTGTTGTGGCTCGCCCTCCCTGGCTGTTCTCGAGGACCCGAGGATCTGCGGTTCACGGCCGCCATCTAGGCTCCCTACCGGGACCGCTGTGTACTGGAGCCGTGATCGTCTGCTGTCCGCCAGGGACCTTCCTGTCCATCTGGCTCTGGACGGACCTGCTTTTTTCCCTGCAGTTTGCCTGGAGGGGCGGTGGGGTGCAGCAGCGGGGTTCGAATGGCGAGCGGCCGCCCCGTTCGACTGCTATGTCGGCGGCTCTTCCCCTCGCCGCGCCTTGTCAGCTCCTTCGATCTAGCCGCCCCTGGAGCTTGGGCGGTGGTTCGGCCGCCGGCGACCTGTTGGCCAGGCCGGCCGCTGGTTTCGGCTGGAGGCCGGCTCGGGAGCTCGGGCGGCGGTTTGGCCGCTGCTGATCTCTTGGACTGGGCTGTTTGGGCGGCGGTTCGGCCGCCGGTGTTTCACTGGCTCTCTCCTGGAGCGTACCAACTGCTCCCTGCCGTCAACGTCCACCTCGCTGGTGTCGGCTCGGGTGGCTGGTCGGCCACTGATGCATGGAGCGGCCGCCGTTCGGCCCCGGGACTCGAATGGCCTTCTGGCCATCGGCATTCTCTCCCCTTCCTCTGAACTCGGGCTCTGTGCGGCGATTTTTCCATCTGTGACCGCGCCTCACGGACTCGTTTTTCGTGTCTCTAGCTCCCTGCCTTTCAGAGACTCTCTGCGCACGGGGATAGGGTCTGGGGTCGGGAGGGGGGAATCCGATGCCGTCGTTTTTCATCTTTTTCACGCTCCCCCCTACCCTATTCCATCTTTAATATGCCTGTACCCCAAATTCTGGCCCCAGGGGGTTCTCCCCTTTATGTTTTCCATCTGCCCCTGTTTCCCCCCTCCCTTTCCCCCCCCCCGTTTTCCATCTGTGCCCTGGCTATGTTGCCCTTTATTTTATTTTATTTTATTATACTTTATTTCATTTTACCTAGTCCTCTCCTATTTATTGCCTCCGTTATTTTGTTCTGCACTGTTTTATTTACTCTGTTCATGTTTTTTATTTTAGCCTGTTAGTATAGGATTTTTTTTAGTCTTCTGCCAGGCTGCAGCTAATAGATGTGTCCTTGGCACTAATTGGCTCAGCCTAGGATCACCTGGTTATTTCTCTCCCAGGTGTGTTGCATCTCTCCCTGGCAGCAGTTATCTATGTTATGCTTATTTTTGTATCATTATTTGTAATTTGTTTGCCTTGAGTTTAGTTTGAGTTAGCTGTATTTCATTTGTTAACTGAGGTTGTTGTTTTTTTTCCCCCCCCCCCCCCCGCTAGGTCACCATGTTGGCAGGGACTCACATACCAACCGTGTTGGGTCGTGGATGATACGCTCGGAGTCAGAGGGTTAGTCGGATAAGAAGAACCAGGGTCAGGCATCTCGCGCCTGTCCCGCGTTCTGACCCTCTGACTCACTGCCACGTGCCTGGGAGCCATTCCACCAGAGCCTCCAACCTGTTCTGCCTCCTCCTTAATGCCAGGTCGGTCCATAATAAGACCGCTGTCATCTTTGATACCATCACTGACGGCAGGGCCGACCTGGCCTGTATAACAGAGACCTGGGTGGGCTCAGAGGGGGGGGGGTTCCCTCACCCAGCTGTGCCCTCCTGGGTTCCTGGTTCACGGAGTGGGCAGGTTGGGGGGCCAGAAGGGGGGAGGAGTTGCCATTGTATACAGGGAATCGCTTCAAGTGACCAGGGCCTCAACATTGGTGATTCCGGGGCTTGAATGCCTCCACCTGTTGGTAGGTCAGGGGGATAGATTTGGCATTGTGCTGGGCTACCGTGCTCCCCGCAACCCAGCACAATCCCTGCCAGAGCTCACGGAGTTCATCGCCGCTGCTCTGTTGAAGTCCCCCCGGCTTCTGGTCGTCGGGGACTTCAACGTGCATGCTGGCGGTGAGCTCGCTGGCGTAGCTCGGGATTTCATGGAAACCATGACGTCCATGAGCCTATCCCAGCATGTTTCTTGTCCTACCCACAGGAGTGGGCATACCCTGGATCTGGTATTTACCTCCATGTCGGGGGACTCTCATCTGGAGCTGCGGGACATTGCTCCCACACCCGTGTCATGGTCAGATCATTACCTGTTGTCCTTTTCCCCTGACAATGGCGGCCCCTCCTCGCGGGGACCAACGGCCCCTTGTTTGGGCCCGCCCCCGAAGGCTTCTTGATCCGGCTCGGTTCCGGGAAGCCTTTGGGGAGCTTTCTGGTGGTCTGGCTGACGATTCGGCCGAGGCCTTGGCCAACCAATGGTTTGAGTCAGCTGCCGATGCCGTCGACCGAATCGCCCCCAAGCGTCTCCTTCGTGGCAGAGCTCGAACTTCGCTGTGGTTCACGGCGGAGCTAAGAGCGATGAAGCAGGAACGGAGGAGACTGGAGAGCATCTGGAGACAGAGCCGGACGGCGAACAACAAGACTGCCGTTGTGATCCAGACTAGGCGCTACTCGCGAGCGATCAGGGAGGCTAGAAGATCTTTTTACTCCCTGAGAATTGGTGAGGCCTTGAACCGTCAGGCAGAACTCTTCCGGGTGGTTCGGGACCTCACCAATCCTAGTCTGGCTAGGCCTCCTCCTACTGATTTCAGTAGCGAGAATTTCGCAGTCTTTTTTAGATCTAAAATAGAGGCCATCCTTGCCGACTTTGAATCCAGTAGCGCTAGCCCTCCCTCGCCATCCCCAGCTCCTTCACACACCCCCACTCTCCTCAACTGGTTGAGTTTGGGCCTGTCTCTCCTTTGGAGGCCTCCAGGGCTATTGCCCATTGCCGTCCCGCGACCACCCCCTTCGACCCTTGCCCATCTTGGCTTATCAAATCTCCCGGAGGGGGCATGCCCGAGTGGGCCGCAGCCATCGCCACCGCCTCCTTCAGTGAGGGGGTTTTCCCCTCTCGTCTGAAGGAGACGGTGGTTAAGCCCATCTTGAAAAAACCGGGATTGGCATCTGACCAATTGGGTAACTATCGACCGATTGCCAATATTCCCTCCATGGGCAAGGTTATCGAGAGGGTGGCCGCGGTGCGGATCCAATCATTCTTGGAGGAACAGCGGTGCCTTGATCCTTGCCAATCCGGCTTCAGGCCTGGCTGGGGTACCGAGACAGCTCTGGTCACACTGCAAGATGACCTAATCCGGGCGGCCGACAGGGGTTGCTCTACCCTGTTGGTTCTCCTGGATTTGTCAGCGGCCTTTGATACCGTTGACCACGGTATCCTACTGGATCGGCTCCTGGAGATAGGGATCAGAGGCACTGTTCGCAGTTGGCTCCGGTCCTTCCTTCAGGGTCGGCTCCAGTATGTGCAGCATGGCGGAGAGTTGTTGGCCCCGTGGACACTTCCTTGTGGGGTTCCGCAGGGCTCGTCTCTCTCCCCCATGCTGTTTAACATCTATGTAAGGCCGCTGGCTGGGGTCATTAGGAGATTTGGACTGTGCTGTCATCAGTACGCTGATGACACACAGCTCTATCTCTCCTTCACCACCTCTGCAGTGGAAGCTGTCCGGTCCCTCGACCAGTGTCTGGAGGCGATTATGGCTTGGACCAGGGCCAACAGGCTCAAACTCAACCCTGAGAAGACCGAGGTGATGTTCTTCGATAGTTCCCCATCTGGGTATGGAGGCCCTCTCCCCAGCTTGGAGGGTGTCACCCTCCAGCTGGCGGAGAGGGTTCAGAATCTGGGCGTGATCCTGGACCCGGCCCTGTCCCTGGAAGCCCAGGTAGCGGCCGTGGCCAGGACCGCATTTTTCCATCTCCGCCAGATCGCCCAGATTCGCCCCTACCTAGACGGGGACTCCCTGAGAACAGTGGTCCAGACTGGTGGCGGGCGCGTCGTTACGACCGCATCACCCCGGTCCTGGCCCGGCTGCATTGGCTACCCGTTGCCTCCCGGATCAGATTCAAGGTCTTGGTTTTAGTTTATAAAACCCTCCATGGCTTGGGCCTGGATTCCCTGGCAGAGCGGATCGTCCAGCGGTCAACTTCGACCCGACCGGTTTGGCAGTCGCGGGCGCACTCGCTTCAGGTTCCAACTCCCCGTGAGGCCAGGCGTTCCCTTACCCGGAGCCGGGCCTTCTCGGTGGCTGCCCCATTTTTCTGGAACAGCCTACCCAGCGAGGTGCGCTCTGCAGAGTCCCTGCTGGCCTTTCGCAGAGCGGTGAAAACTATTCTATTCCGCGAGGCCTTTGGTGACCTAGCTTAGCCCGTTTTTTTTTTGTTTTTGTTTTTTGTGCCGCCATCTACCACTGACCACCATGTCAGGAATTGAGATAGTAGCAGGTTGATTTGGAACTAAAGGGTGCTCCCCTGCTGCTGTTTTCTTTTACTTTAGTTATATTGATATGCTGGTTTATTTGTCTTGTTGTATTGTACTGTATTGTTATATTTGCTGACTTGCTCAGCTGTGTTAGCCGCCCAGAGTTCCCCTTGGGAAGATGGGCGGGATATAAATCTAATAATAAATAAATAAATAATAAATTTAGGCACTGTTTGCGGTCTATGCAGCTTTTTTTCAGCAAATCAAAATATCAATCTTGTATTAAGAGCTACAGCTACAGCTGGGAACAGGGAACAATTTGTTTTCTCAAATCATATGCATTGCTGAACGGTCTGGTTGCCCTGGGACCGTTAAAGATAAGATTTATATTCATACATTCATATATATACAGTATAAGAATAAATTACGGCCTGCCTTTCCACTTACCAAACCTCTGTTCAGTAACAAAAGGGAAAGGTTAAAAATGAAATAAAAATGATCTATAACAAGAGCACACACAGTAATTAAACATTAGGTGTTTGCTTACAATACCAAAGTTTACTAAAAAAAATCTATATTAAAAATTATCTTCACCAAGTAGCAGAAACTAAGGCTAGAAGTAGAGGTGGCAGACTCTCTGTGGGGAATTGTGGTAGCAAATAGTTCAATAACAGCTGGAACTTGGGGTGGGGAAAAAAATCTTTTGGGGCTACTATGCTGACAGGAAGATTCTGGAACTTCTGGCTCCCAAAAATAACTTGGCCCAGGTTCTAGGTGAAACCATAAGAAAGGCACCCCCCGAGAAAAAAAATGTTTGCCTGTGGTGCTACAGAATCATAAATCGTGTTTCTGTTTGTGATCAGTAAGGCATATTGCTAGATCTATTTGCATATGATTTCTGCCAAGGCAACTGCAGCAACCCCTCCCCACAGCTCTGTGAGGTTTCACATCCTCCCTTCTATGTGTTTCATATCCGCTGTCCATTGGCCACATGCTCTACTCTAAGAAACCTAGGAAATGGCAAGTAACTTTGGGCTAGAGTACAGCACGCAAGAGGTTTCTAGGTTCACTCCCTGCCATTTCTAGGTAAGGCTGGCAAAGATTTCTGTTTGGAATTTTGGAGAGTTTCTTCTGCCATCCAGGCAAAAATGAACCGATCATCATCTGACTCTGTTTAAAGTTGCTTCCTATGTTTCTAGCCTATCTCAAGTGGGATTATTCCACACATTGCTGTGACTGCTTCTAGCACATCTTGCAAGGGCATGTGATAGACCACAGCTTGGGTCAGCTTGTCTCTTACCAAGTTAATTACTGCTCTGCACAATGCGTAACCTATGAAATACCCATGGAATAAGTCACGACACTGCTATTAGGAGAAGCAGCACAATTTATGAAGAGCACAGAAGCTGCTTTCATCTGATGTTTATTTTCTTTTCCGTAGATCATAGAACGGTAGAGGTTGGAAGGGAGCCAAAGTTGTTCTAATCCAAATACAAGTCCTGTATCTCTTCTCATGGTTTCTTTTCTTTCAGACATCCTTCGAGAGTTCAGTGAACACCTCATTGGTTACTCAACAGGCACAGGCGGTGTAAATGGGACAACTGCTTTTCTCAACCAGGCAGTACCAGGAGCAAAGGCAGAGTACGCCTTCTTCCATCCTTACCCACCTAGACCTATTTTAATGTCTTCTTCTTCTTCTTCTTCTTCTTCTTCTTCTTCTTCTTCTTCTTCTTCTTCTTCTTCTTCTTCTTCTTCTTCTTCTTCTTCTTCTTCTTCACTGTGCCCTGTGGCACAGTGGTTAAATCCCTGTACTGCAGGTAAAACTGTGCTCAGGTTTCTGATGGCGTAGAGGTCTTAGGGCGTTTATACACGACCCCTAAGCTCCGCCACAAATGGCTGCAAGGTCCAGACCTTTAAAATGTTTACCCACCATCTCCGGACTTTGCAGACAATTAAGTGCGACCCCGCCCACTTTAGCAAGACCAAACAGCAGTTTTCTTGTACCTGGTCTTTGATGGTGACAAATATTTGATCCGGTGTAAGGATTGTGAGTGCGGGGCTCTCCTGGCTTCTGTTTGTTCTTTTTTTGCGCCCCACCCCTTTAAGAGATCTGAATGCTGTCCAGAACAAAACGGAGGTAAGAAGGCATTCTTTTCTTTCTTTTTTTCTCCGTCCCTCAGGCAGCCAGCAACCAGGAAGTGCCGAGGGGGGTGGGGACAGAGGAAGAGCGAGGAACCCCTAAGATCTCTGGTCCGAATTTAAGTGGCCAGTGGATCTTAGGGGTCGTGTAAAAAGGCCCAAAGTGACCAATCCAGCACAAGTTGTGCTTAGCTTGAGATGGGTATTTAGAAACCAAGAAACCAAGATGAAACACTGGCAAAGACATCTAACATGCTAACCAGTTCCATAGTGCTGGCATTCACACAAACATCAATCAGTAGCTGGATGGAAGAATGACATTTTCCATAACACACTGCCGAGGCCATTGCTGATTATTTTATAAGAAGAACTAATTTTTTTCTATTTTAATCAGTGTTTTATAATTTAATTATTTTAATGACCTTGGAAATAGAAAAATGCCCCATAATAGTCACTGCCCTGACACATTAGACAGCACAATTTCATGAGTCATACATAAATATTATTTGTTATTCCCCCTGCCCTCAAAGGAAATGTTAACATTGGCATCAAAACACAGAGGAGATGTCATGATTATGCCTTTTTATGTCAGAACTAACATGTCAAAGATAATGTCTAGCAAATAAATAAATAAATAAATAAATAAATAAATAAATAAATAAATAAATAAATAAATGTTATGTTAATACACTACTTCCAGATTCTGTCTCTGACAACATTCACTCCCACACAATTCCATCATATTTAGTGTATTTTTGATATTTCTTCAGGACACTGATGGTGGTATACATGGACTGAAACATTTTAACTAGCCCTTGATCCAAAAGGAAGTAGTAACCATCCCAACCAACCCTGAATAAACCACCTTTATTCAGCATCTTTGTCTTGTAATTAGCCTTGCTGCCAGATAGACGTTATAAAAAATACAATAAATAAATAAAATTATTGGGTGGCAGTGTGAAGGAACAGGTTTTTCTTGAAACCCCAGGACTTTCCAAACATTTCATCTCATCAGAAGGATCCACCCCAAGGAGAAGAAACCGATGCTTCCTTTCCACCCAATTCCATCTGTTAGCAATGTACACAGATACAGTGGTGATGTCCCTGAACTCTCAAAGACACACATATTAGAATAGAAATCATTTCTACCATGTTCTGTTTGAAGTCTTATCTAGTAGATATAAAGTAAACTTGATACAGTCTCTGGATGGCCATACCACTGCCACAGCAAGGAAAGATTTACCTTGTCAAATGCACCCATTTACCTCTGCTGGTATTTGAATAATGTAAATCGACCTTACTGAGAACTCTCAGGGGCCTTTGCAATCTCATGCCAGCTGTACATTTGTCAAAGCTGTGTCTCTCATAAAGGAGCAGAGTTTGGGCTCTGGAGTTTCATAAAAAGTGGCACTTTTCTATTCTTTTTCTGTTTTCATTGCTGTTAAAATATATCACTACAGTTGCGTCAGCCAATAGTTATAATGCCAAACTGGGAGTGTGGAAAAAGTGACCCGAGGAAGAGGTAGTTTCAGCATGTGAGCTTAATACAGTAGTGATTTCTCCCTGGGCTTAATTAAGATTTTGAAAAGAAATATCATGTTTTGTTTCCTTTGATACCTTTCCACAAAAAATGTCCCAGCAGAAGCTATCATCTCTGTTACAACTTCTATATCTTTTCGAAAGAACGCAAGCACAAAATGGGAGGGAAGATTCTATATTTTGCCTCAAAAACAACTGGGACTTGTTCAAACATTCAAAAGGCACATTTCCACCAGGGCTGATCATGTCTGATTGCTTTGCGGCTTTCTGTGCTCTTAAAAAAATGAGTCATCAAACATTTTTCAATGATGAGTCACTGTCTTTTCCTGATCGAGTTGTAAACAGTGACGTTATAGCTTAGGGTAGTCCTGCATTAAGGTGCTGCTCTAAGCCTAATGAAATACAATCTCAAATTGCATTTTCACCCATGATGAAATGAGACATTCCTAGCTTGGTGTCCTCTAGATATGTTAGACTATGCATTCCAGAACGTCACAGCCAGCAAGCTATAGTTCGGGACATCAAAGGAGTACCAGCTTTGGGGAAAGCTGATTCCCCGTATTAAGCTGTACTTTTTTTAGGATGAACTTATAGATGTGTGCCCATGTATATGGACACATGATATTGATTCACTGTTTCTTCTATCTTCTAGGGACTTACCAGACCAAGTGAGGCGCCTTGTGAAATCAATGAAAAATGACTCGGTATGTTTGCAGGGATTCAGGAAATTTACCTACTCATTTTATTATTTCAAGCATCACAGATGGTGCCTCATCAAGTTACAGCTTGACAACTATATATTATATGCATGTATGGGTAAGACAAAATGATATACAGTACATATTTATATGTGTGTATTTTCTTTCCTTTTTTAGAGAATCAAGTTTGAGACTGACTGGAAGATCATAACTATATACATTGGAGTCCACGACCTATGCAACTATTGCAAAGATGTTGTGAGTTGTACAAGATAGTTCTGGAAGTTGTATGACACCAAATGCAGGTCACAATAGAGGCTTTCAAGGGTTCACTAAAGACTCCTTTGTGGCAGAAACCAAAAAGAGACCTAGTGAAATATAAATGGTTTAATTGGGGTTGCGGGGGGGGGGGCTGCCCCTTAAAGCATGCTCCTAGACCTAGAGTAAGCAAAAGTTGTAGGAAATAAATCATCTTTCTCCTCTGCTCATGGAGTTGTGAAAAAAATGGGCAGAAATGGCTGTTGATCCATGAGTTGTGCTAAAGAGATGTGATTCAGGTAAACATTGACAATCTAGGCTTCAGAGGAGTCTGATGCTTCTGCTAGTTAAGGAATTCTCTTTCCTAGGGATGGTGTGTCTGCAATATCTGTTGCTGCCCAGAAATACTAATAAATTCCTCACATGGTGCAGTTGTTTGTGGTTACTTGATATTACAAAAAACCCCGGAAACATGCTGAAAAAATAACTGGCAACCTTTGCAGCCTAATTTACATTAAAAAGCCTTGTGGTGAAACTGCACTGTAGCCGGACTCTGCTCGCAACCTGAGTTTGATCCCAGTGACCTCAGGTAGCTGGCTCGAGGCTGTTTTAGCCTTCCATTCTTCTGAGGGTAAACTGAGTAACCAGCTTGCTGGGTGTGGGCAATGTGTAGCTGCTTAATTAAACTGTAAATCACCCAGAGAGTACTTTAAGCACTATCAGGCAGTAGATAAGCTGCACACTTTTAAAAAATTGATTTGCTTTAAAGTGATTGTCAAAACTATTGAAATATTCTACATAGGGACTCTCCACAATTTTGAGCCCCATGGCGCAGTGGTTAAAAGCCTGTACTGCAGGTAAAACTGTACTCACGACCTGGGGTTCAATCCCAGGTAGAAGGCTCAAGGTTGACTCAGCCTTCCATCCTTCCGAGGTCGGTAAAATGAGTACCCAGCTTGCTGCGGGGGGGTGTAGCCTGCATACTGTAATTAAAAACTCTAAAACCGCCCAGAGGCTACTTTAAGTGGTATGGGGCGGTATACAAGCAGAACACAATTTTGTCTTTGAGTTTGAGGTTGTAGCTTCTGGTATCATAGCAGCTTGGTCAATATTCAAATTCATTAAATATTGTTATGAAAAGAAAGCCATCCATTCTTACTTCCCCAAGCAGCAGGATGTTCCAGTAACTTTCTTGGGAAAGGGGGAGCAGGTCTGTGGTTTTCTTGCAATAAAAGAGCAAAGAAGACTTATGGTATTGTCCGCAGCATATAAATATATGAGTAAATGATTTTTTTTTCAAGGTAAGACTAATCACTGATCTCCCTTCACATGCCAAAATCTTGGTAGCTGTGTGCCAGTTTCTGCCAAAGGCAGTTAAAAATAGTCTTTATCTATTACATGTTCTTTGTCTTTACAAAAGCTGAGCTTCTATTTCTTTGCCCTTCTGTAAACTGAAAGGCTGTGGCATTCCAAAGACTTGAGAAACTTCTGGCCAGATTATTTAGATGCATAAGTCTTTTTTCAAGAATAATGAAAAATGCTTACAGCAACATCCAGGGGCGAGAACAAGCATAGTCCTGTTCCCCTCCTGTAGGAAGGGAATTCCTTGTCCTTGCAGAGGCTGTCAGCACGAAGCATTGGCTTATTTTCCCATTGCTACAGTGCAACAGGTAAAACGGATGGATAAGTCACAATGCAATGTATAGTATTTACATTGCAAATCTTATGCCAGTCACACCACATTTCTCCGGGTGGGGAGTGTGTCAGTTTGTTACAGCAAAAACACAGAAAAAATATCATCTCCCTCCTCAGAGGTGTCTGACCAAATGATCTGCAAGTCAGCAAAATAAATATTTTGCCAAATGATGTTGTTTATCTTTAAGGTGCCACATGACCTGCAGTATTTCCTATTTAGTTTGGTATATTTGCTATTAATTTTCCCTATATCGGAGTAATATGCAGGAAAAGTTCCATGTCATTTAAAATCATGATACCTACAGCAATTTTGTTCATTTGGACTTTTGTAGGATTAGTAATCCTCTCCTTTCATTTTCCTCTTTTCACTAGAATCACTATTCTGCTGTAAACTTTTCACGTTATGTCCAAGAAGCACTTGACCTTCTTCATGTGGAGGTAGGTGGTGGCTTGTTTGAGGACATCTCTACATGTTGTTTGTGATCCAGATATGCTGCAGAATCCACTCCAAATATAGTACAGCCATATTTTGTGATGTGTGGGGACCATCATTGGATAGTGCAACTGAAGCATGTCATTTTTGTGTCTCACCCACCCAACTTCAACCTATATTACATTTAAACCCAATATATGGGCATATTCCATTTTCTCAACATGTTAATTATGTTATTTCATTGTTAAGAATGTTAACCCACCACCTGCCTAAAACTATATGCATTATTCTACTGTGAACATACTTTTGTTACATGGAAAAACAGTGCTACAAGGACTTCTCAGATGTTGGGTGGGTTATGGACCTAGTCCTCTTCATCTCCTCCCCTTTGATTTTATGCTTTGTCCCCTTGCTTATTTCTATTATTATTTTTAGGAGTCCATAGAAGCTGGTTATGTTGATATGGGTTGGATAGAGCTACAAAGGGTTGGTTGAGGACAGGAGGAGGAGCAATGTACCATTTTTATGTGCTTCTCCTGTTGGAATGGCAAGCAACCCTTTGTAGACTGATTCACTGTCATTTAAGCACTTCCCCTGATTGACTGCAGAGGATCAGGGGAAGTGAAATCATTTTGTTTTTACATCTGCTAGATCACTGATGAATCACTTCCATTTGACCTTTTTAAAATTGCTTTGCCTTTCTCTGTATTTTTAGTTGAGAAGCTGCCCACAGACATAGTTTTGGTCAGCAATACACAGAAAAGTAAAGAAAATGTTAAAAAATAAACAAATAGATTCATCACGTCAGCAACAATATTGCAGCCATTAAAAGAAAGTTAACTTCCCTTGACCCTCTACAGATGAGGTTATGAGCTGTGACAGCTGTTTCAGGATAGTAGACACATTTACACTGGAAGGAGTGTCAGGGCTCTAGTTAAGTTGATTCCAAGTGATTACACTTTCTGGGAGCTCTCCAATTCACACCAAAATATACTGCAGAACCCCCCTGACAGGTAGGGGTTGGGGCAAATTGGGGTGCTCCAGCAACAGCCACATGTGATGCCAGAGAAAAGAACAACCCAACTCATCAGGGCACCAAAACATCTGGACAAATGCCTGTGTGGAGTTCCTCTTAGTCAGAGATATTGCTCTTCTGGTAGTTGTGTCATGGCAATTGGACCCCTTTTTCCTGAGAGAGAGAAAAACATTTCGCTGCTCATCCAAACAGGTCCAGTTGCCATGACTCAACTTCCAGATGAACTCACCTGGATGACTGAGAATCTTCACAGACAGATATTGCTCTTGTGTTTTTTTCACCCAATGACAGCATGTGGAGAAAACTCTTGCCAGCCCTAAATCAGGGATCTCCTGCACACTGCATTGCGACGCCCAACAGTTGCTGCTTCTAAACAAGACCTTTTCTGACAAAGAATATTTTCAGCAAATAAGCAGCAATAGTGGGGAAGGACGCTGAATCCTTCCTCTGTCAGCAGTCTTTCCCCAATGAGTAGTGTTACCTTCTCTGAGGAAAACATGGGATTCCATAGATTTGTTCATGAGAGTTAATACCATGCCTGGGATCCCTTTGGTAGTGAAAGTGGCTGAGGGAAACTCTAATGGAAAACACCAATACAGGAAGAAAGGGCTCAATAGCCTCTTATCTACCATAATGGGGCCGAAGTTTTGCACCCCTGAGCTCCAGAAACACATTTGACAAAAAGGAGTCCCTTGGGACTTGGTTATGTTTTCATGTGCAATTAATTTGGTCCACAATCTTTCCTTTGAGACACACTTTAAGAAAGATGCTTGCACAGCCTGAAGACAAACTCTTAGAGATGCCCTGCAAGTTCTGAAAGAAAGCTAGACTAGTCACATCACATTTTACCAGGCATTTATGCCCCACTGAATAGTTTAAAAAGAAGCTTGAAACATTTACTGTATAATAACCATACTCCAGATTCTGTCAGTGTCAAGTCAAAGGCTTGAGACTACCAGCCAGCTCTTAAAAGGCCTGACTTTCCTCCTCTGAATATACTTCCCTGGTCCTGCCTCCTCCTGTTTCTTCTCCACCATCAGCATCTTCAGGGACGACATCCCAGCTTCTCTTCTGGGAGCCGAGCCAGATGGCTTTGTGGATGCACAAGAACTCTCTGAAGATAGCAGCAGCCCAGGAGGAGGAGGAGGAGGAGGCAGGACTAAGTAGGGAGGTGGCAAGGGTAACAAAAAGAGAGAAGGGGCATCTGATTTGCCAACATAAAGCAAGAGATGGACAAAATTTGGCACTTTGTTTCGGGGAAATTACATGCGTGGACCAAACCACAGACCAGTCCAGTTCAAGTGTTTTGTTTTGCTTTGTTTTTTGGTTCTTAGTTCAGTTTGTGCCCATCTCTAGAGGTGGGCATGAAACAGAAAACCCATGGTTCGGTTCGTCTGTTTCGGGCCCACCCTTGGTTCGGTTAGGGTTCGGGTTTGTATGAATTAAAAAAAATTGTACGAACCCGAACCAATCAAAACTGGTTCTTACCGGGTGGCAGTGGCTTGGCGGCGGCAGCTTGGCGGCAGTGGTGGTGGTGGATCCTGGCCCCTGTGGCAGGGGCTTTTTGAGGTGCTGACGTGGGGCCAGTGTCTCTCTTTTTTTCCAAGTGCCGACCGCGCGGCCCCTGGGGCAAGGTCAGCGCTTCTTTTTTATTATTATTTTCATTTATTTTGATATTTTTTTATTTTAATTTTTTTCACTGCCAACCACGTGGCCTGCACTACAGCCAGTCGGCTTTTTTAAAAAAAAAAAACAACGTTTGGCCTGTGGGCCAGTTCGGCGACCCGCGGGCTGGGTCTGGTGCTCATGGGCCCGCACTGGGCCCTGTGCGCCAGATCTTATTTTTTATTGTATCCTTTTTTTTTACTGCCAACCACGTGGCCGCGGACCAGCTGTAGCGTGTCTGGTCGGCTTTTTTTTTTTCTGGAGCCCCCTCCCTGCAGCCAGGAGGACCGGACCAGGAAGGACCAGCACCAGGTAGGAGACACTGGCAAACGAAACGAAACAAAATGGAAATTTCCATTTTGTTTTGTTTCTCTTAGAGGTGGCAGTTTGTTATTCATTTCATTATGTAACGAAATGAATAGCAAATAACAAAACGAACCAAAAATTCATCCCATGCCCATCTCTATTCAGAATTGTTTGTCTCCTCAATCTCCCTTCATGTGTTGTCCATTTTGCCTGTAAGGATTATTATAGTGGCTTGGGAAAATATTTTGTAATGTTAATAATATGCACATGTTTCTTGCTTGATTGCATAGAAAAGTCCTTAACAATGATATGAAACTCTCCCCTGGGCCCCCAGTGCCAGCAATCCTAGGATGGCATTCTGCAAGCATGGAATGGATGCGAAACCAAAGGAGCTGAATGCTTGGATGAATAATGGAAGATGACTGGATAGTGTCACAATATCCCTAATTATTCTCAGCCACAATACTTGCTGGTTACTGTGACACACTCATAGAAATGTTAATCATTACTCTTGAGTCTTTGTGATGATGTGAAACTTTTCAACGGAAACGGTAGATATATTGAGGAAGAGTCAACCAAAATGATATAGTGTACTTTATTAACTAGCTGTAACAGCTACTTTGAATGTGAGGTAGGAGAGATACAAGGTTTTTGTTCCCCACATGCTATTTGAGTAACTGAGTTCTTCTTTTACTCATCAGGTGCCCAAAGCTTTGGTTAATCTGGTGGACGTAATGGACCTTCTTCCTTTGAGACAGTTGTTTCTGGACAGGAGATTATCATGTCCCATACATCCAGCAGAGTAAGGCAGATCTGTTTTGTTCTTGTATCCAGGTATGGCCCTACCATTGGGCAGAGACAGAATGCACATGCTGGGAAGCTAAGGAGGAGGAACAAAAGTTTTGCAGGGATAGCTGAGCATCCCAGGTGACCTCCATGGCATCGCCTAAGGTAGCTGTTCTTAGGTGCAGCCAGAACCCCAGGCCCTCACTGATGTCAAACTAAGAGACTGTGCAGAGTGTGCAGGGTTGAAGCTTGCCCTTTGACTCAAACCCCAAAACCTATTGTATCCAAGACATGTGCTTACAGTATCCATCTTGTATCCAGTGACAAGCTCATCTGAATTTTATGCAGTTATAATGCAATAGCTTTGCCCTTGTAAAGAGAAAAAAAAGTCAAGAGGGATACTTGGCAAAATACAAGTTCTCAACTGAGCAGAAAGAGGCAATGCCTATGACAGCTCAAGACCCTTGGTAGCACAAACATGTGGGAACTTCCCCTTGGCCTTGTTTTAGATGTTCTGGGAAAGCTACTTGCAACCAGTAGGACCTGTCACACAAACCTTGTATGGCAGCCCCACTAATTCATTCTTAAGGATGCATTTTCTCTGTCACCCTCACTGTTATCTCCACAACTCTGTTGTAGAGCAGAAAAGATTACAGAAAAAGGCAAACCAAGCAATCAAGGGGTGGAGGAGCTGTCTGGTGACAATAGGCTATAACACTTAGAGATCTTTTAATTACAAAAATGTGGCAAGGGTGTATGAAATTTTGCATAGTGTGAAGAATATTCTTTGGTCATCATCGTGGAACCCAGGGATAATTTAGGGCCCAACCTTGAGTCCTCAGGTGTTCTTGCACTAAAACTCACAGAAGTCTTCATCACTAGCTGTGCTGGCCAGGATTTCTAGTAATGGTGGTCCAAGAACATCTGGGGACCATAGTTGGGGGACTCTGCTTTAAATGGTCACTACAGAGTGACTGTGCTAGTAAACATCAGTTAAACCATTAAAATGTCATTTATAAGCGTGTAATTTTAAATACAACTCATTTGATAGACAGGCCCACCTATTTTTCTACTACTATTTAAAATGACTTCAAGTAGAAATGGGAACAATGGAATGTTATATAGTTCAAGCAAAACATTTCATCATTGTTCAAAACCTTGCATTCTTATAGGAGCGAAGAAATGTCTCATATTGTGTTCCTCGGAGAACTGTATGTATGCTTTCGGTCCTTTCATTAATCTTTTGCCTGCTCTGTGAATGTCTCACCCCTTCCGTTTCACCAGCAGAGGTCTTTGTAGCTGCATTCTTTCCGTTCAAGAAGGCTCTTCTGAGCTAGTGGCGATGGAGAAAGCAATCCAAGCTTATCAGGTACAGTATATCAATTCTTCCTTCTTGTATATTGCCAGTCTTTATTTCCACTTTGTTACAGAGCACCACATATACAAATACTACAATATTATTGCTTTTGAACACCTATAACATGATTCAAAGTTACTACGTACCGTGACTCTGTTAGCAGCACCCTATAAACATGTCACGACTGCTGTGAAATGTGTATTACATGTGACGTTTCTTTACCACACCGTGTAGGATCTACATCAGGAGAGAAATTGACTCTCTGACAATTTCGGCTTTCTCTTAAGATGAAAAGGCAAGGTGCCAGCCCTCATGGCTGAAGAGAAATATTTGAAGATTAAAACATTGCCCAGGCCCTGTCCAGACTCAATTTTGAACACACAAAGGGCTGCTGGATTCCCTCCTGTGCCTCCCTGACTGGGGCTAATCCTGAGGATCCATAGGATGCCTTCCAGCTCTGCAGTTCTATGATAATTGTTTTTTTATTATTATAAAAATGTGCCAGGAGCATCTTTCAAGCACCATAGGAGTAGTCTGTGTTTGCACTTCTTATGGTCAGGAGACAAGAACAATAAATTCTTTATTTCTCTCCTTGCTTCTGGTCCTAATCTCTTCACATCTATTGACCCACCATTCTTTTATCTTGATCTTCTCTTGCCCTTTTCCTTGAAAAACAATTTTAAATTGTGCAGCAGTCTAAGAAGGTGACATAAGCAAATGTGTTTGTGTGTACACATGCCCCTAGATAGACTCGAATGTCTTTGGTTCAGGATTTTGGAGAGAATCCTTGCACGTAACAGGGGTTTCCTGTTATTTTTCATACACAGTAAACCTTATCTCAGTTTACTGGCAAAATGAGGGGTCTTGTGACTGTGAGCAAGCCTCCGATAGAATTTCTGAGTACTCAGGGTCAAATGAATGCCTCCTGGCACTGCCAGTTCCTATGAGGAGCAAAGATGTGCTCTTAAGCCTTGAAATAGACTCAGGAACTGAAGGATGCTTTTTTCAATTTTTCTTCCACAGAGCAGCCTACAACAACTTGTGGAGAGTGGCCGGTATGACGTTCATGAGGATTTTACAGTAGTACTGCAGCCTTTCCTCCGAACCATCACATTGCCTCTTCTACAGGTAGTGTCCTGCATTTAATGTGAATGATAACTTTGCTCTTCTTCCAAGCTGGAAGAAGGCATTCATAGCATTCTGAGGGAACATGAAGTGTGATTTGTAAAACTGTGCTTACATGACTCGGATCAAACCTCAGACTTTGTAATCCTGGTCATGTCCAGCTGTGCTGCTCAGTAACAGAGAATAGCTTAATTAACCAAGCAGAGGGAGTTTATCTGCCACAAACATCAACAAATATAATAGCTCACAGATTACGCAGGCCAGAGGCCTAATACTACATGTACAAATGCACATTGAAATGATTGAATAGTTCAAAACCATAATAGGTTGAATACAGTTGGTATTCTCAGCTACAGTACACTTAGTCAATGGGAATTTGATATGTCAACATTTATGCAATTTCCACAGATGCAGTGAGCCTCTTCTAGCAGAACCTAACAACTGGGCTTAATCTAATGGGTCTAGACATGGACATTTTGTTTCAGAAAGGGACCGGTTCTGAAATGAAACATGCCACAGCACAGCTGGCATTCAGAAAATAGTCCCACCCACCAGAACAAAATCAACCACTGTATTACCTTGCTGTAGCTCATGCTGGGTGAAATACCAACCAGGAGGCAGCCTCCGATGCGTCAGCTTTCCCTCTCCCTGGTGCTGGCCAATCAGACAAGGAGGCAGGATGTTTATGCCCTTGCACAGCTCCTGATTGGCCAGCACCAGGGAGAGGGAAAAATGATGCATCAGAGGCTGCTTCCTGCTTAGAAATTTGCCCAGCATGAAGTAAAGCAAGGGAAGACAGTGGTTGATTTTGTTCCAGAGGGTGGGACTGCGTTCCAAGTGCCTGCTGTGCTGTGGCATGGTTCATTTCAGAACCAGTCCACTTCCGAAACAAAACACCCATGTTAATGGATCTCATTTCTGCTTGTGTTATGCACTTGTGTTGTTCTCAGTTTAGACTTCTACCTGTGTATCTAGATTTCTTAAGAACAGATGCACCAAAGCACATGGGGGGGAGCCTTCAGTACCATAAACAAATTTTAAAAACCTGTTGTGTTATGAAGAATGCCCAAAACTCAAAGTGTACTCAACAGTAGAGATGGGCATGACTTGAAAATTTTTTTTCGAGTTGTCGTCAGTCGGGCCGGTTCCGTTTCGGCTCGTTTCCGTTTTTCGCAAAAATTCGCAAAAATTAGTCGGTTTGTTTTTTTGTTGTCGTTAGTACTGGTTTGGGGAGGGGGGGTAGCGGGCTCCTGGATGCAGGAGTCAAGAGCCACAAGTGACGGACTGGCAGACTCTTTGCACCCGCTGTGTCTCACGTACTTGCATGTAGTGCAATGCAAGTAGATCTGGCTTAGGGTTAAGACGGGTTAGTGCAAGGGCTAGGGTTAGGCTAGTTACGGGTGAGGTTAGGGTGAGTATTGGGGTGCACCTCTGGGTGCCTCTCTGACCCACTTAGAAGGACAGTGTACTGGCGTATGGGTTAGGCTTAGGGTTCGGGTTTGGGCTACGATTAGTGGGCTGTTTATGCCCGATTGGCACATCCCAGAAGTCTCTGTGGTCAACCTGGCCAAGTGGCCATGCGATTGGTGGAAAATTTGCATGGTCTACTCCCATGGGCAAGCCCATCATTGCAAATGTGCAGGTGTAAAAAAAATAAAATAAAATAAAATAAAATAAAATAAAATAAAATAAAATAAAATAAAATCAACGGAGACTTTTTTTTGCAAGAAAAACCCCACTGCTGCTACTGTAAAAATTCAAGCATTTAAAATAGCTAATTTTCGCATGTTTCTGTGGTGCTTTGGTGGGGTTTTGGGCAACGATTTCAAAAAAAAATATTGCGGTCGCCATTTTGGATCCCCCCCCACCGCATGGCAAATGGATGCGCCCTCCCAGCCTGGTACAGTCAGCAAAACCTGGCCATGCGATTGGTGGAATGGCTCCAAAACTTTGCATGGTCCACTCCCATGGGCGAGCCATCATTGCGAATGCGCAGGTGTAAAAAAATAAAATAAAATAAAATAAAATAAAATCAATGGAGACTTTTTTTTGCAAGAAAAACCCACTGCTGCTACTGTAAAAATTCAAGCATTTAAAATAGCTAATTTTCGCATGTTTCTGTGGTGCTTTGGTGGGGTTTTGGCCAACGATTTCAAAAAAAATATTGCGGTCGCCATTTTGGATCCCCCCCCACCGCATGGCAAATGGATGCGCCCTCCCAGCCTGGTACCAGCAGCGCAGCAGTAGCAATAGCCAAGGAGAGGGGGGCGGGGAAACACCCCCCCCCCAAATAAAACACCCTTCTGGCCTGGTAGGTGCCCTCAGACAGTTTTCGCCTACTTTTAGGGCCGGGAATCGGGTTTTTTTAACTTTTAAAAACTTTTTTTTCTGTGCCGCTTGTCATTGCGCGATGCAAGTAACGAGCACGACAAATCAGACCAAATTGTTCGTTCATCATTTCGAGCTCGAATTCTGGGGGAGTGATTCCCGTTACCGTTTCCGTAGAGTAACGGAAACGAGTAACGGAAACAGAAACAGGAATACCGTGCCCATCTCTACTCAACAGTGTTAAAAATTTGAACAAAAGCATCCAAGCTTGTTAAATGTGTAGATGAAGGCTGAGGGTTCATCTTTATGGACAGTCACTTCATTTTTCATCCTCTAAGGAATGCCAACAAAGCTGTTTCAACTTTGAACATTTTGACTGATTTGAGTAATTTCCATACTTGTGTTATATAACAGTTTCTCAGCTTATATAATGTGCTCTTCTGTGATTTATAAATGTGACTTAACATTCCGTATTGTGTTGCGCATCTTTCTAATTCATGTTTCACAGTTAATTTATGCTTGAAATGACTGCTTTTTAAATGTTTGAGGTTCTGGAAAGCACTGAGAATTCATCATGTAAATGTTCAAAACTCCAACTGACCTAAAAGAACTCTTACAGAATCCACATGAACAAAGTCACTCTCCAATACCCAAAATGACTTGAGCGGAGTCACAGTAGGCATTAGGGAATGCTGCCATTCAGGCTGGCACAGTTTTAGGCCAGGCATTAAAGAATTCAAGTACTGCAACATTTGCTTTTGCTTTAAAGGGGTGTTCATGTCAGGCAAACTGAATATAATGGGCCTATGTGACTGGAGACTTTAATGCCTTTCAAGTCAATAGGAGTTTTTACTGGAATGAAGACTAGAAAATCTACCTGAAAGTAATTGTTAGAAGAGCCTATGCTAGATCTGAACAAAAGCTTGCGTAGCTCAGCATCCTGTTTTTCATAGTGGATAACAGGAGCAAACAGAACCTTAAACACAGCCCTTTCTGCTGTTGCACTCCAACAAATGGTATTCTGAGAGATGGTGTTTCTGGTAATTCTTATTAGACATGGGCACAGAACGAACATTTTTTTCACTTCCATTACCATTTGTCCTTTTTGTTACATAATGAAACGACAAACGAAAATTGTGATGAAAATGAAACGAAATGAACAGAACCACGAAAATTGTGGTCGTTATGTTTCGTTTCTGTTAATGGCGACGCACAATGAAATGAGCTGTTTTAAATGTTAAAAAATGCCCTGGACATCCATAAAAATGCAGCAATAATTATTTATATTGTCTGATAATACCTACCAGGGGGGTTGGGGTCCTTAAAACGTTTGCTTTTGTCTTCTCCCACTGTGATGTGTTTTTCTTTTCCCTTTAAAATGGATGTCGCCACCAGCCACAAAATGGAGGCAAGCCATGTGATGTGGAATCATGTTCAACCAATAGCATGCCCAGGTTGCAGACTGGGCGGGCAGGTCTGGCAGCCACAGAGGGCATAAAAAGCTCTGGCAGCCCCCGTCCTCCTTGCAGTCTCCGGTGGGAGTTAGGGTGGGATTGCTGTCTCTGCGACTCTAGCTTCAGTCCTGCAGCCTCCCTGTGTGCGTGCGTGCTGCATACCTCTCGGTGAGTACCCTCCCCTGCCCCGCAGTGCAGTCACTCTGTGGCTGCCTTGCACCCTGGGCAATGCCCGCCGCTGCCTTTGCAGCCTCCCTGCATACCTAGTCTATACTGTGTCTCTGCCAGCATCCATTTTTTTTAGTGTTTTCCCTCTGGTCTGGGGTGTTGGGGGATCCCTGCGCACGGAAATGCTTTAAAAATCGCGCAAAAAGCGGGTAGAAATGACAAACGAAAAAATGAAAAACGGTAATGAAATTTTTCAAAAAATTCGTGACAAATGGAAACAAACCGAAACAGACCTCTCAACGACAAACGAAAAACTGAAATGCCATTTTTTTGTTTCGTGCCCATCTCTAATTCTTATAATAATCTTTCTGCTTCGTGAAAGTGTCTGATTTCTTCTAATGCCACCTGAGGGCTCTTCCAGACAGAACAAACTTCCCTTTCCCCTTTCTTTCAGTTGTTTGTGAAGGACTCTAGGTTTTAGTGGCATTCACATCCAAACTTCCCTTTTAAAAAGAGACTTGGATGAAAAACAGTTCATTTTTAGCAATTCTTTAAAAAATATTTTAGAAAGCCTCTTCTCTGCTAGAACTTTCTGCTGGGCTTTTCTTTTACCAATATGTGGACTAATGGAAATCATAAATGCAGGATTCCAACTAAGAGTTTCTGAACACTGGTATGAACTTTAATAGGAAACATCATAGGGTTAAATCCCACTTCCTTGAATAAATGAGACTCAAAATGAACCATACTGATGGAAAGTCATGAAAAAGGGACAATGATGTGAGACAAGCCTTACATGGATGGCTGGATAAATACAAAAACATCAAAGGAGAACCCAGTATTTTCAGAACAAATGCTCTGGGTTGATAAATTAGTACATTGTATGGTAGCAAAATCCATAATTTAATGATGTGTTATGTGAAGAAGTCCTTTCTTTCCTTTGCTCTGTTTCCATGTCCAGCCCCACTATATGACCCCAGGCACAAATATTACAACAGAGGTGGTTGAATTGTAGGTACTGTCTGAAAATAAACATGACCAGCATTCTGTTGCACAAGTTACACCTGTGAAAGGTTTATTATGTCATTGGCAGGGAGAGATTTTCAGTGATTAAAGACTTCTTTCTTCTGTCCCACAGTTTGTCTGACTCATGAGTAACTAGTTTCATTGTGTGGGATTTTGGGATAGTACCAGGAAGTCTCCGATGAAAATCCCCATCCTGCAGCTACCATAGCTTCTGTGCAATGAGACAGATTACTTGAATTTTTTTGAAGAAGCTGTGAGGACCCAAGGTGGAAGTTTTTAATTAATGAAAGTCTTCTGCCCATGGCATCACAATTTTTCTGCAGGTATAACCAATGCACCAGGATTTTAGCCAATGGATGATATCTTCCATGTGCATGAGAATTTTACATTTATCGTTGAGAATTTATTGTTTATTGTTGTGTTTTACTTTATTTTTTCCATTTTTTCAGGATGAGCGTCCAGATATGACATTCTTTGCACCTGATTGTTTTCATCTGAGTCAGAAATCACATTCTCAGCTCTCCAGGGCCCTCTGGAATAATATGGTAAAGTACTAACCTCTGGCAGAATAAGGGTCTTACTAATGTGCATTCAACACTCTCTTATTTGGGTGGTGTTTCTGTTCCTGGGTTTCTTCCTGTAATTCTCTAGTAGCAGCCAAAGATTATATCAAGACTAACAAAGCATACAAAAAGGGCAAGTCACTGCTACTCTGGCCCACAAACAATAAAAAAGATGTCTTGCCCATTTATTTATTTATTTATTTATTTATTTATTTATTATTTATTTATTTATTTATTATCCCCGCCAACTTTCCCAAAGGGAACTTTGGGCGGTGAACAAACTTATGAATAAGAAACTATAGAGATACAAAACCAGTAAAAGAATAAAACCAACTCAATATGAGTACAAACAACCATAAACACAGACTCTGTAAATTATCGTAAAACATCAAGTTCCAGATGAGGTTCTGGCTGGGCGGTTATCCTGCCTCATTCCTGGAATTGTACAGAGGGCCAAATATTCTCTTCCATTGGTAACCCACCCATGTTTTCTACCAGCTTTATCCACACCACAACAAATCTGCTAAGGAATAAAAGATGGAATTGCATCACCAGTTTCTTTTGGCTAAAACTCTAGGAACACCAGGAACTGTTCATCTGGCAGCACCTTGGAAAGATTAGCACCAACTTTTCTAGCCAAAATATTTTGTGGCATATTTAGTATTCTCTGTTTTTTCTTTTGTTGTTTCTAGACAACACTTTCTCATATTGCCAATGTTATCCTGTTAGACCATTGCTTCACCACTCAATCAGATAAATTTTGGTGTCCCTGTCAAGCACAGAAAACAACAAAAGCTCTACAAAGTACCTTTTGGGACTCAAAATGTGTGATAAAATGACTGCAGTATTTATTAATTGTTTGGCAAGGGTTCAAAATGCATTGTTACCTAATAATTGTTTGTTTGTTTGTTTCCCAGCTTCAGCCCTTAGGAAAGAAAGCCACATCCTTCAGTTTTGCAGATAATATTACCCTGAGCTGTCCAACTCTGGTAAATATTGTACTGCTTTCCAGTGAGAGAATTTTGTGGGACTACATACTTTGGGGATGGTTAACATACCAGAAGATGTGGGTACTAGAGATGGGCATGACTCAAAAAAAATGGTGTTTCGTTTGTCGTTTGTCGTTTAGGGGGTCCGTTTCAGTTCGTTTTTGTTTTTCGTGAATTTTTTTGCAAAAATTTCGTTTTCGTTTTGTTACGTAACGAAACAAAAAAACGAAAACGAAAACAAAAAAATTGCTGTTTCGTTAGCATTCATTACAGTTCAATGTATTTGCAGCAACGAAAACGAAACGCATGACAAAATTTCTGTTGTTTCGGTTCGTTTCATTTCATTTTGGAGACAAAATTCGTTTTTCGTTTCGTTACGTAACGAAACGAAAAAACAAAAATGAAAACGAAAAATTGCTCATTTCGTGCCCATATCTAGTGGGTACTGAAATGTAGCTGTCAGACATGATTAGTTGCAAAGCTCCTTAACTTAATATCCAAGACCTCAGATGACTCCTGTTTAGACTTAGATAACAATCCTCTATGTGCTCACTGCTCTGAAATAGTTACTTATGGGACGTCCCTGTTCATGGTACATTTATGTGCATTCTCACAATTTATCCTATAGAACCTCACAGTCAAACTAGAAATATATAGGAGTAGATACTCTCCTAACTTGAGAAGGCACATTGAATCGATGGAGTTCACCTAAGTGTTGACTTTGCTGGTAGAAACTGATTAATGGGTCTGCTCAAGCTGAGACTAGGAATTCAGGCCTTTATGTCTAGTGCAGGCATGTCCAAAGTCTGGCCCAGGGGCCAAATATGGCCCATTTTCAAATTTTGAGTGGCCCATAAGAACATAAGAACATAAGAAGAGCCATGCTGGATCAGGCCAAAGGCCCATCTAGTCCAGCTTCCTGTATCTCGCAGTGGCCCCACCAGATGCTTTTGGAAGCGCATGAGACTAGATATCTGTCTCCTGATTCCACTCCCCTGCATCTGGCCCTTGAAGTACCCTGGTTTTAAGCCTGGAGATTACACATCTCCATCATGGTTTGTAACCTGTGATGGACTTTTCCTCCAGGAATCTGTCCAATCCCCTTTTGAAGGTATCCAAGCCAGATGCCATCACCACATCCTGTGGCAGGGAGTTCCATAGACTAACAATGCGCTGGGTGAAAAAATATTTTCTTTTGTCTGTTCTTACTCTCCCAGCCCACAGCCTCTTCTCCCTGCCAGCTCAGCCTGTCACACATCCCTGCCAGCTGCCCCTACCCTTTGCCAGATGGAGATGTCAGCTTGCTGTTTTATACTTTCCTTGCCATCCCTGCCTCTGTCCATCATCCCAGGCAGCCACCCAGCCTACCCACAACTGGCTCCATTGCTGCAGCGTCCTCCCCGCCTCCTTGCATGTCCTGGAGGCTTGCCCAAAGTCCAGCCTGGGGGCTAAATGCTGCTGAATGGTCAGCCCCCACACATTTTCACCTCACCAAATCTGGCCCTCCTTGCAAAAAGTTTGGACACCCCTGGTCTAGTGTATATTTTTCAGCATATTTTTTAAAGGGCCAGCTGTGTTTTTGGGGTGGACAATAAATTCTTGAGCTTTTCCAGTCCTAGCCATATGGATACACATATGCCAATTAGATTTCCAGGCAACCCTGATTTGATTTGTTTGTTTGTTTCCAATTTTCAGCATAGGACACAGCTGCAACAATACAGATCTAATGTTTCAATATAATGGGAATTTATGATTTCCCATGATGAGAATGAGCCTGCCTTTTGCTCATGTGCTTTACCTCTTTCCTTCTTCAGGTGCAACAGCAAAGGGTTTTAAAATTCAATTTTTATTTCAGATTGTGTTTTCCTGTTGAGTCAAAATGGGGACTGGGGAACTGTAGCTCTTGGATCTTGATTTGTTTTGTCAACCAAAGAACAAATTGTGTTTCAAAATCATGGCCATGTTAGTGTACTTCAGCATGCATGACAAAAATAAAGCAAAGGAGATGTGTGGCACCTCAAAAACTATCGTGTATTTCAGTGTGAGCTTCCTCTGGGGACATGAACTACCATCCACAAAAGCTCACACTGTAATAATTCTGCTCATCTTTGACAGATTTAAGAGCTACTATCTTTCTGTTCTTATTTTTGTTATAGAAAGCAGGCCACAGCGGAACAATTTGTACAGGGAGTAGGTTTGCTTGAAACTGAAAATGTTTAATTTCTTCTTACAAACACAAAGATGAAATACAGGTCCAGAAATACAACAGAATGTGGATGATTTTAAAGTGAAAGTGGACTCTTACCATCCTCTCTTCTCACATAAGAAATAGGAAGTACGATGGGTTGAGTGTGCAAGACAAAAGACACAATAGTTTCCCTTCCAATTATATCTGTAACAGGCCAGCTTTGTGTGCCAGCTTAATTACAACACCATGCAAAGAGAAACAGTTAGATCTTATATAGCTCATTGACCAAGCAGATCCTACATAAGAACATAAGAAGAGCCAAGCTGGATCAGACCAAAGGCCCATCTAGTCCAGCTTCCTGTATCTCACAGTGGCCCTGCCAAATGCCTTTGGGAGAGTAGATATCTGTCTCCCGATACCACTCCCCTGCATCTGACCTTTGACGTGCCCTGGTTTTAAGCCTGGAGATTGCACATTTCCATCATGGTTTATAACCTGTGATGACCTTTTCCTCCAAGAATCTGTCCAATCCCCTTTTGAAGGCATCCAGGCCAGATGCCATCACCACATCCTGTGGCAGCAAGTTCCACAGACTAACAACACACTGGGTGAAAAAATACTTTCTTTTGTCTGTTCTCATTCTCCCAACCCTCAATTTGAGTGGATGTCCCATAGTTCTGGTATTTTGTGAGAGGGAGAAGAGTGTCCCTCTATCCAGTTTACTCATGACCTGCATTATTTTGTACGTCTCAATCATATCCCCCCTCAGGCGCCTTTTTTCCAGACTAAAGAGCCCCATATGTTTTAGCCTGGGGTGCCTCATTTCATTCTGCCATTTTGGAATGAGGCATTCCTCTTCCAAACCCACAGACTGCTCCTGCCATCGTACCTTTCCATGTATTTATTTTATTATTGTATTACCTCACCTTATCCCTAAAAAAGGGACCCAAGGCAGTATACATAATTTTTAAAAAATCTAGAAACAAAAAAAACCCAGCAAGTTATACAAATATTTTAAAGATAGTTATTCACAATGTTAAATAAAAACATAAGCAAGACAGATTTAAAAAAAAACAAAAATAACATCTCTCACACTTTAAAAGCCCCCTGAAGCAGACAGTAAGTAAGGGAAAACCTGCCCATAGACAGAGTTGCAATGTAGTTATTATATACCAGAGGAGCAGACAAGGTTCTTGAAGTACTCTCACATTCCCAATATCATTGTTCAAGTTCCACAGCTCAAATCCCTTCACCTGCATAATTGTAAAGAGCCCGGAAACACACCTTTTCAGATATTCTAAACATATATAAGGCAGGCGAAAAATACCATCAGCTGTGATTGAGATATGCTCAGGCTAGAACTTTGAGAAGTCTGTTAAACCCCTGACTCTAGTGTAAAGTGTGGATGATGCTAAACACCATAAAGGAAAGACTTGATCCTAGAGTTGCGCCACCAAGACTGCTATTGGGATGAAAACTATGATTGCCATACTTTTGTTCATATCAGGCAGTTTCACAATCTCCATTTCTTAATACCTGTATTGCTTTAGTGGTAGCGGCAGTTCATGGGCTAAGCAGGAAGGGGCCCAAGAAAAAAATGGCGGGCACTCTCCTTGCTCTGGTCACAACGTGTTTTATTTGCTCTCATTTTTAACCTTTGGAGCTTTTATGCATGTTATCTTTCTTTGTTAGCACCAGCCCTTCCTGGGAACCTATAAGAATAGCAATGGCACACATTCACCCCTCGATCCCACCAAGAAGCCAAGCCAGGTGAATTCTTTTATCATTGAATTTGTATTACACATGTGGAGTGGACATAGTACAAAACTGAATAGTAACTGTTAGGTAGATAGAGACCACGCACCATGTTCTCAGGCCAAATAGTGCTTGCAGAAGAAGGTTTCAGCTTAAAAGCAAGGTGCATATTATAGTTGTGAGTTTTTCGGGCTGTTTGGCCATGTTCTGGAAGTTTTTCCTCCTGATGTTTCGCCAGACTCTGTGGCTGGCATCTACAGAGGGCAAGGAGCTCAGGGAACTAGGAGTTCTCTCTGTGCTCTGGGTTATAATGTGAGACTGCATATTCTTCACATGCATTGTTTTAAAGGAGAACTCTGCTCCCCCACCATGTCCATTGGGTTTGTGGGAGCTGATGCATCCTCTTCTGTCCCTAGATGCTTTCCATCCCTGATGTAGATATTAAATATATAACATGGAATGAAATAGAAAATTAAATATATAACATGGAATGAAATAGAACTCTAAAGTACCCTTTTTCCCGATCAGCCATAAACACAATATGAAAGAAATATAGGCCAAATCTGGATTGCATAATGAACCTGATAATGTGGTGTGTGAATAATTGTTTCCAGTCTGTGGTCCCCTTCAAATGTGCCATTGGAAATGGCCATTCAAATTAAAGTAAAGCCACTACAAAGTCTTCTCTCCCACATCCAGCTCAGACTGAGATCTTCTGATTTATATTATATTTCAGTGCTTCGCACATTGTGCCCTTGGGAGCCATGGAATCCTCTCATCCTTCACTATCACGTCCCTCTCCTTCTCTTTGGCCAGTGGGTCTCTATGCATGTCAGTCAGGATCACGCCTAACACCTTGCTCATGCAGATCCTGGGGTGAGCCATGCCTCTGTCCCTGAAGGCCTGCCTGCACAGGTAGAAAAAAGGCAGAGGCTACCAAGGAAGCAACCTCTGCCTTTTCGCCCAGGAGAGGATCCAGAATGGGAGTCATGAGTAGAAAAAGTTTCAGAGCCACTGCCATATTTAATACAGTAAAACCTTGGTTTATGAGCACAATAATTTCTGGAAGCATGCTTGTAAACCAAAACACTCTTATATCAAAGCAAAGTTCCGTATAAGAAAAAATGGAAACTGAGATGATTTGTTCTGGGGTCCCATAGACCATATACAAAATACCAAAACTTACAAAAGAAGTTGGCTAGAAGTCTACGTCCTCACCATGGTTTGGCATCTGGCTGCAGAATCTGGATTTTACTGTGTTTTTAATGTGGCAATAATAAAATTCAATTTGCATCCATATACACAGCTGCCCCATGGCTAGAAATGGTTTGAAAAATAAGAAAGAATGTTGAAAATAAATTAAATATAAATATAAATATAAATATAAAGAAAATATAAAGGAAAATCCTAACCTGCACTCTCCTTTGAAAATGTTCCTGGATGGTACAAGAGAAGCCTCCATTCATCTCTCTTCCCCCTGCTTTTTAGGCTTGCCTGAATATGGTACTTTCCAGACCCCACAATCCAGCAGGGAGGGAGGGAGGGAGGGAGCTACAATTGGCTCACTTGTGTTCATATGACCTGCTCCAGTGCTTGTAAAGCAAGACATTGCTCATTGATCAAGGCAAAATTTATCAGAATGGTTGCTCGTCTTGCAAATCACTCGTAAACCAAGGCACTCGTGAACCAAGGGTATTACAATAGAATAAAATGCTGCCACAAGGTCCAGGGGAATTATCATTGTGATAAAAGCAGTGCTAGTGCAAAAATAGGGCTAAATATTGATTGAAATGGTTCTAGAATATTGGTTTCATCCACGATAGTCTCAGTCTGATCCCTCAAAAGGTTCTCTGGTGAACAATACCATCTGAAATGTACACTATGATGAATACAAGCAGAATACCCAGCAATGTGTATTGCATACTGTTTACGACCCAGTATATCAATAAGACTTTTGCATCAGAGAAAAAGGCAAAGGGAAAAATGTATTATTGAATGTACATTCTTATACTTCAAAGGCCATCTATCCCAGGAAGGATGTAGTAGTACAAAATCTCATTCCATATTGCTGGGGATAAAGGGACTAGATGTTGTTCTTCTCCTGAAATAGCCATTCCAACAGGGAGATGCCATGAAGCAGTCCAAATCCTATGCCAGGCCTTAGGAAAGTATCTCACCCATGTACTAACAAGTCTTAGGATTATCTCCATAAGTGGATTGTGGATGGAGAAAGGGGTCACCCTCTAGATTTTGATGCTGAGCCTCACTGCTCAATCCACACCCCACCCTTGGCTCTCCTTACTTAAAACACAGGCCGCTCCTTCTCTCTCTAGAATGATAATCCCAAAGTGTAAACTCTCTTCTTTAACTAGGCTGATACTTCTTTTGCCAGCTGTCACATCTAGTTCGGATGCCTGATTAATAAGGACAGTGAGTATGGAATGTGCATTTTGTTCACTTTTCAAAATGCAGACTTCCTGCGTTTGACTTAGAAAGGCAGATAGTACAGCCGCTTGTTATGAAACTGTTAAATTATGTTCAGACTCTAGCACACCACCCTGATGATAAATACTGGTGTCATGGATGGTTTCCACTGCAAAGGTCCACTAGTCTTGTCAACATTCCTGTGATGTTCAAAAAAAGAGCTTTCACTGTACCACAGAGAGTGATTCTGATTCTGAGTAGCATCATGTATGTAGGGATGGATGGATGGATGGGTGGATGGATGGATGGATGGACGGGCAGAGAGCTCTGCATTGGAAACGTTGGTGTTTTATTCCTGGTAAAAATAGCTCATTGATCAGTCTATCATGTATCATCAGTTAATGCACTTTGTTCCTCCATAGTGGATGAAATCCTATTGTGCTCCTACACAAATGTAAAATTTGCAGACAAATTGCCTTGATTTTAACAAATCTCTACAGACATTATAGCTGCATCCCAGTAGCTAGTACCAATTAGACTATACCCACTGAATAATACCCCTACATGGGAGCGTTATGTGATCCCCGTAACCAACCCCAGCCAGTCCATTTTGGGGTGTTTCTGAAAAATCATCTTCTCTGTAACTTCCATTTATTCAGTGAGAAAGGGAACATTAGGTCAATCATTCTCACTGGGGGCATATGGCACCCTGGGGAACCTTGGCACATTTGAAGAAGGCCATTGACTTGAAACAATTCTCCACACACCACCATAAAGGGTTCATTATGTGACCTGTGAAATTGTTATTCAGGCTATGTTTCTTTCATATTGTCTTTATGCCATGCTCCCCTCCCCACCAAGGTTGAGAACAGGTCCTCTAGAGCATATCTGCATAGGGCTGGTAGAAGATCAAACCAACCAAGAATTTGAAATCTCTGTGCAAAACATGAAAGTCTGGCATAAATAATTTATTTTTTAGAAATATGTTTTGCCTGCCTTTGTCCTTAAAAAGGACCCAAGGAGGCTTACATCATTAAAAGACAATACTTAAATCTAAAAAGAATAAGTCTACAAATATTTAAAAAGAAACAAATACCACTCTGAAAAGTGGTAACAAAAGCATTACTGACAAAACAAAGCAGTATGACAAAACAATCCATTTAAAAATCCCGCTCAGGCAGCAAGTCCTTGAGGGAAAGCTTGCCTGAAGAGAAAGGTCCTTGCCTGCTTCCAGAAGAACAGTAAAGATGGAGCTAGCCTGGCCTCCAGTGGGAGAGAGTTCCAGAGTCTGGGAGCAGAAAAAAGAAGGTCCTCCCCTATCAAACACACCTGTGAAGGTGGTGGGACCAAGAGAAAGGCCTCTCCTGGTGATCTTCACACCTGAGCAGGTTCATAATGGGCAACATGGTCTTTGAGTCATAGAATCATAGTATCATAGAGTTGGAAGAGACCTCAAGGACCATCTAGTCCAACCCCCTGCCATGCAGGAACCCCCATCACAGTATTTCCAACACGTGGCCATCCAGCCTCTGCTTAAAAACCTCCAAAGAAGGAGACTCCACCACCCTCCTTTGTGGCAGCATATTCCACAGTCTTTGAGACAGTTTGGACCAAAATCAAGTAGGAGTATATAGGTTAGATCAGGCACTCTGATTTGTGTCTGGAAATGAATCAGCAGCCAGTGGAACTGCTGACATTGGGGGAGGGGGAGTGTCATGTGATCCCTGTAACCAGCCCCAGTTAGCAATCTGGCTGTTGCATTTTGGACCCATTGACATTTCCTGACTCCAAAAGGCAGCCCAATATAGAGCATGTAACGAAGGCATGTGTCACCCCAGCCAGATCAGACCTCTCCAGGAATGACAAGCAACAATAGTTGATAGGCTGATGTTGATCGGTGCAGAGAGTGCAAGACCTAAACGTGAGCCTTCTCTTTGCTCTCCACTAGGTATTACAACATTAATCCTGTACTTAAAAAGAGTGTTCTCTAAAGTGAAGAATTGTAATTGTGAAAAAGTGTTTAAAGGATAAGAATTGGTAACCTGATGATTCTTATTCGGCTTATAAACGGAGACTTCTTTTGCATGGCTAAATCCAAAGATACTCATAACAAATCAGAGGAGGTAGTTGAGGAGAAAGAATTGCAAGAGCAAGAAAAACACATTTCTCTAATCATGTGTTTCTACCTCACAGCGAGAGTCACTAGCAGGTTTGTTGTATGTTCTGCAAGCCTCATTTCCCACAAATGACTTCCGATTATTGGTTGACTGTGTTTACCTTTCAGAACTGGGGTAGTGACCTGTTATGCCAAGAGCAGACTATATCCCAGAAAGCTTCAACGTCTGGTGAGAAATCAAGCATACACAAACAAAAAGAAAATTGTGTTGCAGTTTGTTTGTTTTTGTTATGTCTTAAGGTGGTGTGCTATTTAATTGCAAAAACAAAACAAAACAAAACAAAACAAAACAAAACAAAACAAAAGCAAAGCAGTGGTCTGAGACAGGGGAAAATGGGTAAGCAAGTGGTCTTTTCCATTTTCTCTAATCTTTCGTCTTTTTAGCTACTTTATTTTCAAATTATATTTCTTCAACTATGAAGGCTGTAAACTTAATTTGAAATGAAAACTGGATTCTCAGGCCTCTGCAAAGAGCTTCTTATCACTGCCAAAAGTACCTTTAGGGAGGCTATGGGAATAGATAAGGCTGAAGCTACTGCACAGAGGGAGTTCTGTGTAAATCCCACTGACTTTGGTGGAATTTAAGCTGCCTAACAGTGTGCTGGATTGCCGCCCCCACCACAAGTGAGAATTAAATTCAGAGTGTGGCCATAAAGATAATGAACACATTGGAAAACATGTCCCATAAGGAGTAGTTAACATATTCTTCACGCTCAAGCACTGTTGATCTGTTCTGTTTCCTCTTATTTTTTGTCCAACTCAAGTCTTAGACACATTTATTTCAAATTAGGTCCCATGTGCTTTAGTTTTATAAGGCTTACACATGGCAGAATGAATAGTACTGCAACTTTTTTAAAAAAAGGTTTTTTTCTTAACTTCCACCTCTGTTTTCTCAAAGTTCTGCCTGTTGAACATCTCATAAGTCATAATGCCAACATCTTTGCCTTTTTTGTGTGTCTTTCTGCTTCTTTATCTAGTGCACACCCTACAGCCGGCTGACATCCAAGTGGTTGCAGCACTGGGAGACTCTTTGACGGTAGGTCCATCATGTGTACTGTAGTGGCCAATGTTCTTCTCTCTAGGAAGGCTGTAGTGTCAGTTGACATCCAGTGGAAAGTTAATGCTAGTAGCGTAGCAAAGGAGATACGTACTTGACTCAGCTGATCCAAGAAAAGCCCTGGTCTGCACACTTTGGGGATCAAAGCACTGTTACCTTGCAGCAGGCATCGCATTTCAAGGAATATTTTTATATGGGAGTTGCACCACTTGTTTTCAGTCCTTGACCTCCCTTCTCCATTCACTCTAAAAGCTTGCAAGAGTACATGGAAGAGTGAAACACATGTGTTAACATTTGCAGATGTTCTGAAATAGTGTGTGTCATGTCAAAATGATATACTGTGATAATGCAGTAGAATGCTACTGCCTTATGCCCAGCTGGGTGTAAGCCTCTAGCTTTTCTGTTCTCTTTATTATATTAAAGATTTTCTACAGTGTCCCTTTGTGTTGCCGCTTTGCTGATCAACTTGGTAAATTTTCATCACAGCCTCATTAGCAACAGCCAAACAGATTTGCAACTCCTATCTCTTTGGAGAGGCAACTGAGTCCTTTCAATTCCCTGTTTGTTCATATGTTCATCGTTTTATGTCATTTTTTAACATATTTGTTTTCTTTTTGACAGACTGCGGTTGGAGTCAAAGCAACCAGTTTGAATGATCTACAAACAGCATGGCGAGGGCTTTCCTGGAGGTAAAACTCTTACTCAAAATTCAAATTTTACTAGATGAGATTACAGCCCTAGCAAAGCTGAAAATGAAAGCAGAGCCTAGACAGAAAGATTTGCATACCTTCATATGCAAATACATAAAAACAAAGGCCTTTCTATTACCTGTATGATGTTGAGCAGTGAGCACCCATTAAGCAGTCTTCAGTGTGAATGTAATTTACTGCTGCCCTGCCACACATTACATTTTTGCAAATAATATTTGAATTTATCAAGGTTTATGTTCACATCCAAACCATCAAGCCTCCACTAGGAAAGGTACGAGGCACAGAATATTATAAAGCATCAACAGGGAGCACAGTATGTTTAATGCCTGCACATACTGACATAACACATAAACAGAGAAAGTACTTTTTCACCCAGAGGATCACTGGTCTGTGGAACCCCCTGCCAGAAGAAGTGGTGACAGCTATCAGCTTTGACAGCTTTAACAAAGAATTAGACAAGTTGATGGAGAACAAGGGTATCAATGGCTATCATTATGGATGCCTAAGGGCAACCTCCAGGTTGGAGAGATAGGCAGGATATCTCTCAATGCCATTTGTGGGGAATCATAAGCAGGTGAAGATATCTGCTTGGGAATACCCTGAAGCAAATGGTGAACCACTGTGTGAGACAGAATGCTGGACTGGATGGGCTGTGGCCTGTTCCAGCAAGGCTGTTCTTATGTTCTTGTGTTCTTATGTAACACTGTTTGCCTTTGATGCATCACAAAAGTGGTGCACTAGCTCTCTTAAACAGAGAGATGAGTGGCCAGATTTCTTTCTCACCCAGATAATAACAATCTATTCATGAAAGCAAAAACAATACCATATAACAGTAGTCATTTTCACGGAAACTACTGGAGTGAAAACATGGTGATGACAGTGTCATTATTATATTGACATCTGGAGTAAATGCTACCTTCTCCAGTCAGGGAGATAATAGTCATCCAAAGTTTTCAGGGAGATCATGGAATGCCTGTGCTTTTGACAACTATCTTGCTGTTACCCTGTCATGTAAATAGCTATGGATGCCCCTTAAATGATGTTCCAGGTTGTGATTCACTGCACTGTGTCTTATTACTTTGCTTTTCAGTATACAGTAGAATAAACCCCTTTAACTGATCTCATTTGAAAACTTCCCATGGTGTCCTTTAATTCACACACATCCCGCATTCAAAGTATTTTATCCTGGAAGACATGTTTTATTCTAAGCCCATTCTGCCCTCCAACCTCTTGTTAAAACAGCTGTTTCTTAGAGAGATGGGATGTTATTCATATGGTATGAATGCCACTAACTGAGTGTATAATGTATTATCCTTTTTTTCTAGCTCCGGAAGTGATGGCAGCCTGGAGAACCACACAACTTTACCGAGTGAGTAGCCTATGAGAATGTCCAAGTGCGAAACAGAGTCCATTTTGGCAATATTGTAAAAACCAGGATCTGAAAGAGCTTTGAGCAAATGCTGTCTTCATGTGCTTCCTCTTTCTACCCATTTCATGCAGGATGGTCTACATTCCTCCGTCCCTGCTTAACTATATCTTCCTATGACAGTCAAATGAGTAAACACACAAGTGGTCCCCCCCCCATAGTTTCATTCTGGTTTGCATTCTTGCTTTGCCTTGCACTTAAGCCATGGGGCCCCATTCCAAATAGACACCCCAGTCTCTCATCATTAGAGGCCAATAACCCAACTGTGAAATAAAATCATGCAGCTGGCCGAGATGTCAGGTGTGTTCCTCAGGCTGCAGTTCCACAGCCACAGGGGCAACCTCTCGAGGTCCACAGGATTGGAGGAGAGAAAGGAGCTTTGTTAAGTTGGAGTCGTGGATGTTCCAAGAGAAGCTGTGGATCTGATGGACACGAAAGTGTTCCTAATCCCCAGAGATGCTCAGAAACCTATGAATTGATTGAGCTACCATACATTAATTCTTCAAATGGTTCCTCTCTCATTTCCAGCCTGCTGGCACGAGCTCAGTTGTTGGATAACTTGGAGGCTCTGATATTGATGGTCTCTGACCCTCAGGGCCACATTGGTCTCTTAGGGCCTTTTTACACGACCCCTAAGATCCGCTGGCCACTTAAATTCGGACCAGAGATCTTAGGGGTTCGTCGCTCTTCCTCTGTCCCCACCCCCCCCTCTGCACTTCCTGGTTGCTGGCTGCTTGAGGGAGGGAGAGAAAGAGAAAGAAAAGCATGCCGCTCACCTCGTTCTGCCTCTCGTCTCTGTAAGGCCATCAAGTCCAACCCCCTCATCTCTGTAAAAGTAGCTCTTAAAGGGGCGGGAGCCAAAAAGCAGCAAACAGAAGCAAGGAGAGCCCCGCATTCACTATCGTTGCACCGCATCTAAGATTTTTCACCTCCAAAGAGAAGGTACAAGAAAAGTGCGCTGGGTCGCGCTAAAGTGGGCGGTGTCGCACTTAATTGTCTGCAAACTCTGGAGCTGGTGGGGAAACATTTTTAAGCTCCGGAGCTTGCAGCCATTTGCAGCGGAGCTTAGGGGTCATGTATAAACGCCCTTGGATTCATAAATGGCTTTGAGAGAGAATTGCAGTTCTGCACTTGAGTTACCCTTTATGTTTTTCAGGGTACTGAGATTCTAAGCATGACACGTTGGAATGGAAATTCTAAATGGTTAGAGGCTGAAACAATATTAAGTCTGCATTTCACTAGTGCACAACCCATCATTATGATAATTGTTAAACATGATAACAACCAATGTGGTATTGCATGTGCAGCTGTTGTTATCCTCCAGTAACTAAATTGGGCCAATACAAATACAATGTCACAGAGCTATTGAACATACAGTCTCAGGTTTATCTTCCCATGACTAGTAAAAAGAACAGAACAAGCTTATAGCCATGATGACCATTGCCAAAGCAAAGCAAACTAATTTGCAAGATAAGGAATAGAGAAACCTTGTGCTTTGATTATTGGATACTTTTCAGCACTTAAGGGATTTCTGCTTCCAATAATGCTTTCTATCAGACATTTTTCAGCACCTAAGGAATTTCCACTTCTTATGACACACTATCTGTTTTATATGCTTTGACCCTGGTAGTTGATCCCTGTTTAATTTATCTTGAAACCACTTTGTGTACTATGTTTCTTCTTACATGGCGTACAGCCCCTATGTAGTTAAATGTGTGCTTTCTACCATTTAAAATGCATCATGAATGGTCTTTTGTGATCATGTGCTGACCAGGTAAATGGTGTGAGTAGTGGTTTCCCAATCAGTAAACCCACAGTGTGAGGAAAACACTTTGGGAGGACTTGTTGCAGTGTTTTCAATATGAAATTTCAGTGGAAGTTCCATGGAGGAAAAAAAATATAATATATGAAAAGGATGTGATATGTGAGAATGGCCCTCACTGTCATTATGGAGCATGTTCATTGCAGTCACTGAGGATTCATGCAGACCAATTAAAATGTGAAGAAGATATTCCAATCCAGAATCAAAATAGGATTAGCCTTCAATACTGCCTTAACAACAGGTCTGCTGAGGGCTATAGAACCAAGAAATATGGAAGAGAAGATTCTGCCCTTCAATATTTCATTCACTAATTTACCAACTGTTATGGGAACATATTTAAAATATGAGGGGTTCATTAAAGATTTGGCCGTTGGACTCTAGATCTATGTAGCTTCACTATTCAAGGATGTAGGGGAGTGGTTCTTGCTATTTGCACAAAGACTGACCTTGGGTTTCTCCTTGTCTGCCAGATATTTTGGAAAAGTTCAACCCAACTCTGATTGGCGCTTCTACCGGAACTCAAAAAGAAACATCTGGGTTCAATGTAGCCAAGGAAGGAGCTGTATCACGGTAAGCTTCACCAAGATATATTTGGAAAAAGGAAAGAAGGAAACAACAGATCTTTTAGATTAAGCCTAGGCAAACCGTGCCTCACATTGGATCCTCTTGATATCAATTCTTCTGTTTATTGTTTGTAATAGTAATATATCTGTAGTCTTTGGATTCATCAGTATGTTGGGCTCAGGTCAGTAGTGTGGAGGGTGCGTGGGATGTATGTGTTTAAATCTCTTTTTAAACATATTATTTAAACATATTATTACTCAGGTGTCTTTTAAAATGTTTACATCTATACAACATATCTTGAAAATCAAGCTGGAAGGCAGCAGTGAAGGATGCAGTTTCCGAGTACAGAAACATAAGAATCTGGGTTATACTGCTTTGGCGTCACATGGCCTACGGACAATCAGTAGCTGTGTTCAGCTTCAGGCACGATCCTTTCCCAGCCTTAGCTGGATCTCCCTGGTATTCCCGATGGCCTACCATCTAAGAACTAATCAGGCACAACCCTGCTTAGCTTCCAAAATCAGTTAAGATGTATTGGCTGAAATTCTGTGGCTTAACATAGTAAATCACACACACACACACACACCGAATAAACCCATGGAATCAGTAGGGATTTAGTGAGCCAGTTCCTCTATACGTTCAATTAATTCAATGGGCATTCTCTAGGCAGCCTCGTGGTGCAGTGGTTAAATGCCTGTACTGCAGCTAAAACGGTGCTCATGGCCTGGGGTTCAACCCCAGGTAGCAGGCTCATGGATGACTCAGCCTTCCATCCTCCCGAGGTCTGTAAAATGAGTACCCAGCTTGTTGGGGGGGGGGGGGCGCAATGTGTAGCCTGCATACTGTAATTAAACTGTAAACCACCTAGAGACTACTTGAAGTGGTATGGGGCGGTATATAATCAGAACACTGTGCAGAACACTTTAGTATGACTTCCTATGCTAAGGAACAGGATTTCAGCCAGTATGCTCAGGATAATATGGTTGTTCCATAAATTGGTTGTTCTTATTAGCAATGGAAGTAGGGTTCTTTCTGAAAGCATTCATGGTGCCATATCTCATTAATTCCAGTACGACACAATTTTAAGGAGTGACCCATGTCCCATTTAATTTGCTTTTGTCTGTGGTTTCCATCACTGATTTGCTGATTTGGTCCATCATCTCAGTTTCATCTCATTTACTTCCAGGATAGAAGTCTAATCTAGGGAATCTAAGGACAAATACTTGCTAGAAGATCCTTTACATTACAATATTGCACCTGCCTGAATGCATTTGGCAGGCTTAGACACTGAGGTCTTCAATCGATCACCTTTCAGTGAGCACTAAATTGACTGCAGAGAAGAGTTAGAGGTTAGGTAACATGGCTGTGAAACAGCTTGAAGCTTCCAAATGCCGCCTTGAGAATTTAGTGCTTTAACTCTAAATGTGGCCTGTCACTGCCAAATCTTTCAACAAAAATAATTGATCAGAACCTCTCTGCTCATTGGCAGCGGAGCCAGCTGGTTGGCAGGCAGGAGTTCTGCCCTTTGCACTAGTCACAAAGACAAAGGACATAAGAAATACAAATGTTATTGTCCTCTATGAAAAACTCTGTCTCAACACACCATGGCCCTTTGTACACGACCCCTAAACTCCGCCGCAAATGGCTCCCAGCTCCGGAGCTTAAAATTGTTTCCCCACCAGCTCCGGAGTTTACAGATAATTAAGTGCGACCACGCCCACCTAAGCACGTCCCAGCGCACTTTTCAGGTACCTGCTCTCTGGAGGTGAAAATTCCTGATGCGGATATAACAGTAGTGACTGCCAGGCTCTCCTTGCTTCTGTTTGTTCTTTTTTTGCCCCCCGCCCCTTTAAGAGATCTGAATGCAGTGCCGGACAGCAGAACAGAGGTGAACGGCATTCTTTTCTTCCTTTTTTTCTCCCTCCCCTCACGCAGCCAGCAGCCAGGAGTGCGGAGGGAGTGGGAATGCAGGAACAGAGACAAAACCCTAAGATATCTGGTCCAAATTTAAGTGGCCAGTGGATCTTAGGGGTCGTGTGAAAAGGCCCCAAGACAACCTGCTGAAAAACGAGCAATTGTTATGACTGTTATTTCCCTATGCACCTACATAAGAGTGAAAAGACCAGAACTTTTTTGCCAGTACCAACTTCTGCAAAATTGTGTTTTCTGTATGAAAAACACATGTTTTGCACGAAATACATCTCTTTTTATAAAATCAAAATTATAAGCATTTCAGTGCAAAGTTCAGGGTGTTGGAACAACGAAAACATCTCTGAATTCTGTACAAAGAGAATGCAAAGACACGAGGAGATGCATTAAAGCATTTGTAATCTTACCCAGCAGGGAGACAACCTTTGAAGATTTTTGCTCACTTCTACAAGAATAAAATAAATAAACTGGTCACTACTGGTCACCGTGTAGCAAGGCAGCCACTGTATAGAGGATCATATAATAATTTTCTCTTACTTATGATGATTTTGTTTCACTTTACAATTTGTATTGGTCATGGGGGTCTTAATTCATAAAATGAAAATGAGAGTGGGGACAGATAACTCTGGTCACCTCAGTTTCTGTTTCTCATGTTTCCAATTTTAAATTTGTTTTATTTATTTCATGATTGCTTGCACTTTATTCCTTTCCTCCAGCAAAATCATGGGAGGCTACATGTATCCCACTTCCCCCATTTTGTCCACAAAAGAGCTGTGTGAGGTGGGCCAGACTGAGAAAGTGTAACAGGCCCACAGTAACCCAGTCCCATGGTAACCTAGTGGAGATTTGAACCCGGGTCTCCTGAACCCTAAACCAATGCTCTAAATGCTACTTATACCAACCCATTTCTGCATCAGTTTCCAATTTTTAACACTGTGCCCAGCAGTACATATAATTTTCCATGCACTTTTCTCTTCATATACATACTTTTCCCGAGCAATTTTCTATACTGCTTTGTATTTCCATGTGCTGTTTCCACATGTATTGGCGTTTTGGGCATATTTCCCCATAATATTACACATTTTGTATGCATTTTTATGGCAATACCCATCAAAAATTATTCAGAAAAGTTTGAACATTGTTGTGCAACACCATTTTAGTCACTGAATTGCTTCAGGAATGTGAACTAGATAAATTTGTATTGAAATCAAAAGCAAATGAATTTCACACTTCCCTAGATAAGAGGTGGAAGGAGCTATCCAAATGAATTGTTAAATAAAAGGACGTCATAGCATGTGATCTGTGTCCCATAAAAATGATGGCTTAATACATTGACTGGAATGTGCTGGCCTACCAGATTTTGTACTTCCCTGAATGTTGCAGTGCACTTCTTGACACTCTTAAAAATGTCAAAGTACTCATTTAAATATGCCCTTTAAATGGAAACACATATATAAATCTGTATTTTAAATGAAAATGCACATTCAAACATATGTTTTGAGAAGAAAGAATCCCTTTAATTATAAATCAGAATATTTAAAGAAATAGTTTAACAGCATTTTTAAAAAAAACTACAGATGAATGTAGGAATGGAATTACAGGTAAAATATGCAGAAATGATGCAGAAAGCTTCATTAGGCTTTCATGCTATTTCTTACTTTCCATTAAAAAAAATACTAGTGGAAGCCAAGTGATATTCTTAACAATACTTTTTGTGGCAGTCCTTCATCAGACTGAGGGCCAGGGTGGTGTAATGTCTTCCCTCAGTTTTCTTTTCTCGCAGTTAATCTGGATGGGAGACCACCAGGGGATACCAGTTGTTGTAGGTGCCTGGCGTAGGAACTGGCAAATCATTCTAGTATTCCTGCCAAGAAAACTCTATGGACATGGGGTCATGAAGAGTCAGTCATGACTGTAATGACACACACAAACACGTATCAGTTGCTTCCAGTCGTTCCTCATAGGGCTTGATTTCCAGTCCCCTGATCATCCTTTTTGCTCTCCTCTGAACCTGTTTAATGTTGTTGGTATCTGTCTTAAAGTGTGGTGTCCAAAACTGGACACAGTGCTCGAGATGAGGCCTATACAGTACCTAATAGAAGGGAATGAGAACTTCACAGAATTTAGAGACTAATCTTAATGTAGACTAACATATTTGCCTTTTTGCACCTGCATGACATTGGGCCTTTTCACACGACCCCTAAGATCCGCTGGCCACTTAAATTCAGACCAGAGATCTTAGGGGTTTGTTGCTCTTCCTTCCTCCCCACCACTCTGCACCTGTCTGCTGAGGGGAGGGAGGAAGAAAGTGGGGGGGAAATGCAGACTCACCTCGAAGCTCTCTTTGTTTGCTTTTTTTTTTCCTCCCGCCCCTTCTCTTAAAGGGGAGGGAGGCAAAAAAAAAAAAAACAGAAACCAGGAGAGCCCTGCACTGACCAGATTAAATCCGGACCTGGCGATTTTCACCCTCCTCGAGCAGGTACAAGAAAAGTGCGCTGGGTCGCGCTTAGGTGGGCGGGGTCGCACTTAATTGTCTGCAAACTCCGGAGCTGGTGGGGAAACATTTTTAAGCTCCGGAGCTTGCAGCCATTTGCAGCGGAGCTTAGGGGTCGTGTATAAACGCCCATTGTCGGCTAATGTTCAGTACTTGAGCCTATCAATATAATTTTAAATTTTTGTTTCTGTCTTCCAGGTTATTAGCTCCTGTCACTTGCAAATCTCATATGCATTCCATGTACCATTCATCAAATCATTAATAAAAATGTTTGAAGACCACTCGGCCTAGGACTGAGCCCTGTGGTACTTCACGAGTGGCCTCCTCCAAATTTGAGACAGAGCCACTGATAAGCACACTCTGAGCATGATTCTAGGCAGTCCACACCTAGTTATCTTACTAATCAGAATGTCATGAGGCACTTTCTCAAAAAGTCAAGATATATTACATCTACAGCATTCTCACCATCCACTGGGGAGGCTATCCAGTCAAAAAATGAAATCAGATTAGCCTGGCAAGATTTGTTATTGAGGAATCCACGTTGGCTTCTAGTTATTACTGCATTGTTTCCAGGGTATTTCCAGAGTGACTGCTTTATCATCTGCACCATGATTTTCCCTGTGATTGATATTAGGTTGACTGGTCTGTAGTTCCTGGGTTCCTTGTTTTTGCCCTTTTTGAAGATATGGACAACACTCGATAGAGACAATCTGGCACTTCATTCATCCTCCTCGATTTTAAGATAATAATAGACAGTGGCTCTGAGAGTTCTTCAGCGAGCTCCTTTAATATTACAGTGGTTAAAAATGCTTGTAAGATCACAGTTTGTATTTTGTTAAAAGAAAAGAACAAGACAGTGCAAGACAAGTTGCAGATGTTCATGAGTTTGAGGCTCCCATTCTGTGTATGAGTAAATCAGATGCACGAGAAGATGGTTTGTTTCAATTTGCTTTTTCTGAGCCTCCTTGGAATAATCAGAAGTGACTTTCCAGGTCAGAATAGATCAGCTGGAGGATCTCAAGTCCAAATTCTGCCCTTGAAAATCCTCTCTATGTTCGTTGACTCCATTGCCACCTTAAGGCATTTATGAATACTCTTCCTTTTCTGTATCCATAGAAATCTCCCTGCCCAAGCTCGCGAATTGATAGAGCAAATGAAGAGCAAACCAGTAAGTACATACGTTCCAGAAGCTTTACAGAAAGAATACTATCACGCCATCGTGGCAACAATGTCTAGCTGGGTTTTTAAACTATGGAATGCATTGGGAGTGGCAGAAAAGAGAAAGGCAAAAGGGAGGTGGGGAGAGAAAGGCACAAAAAGAAGTCATGGACAAAGTTTCCACATTAATATAGGCAGATTGTATTTTCGAAAAGAAAAAGAAATATTTGCTCAGGGTTGCCCATAGTAATGTTGGCACAAAAATCTGGAATTACTTATGACCACAGAGCAATGTAACAAGTTATAGAAATCTCTATGTTAGGGAGAATCCTGTGTATACCCATCCAGAATTCAAAAAATAATAGTTGTGATTAAGCTGTTTAATATTATCATCATCTTGTTTTAATTCTTTTTCATTTCTACAAATTAATGCTTGTATAATAGGAAAGATATCTAGCTAGCTTATTGTGATTTAAATCATTTTTAAGCTTGGCACTGGAAGAGAGCAAAATCTGATCTCTTGTAAACTGTCCTGAGACAACCCAGGAGGCAGGAGCCTGTCTTTCCTCACCACAAATAACTGCCTGCCATCCAGACTAGAGTGGTGCCAACAGCTGAGAGCAGATATACTGCTGGGGGGAAATGACCACAGAGCAAATAGCTTCACACAAGGAGAGCAAAGGTGCCAAGTTATATGGCACAGCTGAAGTGAAGACCTTTCTCTCCTGATCACAAACCTGTGGGACACAGGAAGGAAGTCCTGTATAGCTGTCAGATATCAAAATTGAGTGTTGTCACCGAATATGATTAATATCCACCCATTGTGCCTTCAAATGCAACAAGCTGTTTTCACTGAAAGAATCTGCTGCAGGAGAAGAAGGCATCTTGTGCAGCCCTCAAAAATGACACTAAAAAGGTTGAAAGACTATTCAGAGTGTCTTTTTCAGTTCAAAGGGATGGTACCACCAATGGAGAATCAGTTAGATGCACCTGCTAGGCGTACGTGGAAGCAGTTTTCACTTCTACTTTGCACCCAAGTCTATAGAATCATACACTAGTGAAATTGGAAGGGGACTACAAGGACATTAAGTCTAACCCCCTGCTCCATAAAAGGATATCTAGTAGGCGGTTGTCCAGTGTTGGAACACTCACCACCTCTTAGACAAGTTGTTCCATTGCTGTACTGCTCTAACAGTTATTGTCTCTAGTTGTTGCAGCACCTAATGCCAAAAGTAAAAAGAGGCAGAGGTGTAGCCAAGCCTTAGGGGAAAGGAGGACTGCTGGGTGGTGGGAGGGTGCACAGCTTCCTCCTCCTGCTACCCGCCCAGGTGCCTCCAGATTGCTGCACCCGGGGCAGATGTACCCTTCTGCCTCCCCCTAGATACGCCCCTGAAAGGAGGCAGGGAAAGTGCCAGCTACATTACTGGCCCTCCTTCAAGTTCTCGTGCCTTATACTCACAGAACATGTTCAGTGTATCTTCTTAGCAAGGCAACCTAGTCACCTTGGTGAGCGATCCGTTTAAACGAGGCATGTCTAAAGTCAATCTATCTGCAGCTATTTACTCTAAGATGTTGGTTTCTGCAAACAAGTGAGCTTCTCGGTCTGGAGCAGATGATGGATTGTGTAAGAATATTCTTAACCTATGACAATAAAAGGTGAGGCGGAAAGACAAAATAGGAACAAACAGATTATCCCCTAAGATTGCCCAATGTAATGCTGGTGCTGAAGAGGAGGATATGTACAGACCACTGTTGGCTTTGGCACCTTGAGGCTGGAGCATGGGGACATGTAGCATTTGCATGGGTTGCTCACGAAAGGTTCAGGCATGTTCCAACACGTGCAGAAGGAGGAGGCCTTGTGCCTAAGGGAACTAGGGGGGGGCACCTGTATCGCAGAAAGGTTTAGTGTTGTGTAACCTTTTTCTTACAAGACAATACTCGCTTCCACAGCAAACTCTTCAAACCCAGTGCTCAATGTTAAATCAGTATCTTTACAAATCTCACTGATTCAGTGTATCTGCTCAGGGTGGGATGAGTCAATGCGCTCAGGCCCTTGTAACAAGTGTTGAGAGCAGACCTTGTTGTCAATTCTTGTGTTATTATTATCGATAGTATGAGGATTAGCAGGGGAATACAATTCATTTCCCTCCCTGCAGTTTTCTGCCCTTATTCCTTCCTCCCAGCACCGATCTTCTTCTCAGGGCCCGCTGAGTGAAAACCTCAGGATTTAAACTGAAGCCACAAATCACTGCTGGGCTGAGAAAGCCACGCTCCTGGCCTTACAATCCCAAAGGGGAATGATTATGCTGAAGATCTTGGGTAAATATGAGAACTAGACTATGGGCGATAGTCTTCATAGGCTGCTAGTAGAAAAATAAAAAAAAGTTGCTGAGCTTTCAAGAGCAAGCCCTCTTTTTCAAAGCTGGTATGTATCACCCATAGTCCAGTTTTGATTTTGTATGTTTTAATGGCTGCACGGCTCCAAACCTCTTTTTACTGCAAGTAACTATGAAGTGAAGGGAAAGGGACAGGATCTCAAATCCTATTCATGCCCCGCCGCCCTCCACCAGCTCTTAGTGATTCCCAAGCCTTTGGCTTCTTCAGGACAGATTCGCTGGTGCTTGTTATGTAAACTTGCTGCTCTAAAAATAGCTGCCATCCATTCCTTTCTTGCACTGCATGTTACGGAATGTTTTTCCACTGAGTTGCCTGTTCTCAGCAGCGCCAATTGTTGGCTGGCAGTGACGTAGTTTCAGCAGCTGCTGGCCTTGGCTAAGCACAGCTAAAGTCACCTATCTTGGGACTGGCGGGGAGGGGAGTCCTCGCTCCTAGGCATCCCCCCTCCCCCCCCCTCCAAGAATCCTGGTAACGTGCAAGCAGCTGGCAGGAATTCGTAGCAACCCCCAGCTATTCAAGACTAGCATTCGTGCGTCAGCTAAGAATATTTCTTGCCTTTCCAGCTTGCCTGCCTAGGAGTGCAAACGGGTTACAACTCCCATATCCAAAATCCACTTGGAATTGAAGTCTGCTGTGTAACAGAACCCTGTAGAGCAGCTTAGATGATCAAGCTCGGGAGCAGCTGTCAACCTATCTGGTCAAAAGAGGAGCAGGAGGCATTGCAGGCTGTGGGGGGAGGAAAGAGACCCCCCCATTTAATTAAAGCTACCCTCTTCCCTCTGTTCCCAATACCCTGCCTGTTTTATACATTACACGTGGATTTCAGATTCTTTCTGCTCTAACCAAGCCCAATATGTCGATTCACGGGGCTAGTCCATCACGGCCATGGTGTCTTTTCTGAGGTGTGTCATTCCTGCAGTTCCAGCCCTGATGTTTTCTCTCTCCCTAGCTTAAAAAATCTGTCACATGGATACTTGCAATTCCATAATCAATTTCTGTTATGCAAAATTAATGGAATGCAGCTTTGCTTGCTCTGCACAATTCCATTTGCAGACATTGCATTGCCTAGTCGTGATACCTTTTGCAAAGGGAATTTGGTTGTTGTGGGTTGCCAAAGGAGCAGTCAGCATGGCATCTGATTAACCAAAACAACCACATGGTTATGTTTTTAGGAGGATTAATGGGCTAGGGAAAGGTAGGTGTGTGTGAGAGAGGGGAGGAGAGGGGGAGAATGAGAGAGCCAATGGTTGCTATTCAAAATTCTCTTTTTGCAGCAGCAGCAGGAGGAGGAAGATTTGAAGTTATAGGCTGTGTTTCCACAAAGGATGCTCTACTCAGCTCAGACATATAGGAGTGACAATGCAACAAGATTAGCACCTATCCCAATCCTCTCTTTCCTTCAAGTAATATTCACATCTCATGAACAATCTTGTCACAAAGACAACATGGATAAGATGGGATCTCAAGGAAGCAAGCCTGCATATGATTGCATTCACCACATGTGCCCGAAGAAGTATGAGCTTAGGAATCCATTTTTAATTGATCTTTTTCCACTGAGAGGACTTTCAACTGACCTTCTACAACCTCCAGTATCTCAGCAAAGAAACAATCCACGTGATTCCAAAAAGAGTCAAATCAATAGAGCCTTGACAAACCCACTTCGCCACATCCCTCATTGCTTTCTTTTGGATCTTCCAAACATCTCTAAATGGTTCAATCTTTGGGTCTTTCTCTTGTTTCTTACTAGGACATCAACTACAAAGAGGACTGGAAGTTAGTCACCATTTTAATTGGAGGCAACGACCTGTGTCAATATTGCTTAGACAAGGTAGGCAAACTGGAAATACAGCTGATTTGGTTTAAGAGCAGTAAGGTGAAGTTTCGTTTCATTTTCAAACCATCTATTAAGCTCATTCATTTATTTGACATCCTGTCTTCTCCCCAAAATTGGGGGTTCAGGATGGCTCACAGCAAGAGTACAAAACAGGCGCAAATAAAAATGAGGTAAGTTGTAATATTAAAAAGCAATTAAGCAAATTATTATATTAAAACAGGAGATGCAGGGGTTGTTGCAGGTTAAACTGCTGAGCTGCTGGGCTTGTTGGTCAAAAGGTTGGCAGTACGAATCCATGCAACAGTGTGAGCTCCTGCTGATTGTCCCAGCTCCTGCCAACCTGGTTGTTTGAAAGCATGTAAAAATACAAGTGGATAAATAGGTATCCGTTCAGTGGAAAGGTAACACAGTTCCATGTCCCTGTACATCATATCAGCCACATGACCGTGGAAGAATGTCTATGGACAAACGCTGGCTCTTTGGTTCACACATGGAGATAAGCACAGGCTCCGAGACGCAATGTAATTGTTGGGGAAGCCTTTACATTTACCTTTAATAGTAATACACAATTGAATTAAATACTGTTTTAAAATACAGTTGTCAAGTACTCTAAAGCCAAAAAAGGGGTTCTCCATTAAAAGGAAGGTCTTAAAAATTAGTCACATGCCAGCCAACATAAGGGAGAAGAAAAACTCAGTTCCAGAAAGACTACCATACCTCCATGAAGTAAGATCCCCAACACTAATAAACAGCAGTTATGACTCCAGCCTCCTTCCTTGCAGCACCAGGAACTACAGTAATATCAAAAGAGACTGCCCAGTGATTTCGATGTCCTTAATACTCCAGTTGTAAATATGCTGTTCCCACACGTGCATCATTTGCTGTGGTGGCCAAGGGAGATACAATCAACACAGATACAAGACTGGGGGAGGCTGCCTTGAAACAAGGAATCTTTGAAATTATGATCAGCTGGAGTTTGTTGCTGAAGTAAAGATTAAGGGCCACAATTAAAGAGAATGGGCAAATTAGAAATTCAGTATTCTAATCAAACACTGTTGAAAGCTAGAATAAAATATTCTTACTGCTGTCCTGGAAACCATGAGAGGTGAGGCCAATTTTTTCCCCATAGACAGGTTGCATCTTGAGTTCCCATCAGCTGAAACCTCTTAGCTGCGGTGACAAAAAGTGGGGCCTATAATAGCAACCTAAGGTTACATAATGTATTTTCTCACAGACATATCAAGTTTTCATTATTTATACCCACTCCATGGTTGGATTTGCAGGAGATATAGAGACTGAGACTGAGACTGAGACATAGATATAGAAAGGCACTTCCTGCAAGTCAACCGAGCTTAGTTTACAAAGATCTGGGTCTGTTCATGGTAGGGGAGGGGAGAGGTTGTTAAGCAGCTTCTTAGGTAATGCCAAAAAACAGATAATTTCGTGTTCCCTGTGGTGTTTTTTTTTTCCAGGAGACCTATTCAGTGGAAAACTATGTAAAACACCTCCAGGACACTCTTGATATCCTTCATGAGGAGGTAAGGTTTTGAGATACTCTAGAAAGCCCAGTGCTTGGCAACCATGCTTACATTTTTCTCACCTCTCATAGAGTTTCCATGATCGTGTTTCATTCAAGCCCTTCTTTTTGAAAGCCGAAACTGGTCTTGCCATACTTTTAAAGGATAATTGAATGACCTTGAATACGATTGCTTAAGAAACTCAGAAGCTAGATATTCTGATGCATTTAAGTTATCCTGTTTGAGAGAACCATTGGCCTGGCTATGATGATAATCTATACTACAGTGCCTGCTGATCTGGGTTCTATCCTAAAGGAGATAAGAATATCCTTTTTGGAAAGGAACTTGGGTTACAATTACCTACATTAATAGGCAACTTATTGCTCCTACCACTAGCTGAGTTTCACAAAGGATTTTGTCTTGTCGTTACAATTGTCCCCCACCATTTCACATTTCATATACTGCAGTCCTGGTATATTGCGGGACCACAGTATATGAAACAAAGGGCTCCCGGGGCAAGCTGCATAGGCCCGTTTGAGGCCTCCTGCACTTACTCTAGGCCTGACACTGCCCCAAACAGGCCTCTAACGGGCTTTCCGAGCCTGTCGGGGGTCCTAGAAGTTGTTTCCGGCAAACCGGAAGTGACTTTTGGATCACCCAAAACCACATCTGGGGCCTCCAACAGGCTTCCTGGGCCTGTTGGAAGCCCCAGAAGTGGTTTCCGGTGAACCAGAAGTCACTTCTGGCAAACCGGAAGTGACTTCTGAATCGCCCAAAACCACTTCTGGGGCTTCAGACAGGACCAGGAAGCCCATTGGAAGCCCATTCAGGGAAACACCAGGCCTCAGGTAAGTGTAGGTGGCCCCAGATAGGCCCCCAGTCCCGACCCAACCCAGCATCTGCATATCATGGATTTTCCATTATCGTGGGTCGGTTCAGTTCCGTAATCCCTGTGATAGGCGGGGGATTACTGTACATTACTCATGGTATTATTTTCATTTACCTTCATTTACTGAAGATGGATGAGACATGTGCATGTGCTCTCTTCTATGTTTCTCTTGGAACATACATTTAGGAGCAGTGCATGGTCCTGTCTTAAGTCAGAAAGAGTAGTAACCCACAACTTCCTAGAGCACCCAGAATGTCCAGTAAATAAAATTAAGTCCAAGTCAGGCAAAGCGTGTTTCACAGGCCACATACAGCTTCCAAGGACCCACATGCGGTCCTTAGCACCTTAGGAGTCACCAGCACTCTGCACCCTATTTTAAAGTAGAAAATCCTCTTGTACCATGTTTTGGGGGCCCTTGCATTCATGAAGTTCTTTAAAGCCTCTGTATGGGGGAATATATTTTGTAAACATAGCTTGGCTGCTAGATGGTGTGAGGGTTATTCTTCAGTCTCAAAAAAAATATCACTTTCTCAAGTAAAATATTTTAGGAGTTTGCAGTGTGTGGGAGTGTGTGTGGCCCCCAGATCCTCTCTCTGTGTGTGTGTGTGTGTGTGTGTGTCTCTGTGTGTGCATGCGAGCGCACGTGTGCATGCACTTCAGATCTCTGAATGCTGCCCACTAGAGATGGGCACGACTCAAAAAAAATGGTGTTTCGTTTGTCGTTTGTCGTTTAGGGGGTCCGTTTCGGTTTGTTTTCGTTTTCCGTGAATTTTTTGCAAAAAATTCGTTTTTTTTCGTTACGTTATGTAACGAAACGAAAAAACGAAAATGAAAACGAAAAATTGCTGTTTCGTTAGCATTTATTGCAGTTCAATGTATTTGCCGCAACAAAAATGAAATGCATGACAAAATTTCTGTTGTTTCGGTTTGTTTCGTTTCATTTTGGAGACAAAATTCGTTTTTCGTTTCGTTATGTAACGAAACGAAAAAATGAAAACGAAAACAAAAAATTGCTCATTTCATGCCCATCTCTACTGCCCACTCCTGGTCTTGGCATTCCTGGGAGCTGTTGTTGGCTGCTTCCTCCACTTCCAAGCCTAAGTAGTTTCTGAAGAAGACAAGGCCTCTGGCTGCTTTGAGTGGTCAAGGACCCTCATTTTCAAGATTAAAGTAGAACTGAGCATACACCTTCAATTAAGGGAAAGCAATAATCATAAACCATCCGGTAATACAATGATCACACTTTAAAAAGGGAATAGACTTCCCAGACCATCTTACATGATTATGTACTAATAGGATCATTCACTATACTTCAGAAACAGTGTGTTGGTGTCTAGCCCTGTTACTGTCAAAAAGTAATACTATTGCTCTCTACTGCTCACAAATTAGTAAATAATGATAACAGTTTAACAATGCTATCTCTAAGGTCTTTCTTTGGTCACCATTTATAATAACCAAACAAAGACCATGACATCTAGAATTGTAGGTGGCTCAGTTTTCTGCTGTAATGTGTTATTAATATGCATACCACACCAGCCAATCCCCATGGTTCATTACCGTTAGCTAAGTTTTCCCTTCCTATTTATTGCTTGAAGAGCCTGGTCGCTCTTAATACTGATCTCTACATAACCTCTCTGGTATTATCCAACTGCCTTGTGCTCTGTGCATCCATATACCTGGTTACTGTGATTCCCTGCAGCTCCCTCGGGCCTTTGTCAACATGGTGGAGATTATGGAACTCACTGAACTGCGTCGGATAGAAAGGGAAGCATCCGGATGTGTTCATTCAGGGGCGTAAGTGAGCAGATCACGGCAATCTGCACTGAATGCTATTTTTGGGGCTAATCTATATCTTTGTTATCATAAGGCAGCCACAAAGGGCTTAGAAAACTGGTGCCCTATCAGCTGTTATTGGACCTGGGAGCTGTGAGGCCACAGATGCTCTAATTAGAACGAGGATATTGGGTTCTGCTTTTACTTCCCTCACATGGGAGCAGCCTTCATTGATTTCCATTAGAGCCGCAGCTATTTAAGAGTGAGTAGCTGTGGGGTCCTTGTTTCATATCAGATATTAAGAACCGAGCAGAGTTCAGTCCACAAAGTCAGACTGTTGCCAGGTCTCCTGAATTAGCTAATTTCAGCATGGGGGTTGGGGGACTGCAGCAAAACATTAATTTAAGTTCAGGAGTCCCACTGGCTAAGTTATCTCCTATTTCTTTAAAACCAGAGTGAGGTAAGCTTGACATTAAATGAAGCACATCCTTTCCTATTGTGAGGAACCGCAGTTTCCCTCTGAGCATTATGAAAATTCCAAACAGAGACAAGGTTCTGGGGGGGGCTGATCAGATAAACCTAGTTTTGAACTTCAAAATACAAATGAGTCAGGCTGCCTGTTCACCTCAGAAGTTCATAAGTGGGGATGAAGTAATGGCCTCTTCCACCTTAACTATAAATTGCTCCTTTTAACTAGCCTTTAATCTGGTCTCCTCTGATTGCTCCCATTAGCCCTTGAGGATCAACAAGCCAAGCAAAATCTAAGGAGACAACAAAGAATCAGAGAAACTACGCCTCCTTTTCATAGTGCAGATGACTAGTAACACCAGATACTTCAATAATCCCTGTTCTGTATACCTTTCTGCAAGCTGGAAGTCACATTTAAGATGGCCATGTGAAGCTTTATAGGCCTTCTGTTTTTCTGCTGATTCTTTTGTTAGGTCATGAAAAGAGCAGATATCTGCTTGAAAACATACCTGAGACATCAATCTTGTGTGTTTCATGACCCCACAACTGTCAGATAAGAATAGAAACTGATATTGAGAGGAGCATAGTACAATGCTTTCTTCAAAGCTTTTTGGAATCCAAACCCATCTCTGACTTATACTGATTTTAGCATTACTCCTTTTCAGGAGCCTTTGTCCATGTATTCTAAATCCTCAGGAAAACTCCCCTGAACTGCAAGAAATGGAGAGAACTAACAGAGATTTTCAGGTAAAGAAAGCATTTTCTTACTTATTGATTTCAAGAGCTCTGCCAACCTCTTGTAGAAGTCAGCTCTATGCAGTATTAATGGATCAATTCTCCAGCTGCTGATCCTTAAGCAGCCAAAACTAACACCACCCCTGCAAAAGAAGAAGGGTATTGGCAGAGAAACCTAAAGGTTTGTAGAAATGCAAAAAAATAAAAAAATAAAAAAATAAAAAAGTTCTTCAAAATATTTACAGTTAATTAAAGTGAAATACTGGTTCTGTATTCACAAATCAAAACACCAGGAAAGACCCTGATATTGCTTTGTAGTATTATGCCCATGGTGTCAGAAGAAAAAATGACATCAAGCAGAGTCTAGCCGGAATGCTGACAATACCAATATTAACAATCAAGAAGGTCTGCAGGATCCCATCTTGTGCTCACAGTCACAACCAGTCAGGATGATCTGCAGAATCCGCTCTTGTGCTCACTATTATAGCTTTGCAATTCATGCCAGAAGTTCAGCAGTTCCCTTCCCATCCCTGCCTTCTCCAATGGGCATCTACTTAAAGTCATCACCTGGAGGAACCAGGGCAGGCACAAGGCAGTTGGCGTGGCTGTTGCAAAAGTAACCAAGAGTTCTGTAACACCTTAAAGGCCAAAATGTTGACTTAGCTGTACAGTCCCTTTCAAAGTGCAACTTTGTTACATTGCTAAGCAAGAGCCCATACTGAAGCAGCGTTCAAAAAAGTAACCACACTAGTGTGCTGCAGCAACAAAAGCAAAAAATGGAGTAACATCTTAAAGATGACTAGCTTTTATGTAGTAGCAGCTTTCCTGAAATGCACCCCATTTTTCTCAAATCCATCTAACATGGTTCATGTTCAGTGAATTGTCAAGTCAAACAAAATGTTATAGTATTTAAGGTACAAGACGAACCACATGTATGGGCTACAAACTTGTTAAAATTGACGTAGAGATTTCAGTCATGCTGCAAATTACTCTGCTTTGGAAATTACATTAGAAGGCTGTAGTATTACTCTTGTAGATTGTGTGCCATAGGCAACGCAAGAATGAACTCAATCAGCCCCAGATCAAACAAATGCTCAACTGATTGTCTGTCCCACTCCCAATTGCTTGGCACCCAAGCAATATATTGAGGTACACTGCTCCAAACATAGAGGTTCTATTTAGTTATTAAGGCTAAGCCTCCTTCAGTCTAGCCTACTTTGTAATGCTGTTGTAAGGAAAGGGGACAGTTAAGGGTGCCTATTTGAGCTTACTGGAGGAAATGTGACACATAATGTAAATTGTCGAATATGGTATATGCCAAAGAGCTTACTTCCCAGGTAACTGTAGTTAGGTAAATGTCCAAACTTAAAGGCACACAAACAGCACTCAGTTTTATACATGTTCACAAAGACATTCGCGCTATGGCATGTGGGCAAGCTGGGTCTGGGAGCCAGCAAGGTAAGACCAATGGAATGTTAGACTCAGGAGACCTCAATCCAAATCTCTGCTTCAGTGTGGAAACCTATGTGTGTGTGTGTAAAGAACTCCTTGAATCTGTCACATGGCTAAAAAAACAGTGTAGCAAAGGATTAAGACTGGCACTTGCTTTGCTCTGGAAGCTTGCTTGGGAGGGTGGGGAATTCACCGAAACAAATCACTCAGTGAATATAAGCTCCAAAATCCCTATTAGCGTCACCTTATGTTGAACGGGGCAGCATGTAACAGCAAGCAGGGCCTAGGATGGTATGACAAACCTGGATCTATTACGCTGCCACCATTAACATTCAACATTAACTGTTCCCCAATCCAGATATCCCCACCAAAATACCAGCAAGTTACCAGGGACTTTTATTATGAAGAATGGATTCTAACACCAATGTTTATGATTTAAAATAAAACATGTATCTTTTACTGATGTACAACGAGATGTTCAATGTTATTGGTATGAGTGCTTAGCCAATATTCTTAGATATTACTCTAATAACTTATTAGAGTAATATCTAATAAGTTATTTACTCTAATATCTAATAAAAGTTCTTATCTTCAATTAAACCAGATTGCTTGACACAGACTCTCAAGCCTGACTAACTGAAACTTCAGGCAGACCAACTGAACTCTGCTGCCTATATTGGTTAACTCCCTAGTTTTGGAGCACAACTCCCAGAATTCTAAGCTTAGATTGCCAATGCCAGAGGACTGTGGGAGTTGTGATCCAAAACATCTGGAGGGCCGAAGTTTGGACTTGCCTGCTAGACCTTTTAGAGATGGAGTGCCCAATCTGCAATTCAAAACCCACTCATTTTTCACAAAGTGCCAATACAGCAATTTAACCTGAATACAGGTGGCTGTGAAAGGGTGATGTCGGGTGACCATAGAAAGGGCTCTGAGTGCTACCTTGGGCACCAATGCCATAGTTTGGCAACATTGCCCTAGACACAGGGGAAAACACCTTATCTTCTCAGAGAGCATCTTTAGATCCACGAGCCACACCCAGCAGCTTACTGATTGGCTAGGGAACATTCATTAATACATATTCATAAACAGCAATAATCATTCATACATAACATCCTATTTGTCAAAGATGGTGTGACCTGGGGAAGTTTCACCACTTATGCACAGGACCAGCCTGTTAGACCCATGCATTCTGTCAGCCTTGTGAGGGAGGGGATATGTTTACTACTGTGGCACTTCTAACCTTTACCTAGAATGGCATTTTAACAAATGGAAGTTCTTCCTTCTGTTTTTCTCACCACTTAGCCCTTTGCATCCCCGTTTCAATCCCTTTGAGTAGATGTGGATGTTACAGGAAGGAGTCAGGTGAATTGGGCAGAAAACAACAGGGAAGTTGTCAAGCTGTCAACCTGTCATTGTTTCCCCCAATCATGTGCAATGTGTTGATAAAAATTTTAGTCTGCCAGCAGTAGACAGAAGCAAACAGGAGCAATATTAAGGACTGCTGAGAACATAAACCCCTCTCACATCTGAAGCTTATGGGGAGACAAGGATTCTGCAGAGCTTATCATACACAGGTACATGGGCCAGGGAGTAGTAAAGGCAGACGTTTCTCCCTCTCCTCTTGTCCTCTCTTAGCTTTGCTTCTCATCCTCCAGGCACCCTGTTCCCAAACAATCAAAGATATACTGTTCTTTATTTTGCCTATTTTTCTTCAATCCCACTTTTTTCTGTCCTCTCCTTCTACCATCTTAGCTGAATATCAACCTTCTACCACCCACCCTTGTCAAGCACTCAACCATCCCCTGACTGTCCAGCTGGCTTTCTAGAAGATGCCTTGAGGTCTCTTTCAAGCTGTGTCTGCCTTTAAAAAAACTAAATGAATCCAATGATTTTCCTTCGCTATCCTCATTCAATTAAAAATGTACTGCCAGACATAAGGGTAAAAAAATACTTAATACTTATTCTTTCTGTTGCTCCATCCCTCCCCTCTCTCTCTCTCTCTCTCTCTCTCTCTCTCTCTCTTCTTTCTTCCCCCCCCTTTGGCTATTCTCCCTGTGGGTACTCTGTGTGTGTGTTCATTCACTCAAAAGATATTTATGCCAGTGGTAATGCTGAAGCTCTGGTCTACCATCTTGCTGAGATATAAGTCCCATTCACTTCAGTGAGACTCATTGGTTTCCTGAAATACTGGCTAGATTCTAGGGTTTGGGCAATTGTTATGTAATACTTCAGTGAGCATGTTCATCCACTTTTTATGTATAATTTTTCAATGTATGTATAAGCAGATTTCACGTCCCAACAGGATGGATCAAGTTAAAAAATTAAAAAAAGCTTATAGCAGGAATAATTAATTTCCTGTTGAGGAATTAATTTCCTGTTGCGGATGGTGGCTGAAAAAATAACTAGTGAATATGTTACAAGCCAATAAAAAGGTACCAAAATGCGTGAAATGGGATGGGGTAGAAAAGTTTTTTTTTAAGATCAGAAATCAAATCTTTAAAAGTACTCATGCACCCTTCTCCCAATTTGGCGTAGAGCAAGGCCATCTTGTTTACAGTTACCTTGCCAAATATGATCCTGATTCAAGATTACATCCAAAAGTTGTAGAGTTTTCTTTGGACTATCTCCCATTATCAGAAATGGCTTGCAGAATGTTGTTCTGACTGGCCATTCAATTCCTGTGTACCTTTAATTTGGAGGGAAATCTCTTAATGTGAGTGTGGAATGTGAATGAACTAACCCAGGAAGAACTAAACATGTTCCAGTGGCCAACAGGATGCTGACGGCTGAGGAGTATATTAAATGGCTACGGGGATGCAGTCGAGGATTTTGATAAGGGCAATGTTGATCGGCTAGAATTCTGAACCAACACCAACATATTGTTGCCAGTTGCCGGTGTATACCTTAACTTTGTTCTAATCACCAGGCTGAGAATACTTAAGGCTGATGCCTTATTTCAGTTGGTGTTGGGGTGATACCAGTTCTCCCACATAAGTGGATCATTGTGTTTCACATCATGGCCCATTCCTTTTTTTTATTAGCCTCTGTTCTTCCTCACATTGGCCAGTATCCTGCTGCAGGTTCCCATCAAAGTAGAATCACTGACTTAATGGCCAAAGTCTTGCCGCTTAATGTAGCAAATTGCACTAGACCAGACCAATTGAATCAATGGGGATTTGTCAGTCAAATCCTCCATGAGTTTAATTGACTGAAAAGGGCCTCCTCCAACTGCAATTTACTTTAGTGCAGTATATTGCACGTATATAAGGTCCATTTGAATCAATGCAACCTATGGAAAGTTGACTCACTATATCCCCATTGATTCAACTGGGCCACTTTAGTTTGATTTACGATACTAAGCAACAAGAATTTAGCCAACGGGATTTATGTAAGTTATGGCTTAACTGTCTAGCAACTGATTCAACAAGTTAAAGAATATTCTATTCAAGAGTAGCTATAGGATACTGCCCAATATATTTATTCAGGTTTGGTGTTGAGTTGTTATAATAAACTTAATAATAATAACCTTTATTTTTATGCTGCCATTCTCCCAGAAGAGACCCAAGGCGGCTTATAGAGGTATTGCGCTTTCTAAAAAATGCCAGAGCTCCAGTAATGCAAGTCATTGATTGCTCTGTAAAGCTGGAGGCAACCTTTCATTTTCTTTCAAAGGAGAAAGTGAAATAGAGAGCTTCTCTGGAAGGCGTGTATCATTCTGTATACTGATTATGGCTGACGATAATTACTCCTGAGCAGAACTGAAATTGTTGTAAAACCTAACTCCTTTTTCTTGACTGTTTTGCCCACTGGTGGTTCTACAGTTTTGCATTTTTAACATGGGTGAATGATTTCATCACAAACTGTTCAGGGAACCTTGCTGGGAAATGGTGGAGAAAGTTGGGAAATACTGTAATTACGATGGTAATAATGGAGGTTTTTTATGGTATGCTTGCCATGCATGTTTCAAGAACCTGCTGGGATAATGCTGGGTGTTCCCAGATGGAAATTTCCTAGTGCTAGTAATCAAAAGGTTTTGTGCAACTATTCTGCTTTTTCTTCAGCTAGAGAAGACCAAGGAACAGCTGCACTTTGAAACCAAACTTGTCTGATCACCTATAATATTTGATGACTGAGACAGGATGATCTTGAGTTGAACCTTTAATTAGAGGCACACACAGTTCCATTCTCTGCTTCATCCTTGCGAGAGTCACACAACTTCTCCTGCATTATAGATTAAGAACAGAAATTGACACCATGTGGTCTCTGCACTGGTGTTGTACTGGTTCCCCAGGCTGCTGGAAGACTTTTTAAAAAGCCTTCCAGCCAGCCCATGCAAGGGCGGTGGATGATCTGATCCACCGCACTTGCTGCAGACACCATTCCTCCCCTAGCCAGCACCAATCAGCTGCTTTGCGCTGGCTTGGGGCCAGCACTCCCCCACAATCTCCATTAAAATGCATTGAGCCGATACATTTCATTGGAGATGACCCGGGACTTGAAGGGATTTTAAAAAGGGCACGCCGCTTCTCCGGAGCCCCGCGGGGGAGAGGGAAGCAGCGCACCAGTTTTAAAATCCCTTCCAGTCATGGAAGCAGACTTGCTGCAGGCGCCATTCCTCCCCTACCCAGCGCCAATCAGCTGCTTGGCGCTGGCTTGAGGCCAGCGCTCCGTGCAATCTCCATTGAAATGCATTGGCTCAATGCATTTCAATGACTGAATGCATTCCAACGGGGAAAATTTCTCAATTGAAATGCATTGAACCAATGCATTTCATTGGAGATGACCCGGGACTTGAAGGGATCTAAAAAGGGGCACACTGCTTCTCTGTAGCCCTGCCAGGGGACGGGGAAGTGGTTTGCCTCTGTGACTGGAAGGCATTTAAAAAGGGATGTGCTCCAACTGATTGTTGCTGGGGTGTGGAAATAATGGTTTTTCTCCCTAACCCCAGTGCTAATCAGCTGGAGCCCCAGCATGTACTGCGGCCCATGATATAGCGGGACCGCAATACATGAACCATGGCAGGGGGTTACTGTATGAGGTAGCTGTGTTGGTTTTGCCCAGCCTTCCCCAGACTACAGTCTTCCAGATGTGCAAAGATGCAGCTTCTACACTCTCCTCCCAGCATGGCATTGGACATGCTAGACAAGATATGGTAGATTTCTACCCCACTGGCAAAGACAGTTACAGCCACTTTCACTTCCTTCTTCTCCCCTGATCATATCAGTAGCCATCTTTAACAAACTACTGAGTCCAACAGGGTAATCTGGAATGAAGCCCATGCATTGAGACTAAACTTCTTTCTTTGCACTTTTCCCCCTTTCCAAATAGGACAGAACTGCCATGCTGATCCACAGTGGTCGCTACAACCTGAGAGAGGATTTTGCTGTTGTTGTTCAGCCGTTTTTCCGAAACACCATCATGCCTTTAGACAATGTGAGTCACTGTTACCTGCAGCATTCAAATCAGTGTTGCAGGATTTGTTTCAAGAATGTCCTCTGCCTAGCAGACAAGGGATGCCAAAAGAATAGAGAGAGAGGCATAAGTCAGGTGGTGAGTGCACAACCTCCTGATGCTTTCCACCGTCCCAGAGAAAGTGGGCATCAAGACTGTTCGAGCATATATAGATGAGCACAGAACTTGGTTCTCCTGTTTGCAGAGTGCACAGAAGAGACACTGTGTCCCGGTGGTAGGGAAGCATGTCTTTAGGGCATCTGTCACTCGCATTGGCCAGTACCCTATTCAGAATGGATGACAATCATGTAAGTGTTCTCTCTGGTCCAGCAGTACCTCTCATTCAGCAGGTCACACAACTGATTGTGTGACTGATCTTGCAACCAGTGTGACACCAGTTATGCATAGGGGAACCTCTCAGAATGGGGAAAAGGCTTAAATAGTTGCCTTCTTCTCTGAATAGAATACTGGCCATAGTCATCATTGGCACATATGTATATCATGTTACCATGTCTGTTGTTGTTGCTGTTGTTGTTGCTGTTGTTGTTATAGTCATGACTGACTCTTCGTGACCCCATGTCCATGGAGTTTTCTTGGGAGGATTGCTAGAGTGGCTTGCCAGTTCCTACTCCAGGCACCTAGATGGTCACCCATCCAAGTACAGTACTAGCCAGGCCTGACCCTGCTTAGCTTCTGAGATCAGGCAAGATCGGATGTGGTGAGGGCATCTAGGCACCTATATGTTACCATGTCTGGCTAAAAGTAAAACTTAGACAGTTAGAAATGGAAATGGAAATGTTATTTTTGAAACCAACAAAAAAGGGATTTTTGTGAGAAGGAGGATGGAGACCTTTGTACCAAGCCCAAAGCAAGGCCCTTAGTAAGATAGGCACAAGTAGGGCTTTTTACATACCCATATTTTATGTTCATGTGGCATGAAAATTGGCATAGCCTCCAAAGAGCAGGAGTGGGCATTTGTGTTATTCAAGCAGTAGGGGCACAATCCCTCGTCTTTAGCCTTCTGTCTTCACTGTGATTGAGGGAGGGGGCAATGCCTCTAATTTGCATACTAATGACGTTCCTATGTAAGCAAATGTGTCCTTTCTTCACAAATGGTGGCTGGGTAGTCTGGAAGAGGTAGAGGCCCCATGCTAGGGTTTCCATTCAGACTGGGTCATTTGCACTGACGTTTGCATAAAAAGGGTTGATGTAATTGCCTGCTATGCATTAAAGAGATCATTTTGGTTGGTCTCATGGGTGGGGTGATTCACTTCAATCAGACTTTAATATTGTTCAGAAATTATTTCCACTTCTAAGGAAGAAATTCCCCATTCTCCATCCAGAATTCTTTTTAAATCACAGAACTGCTGAAGCTTTTTCTTTTTGCAGAAAAATGATTATCACCTTTGACTATGAGGAACTTGCATTCTTTGCAAGTAAAAGACTTCCATCAGAGTCAGTGTGTCCTCCGTGGACTCCCAAACTGAGGCATCAATATGCAGAGAGGACCTGTGAAGACACAGCCCTCCTTTGATATTACTGGCTATTGCTTTTATGTACACTAAAAGCAACTGTTTGGAAAGAGTTATGCTGACCTCTCAGTCTGATGACATTTTAAGTGGAGAAAAGAATGCGTCATCGGTCCTTCTGATCTTGGACTATGCATTATGCCAAAAAGCTTTACTAATTTGGTGGGTACAGCAGAAATCAACTTCATACAGAATAATCATGTTACCTACTTTGGGATGATGAGATTTGACTTGCAGTTGGCTCAGCATCAAGAATTAAGGTGCCAAAAAATGAGAAATATGCCTGTGAAGCTTCTCAGTCCAGTTGCCATGACTCAGCTTCCAGATACACATGAGAAATGCAGAGTCTTACTAACAAGGAATTTTTAAAAGAAAAATCTTATGAAGCTGAGTAATTGTTCTTTGGATTAAATCACAGGACGGGAAACCAGACCTGAGTTTCTTTGCATCTGATTGCTTTCATTTCTCAGAGAGAGGTCAAGCGGAAATGGCCAAGGCCCTTTGGAATAATATGGTAAGACCACTGCTTTTATGAACTCCACCCTGAGCTTCCGATGGGGAACCCTTCCACTACCGTTTGCTATGTGAGCAATTTATGTTGCAGTTTGCCTAGCTGGGATTGCTTAGTCATTAATGACCACCGCCGACACATGCTTGGAGGTGCTTGTGTTTTATAATCATTTTAATTCTAGAACTGTATCCTGGTATTTTAAGCAAGTCTGAAGTTTGGTCTTTTGCTGACATCAGTAATAATAGTGTGCCATCAAGTTGATTCTGATGTATGGCAACCCTTTCCAGAGTTTCATTGGTGTTTAGTAGTTTTATTTATTTTCATTACTGATGAGTAGAGATGGGCACGACTTGAAAAAAAAATTTTTCGAGTTGTCGTTAGTCGGGCCGGTCCCGTTTCGGCTCGTTTCCGGTTTTCGCGAAAATTCGCAAAAATTAGTTGGTTCGTTTCGTTTTTTCGTTGTCGTTAGTACTGGTTTTGGGGGGGGAGCGGGCTCCTGGAGGCACCTCTGTGGGGTGGGTGCCTCCTCTGGCCCGCTATAAAGGGAAAGTGGGCTCTTGGAGGCACCCGTGGGTGCCTCCTATCCTCACCCACTAGGAAGGGGAAGCAGGCTCCAAGAGACCCCTCTACATGGGGGTCTCCCTTCCTCACCTGCTGCTGCTGCAAAATGCCATGCAACAGCCATATGGATATTGCATAACAGAATGTGCAGACAGTGAGACCAGTGAGAGTGATAGCGTCATGCCCGCCCTGCACAAGGCTCTCGCACCACCATGTCTCACACAGAAGGGAATTGTACTTGCTGCGTGTAGTGCAATGCAAGCAAGTAGATCTGGCTTTAAGGTGGCTTAGTGCAATGGCTAGGGTTAGGCTAGTGACGGGTAAGGTTACGGTGGGCTAAACCACCTCTGGGTGCCTCTCTGACCCACTAAGAAGACAGTCTGTGACGTATGGGTACGGAGTCAAGGGTTAGGGTTAGGGCTAGGGCAGGTTTTAGGGGGCTTTTTGGCACATCCCAGAAGTCTCCATGGCCAAGTGGCCATGCGACTGGTGGGATGGCTCCAAAAATTTGCATGGTTGTCCACTCCCACATGGCTGGCCACTCGGCCAGCCCATCATTGCGCAGGTGTAAAAAAATAAAATAAAATAAAATCAATGGAGGACAGAGGAGGAGAGGAGAGACATTTTGTTGCAAGAAAAAACCCACTGCTACTGTGAAAAATCTGGCAGTTTATAAATTTTCGCGTGTTTCTGTTGTGCTTGTGTGTTTTTGGACCACGATTTCAAAAACAATATTGCGTTTGCCGCCCCATTTTGGATCCCCCGCCCGCACCGCATGGCATGGCGAAATGGCAACTCGAGTCCGGCTGCCCAGGACGGGGGGGAGGCGGGACCCCCCCTCCAGAAACCACCCCTCCGGTAGGTGCCCTGCGCCCTTAGTCAAGCAGGCATTTTTCCGCCTGCTTTTTTGGCCCGGGAATGGGTGGGGGAGAGTTTAACCTGTGCCGTCCGTGCCGCTTGCTTGCGCTTTAATTGCGGTGGCCGGCAGGGAGACTGGGCTTTTTGCTGGCTGCGAGCCTGCGGCGAGTCCCACCAGAGCAGCCCAGGACGGGGGATGAGGGGGGAGGCTGGGGACCTCCAGAAACAACCCCTCTGGTAGGTGCCCTGAGGCACGGCAGGCATTTTTCCGCCTGCTTTTTGGCCGGGAACCGGGTTTTTTTAACTTTTAAAAACTTTTTTTCTGTGCCGCGTGGCATCGCGCAATCACGCGATGCAAGGAACGAGCACGACAAATCAGACCAAAATTGTTCGTTCGTCGGTTCGAGCTCGAAGTCTGGCGGAGTAATTCCCGTTACCGTTTCCGTAGAGTAACGGAACCGAGTAACGGAAACGGAAACGGGAATACCGCTAAGTCGTGCCCATCTCTACTGATGAGTTTTTTTAAAAAAAAATGAATGAAACAAAATGAAATGATTCATGAATGGCTTCCCTGGGTCCTAGAGGCATCAAAATTGCAGGGTAGCTTCTTTGGACTCTTCCCTGTAAACCCCTCAAATTTGGAGAGGTTTGGGGTTTAAGGGGATGATTTATTAAACTCCAAAGGCGGTCCTCCTAGGAGAAAATCATTTGTAATTAAGGGAACCGCTTGAGGAAGTTCCCCCCCACATGATTTTTTTCCTAGGGAGACCCCCTTTGGAGTTTAATAACTCACCCCCCTGAATCCCAAATCTCTCCAAATTTGGATGGCTTACAGGGAATAGTCCAAGGAAGTTACCCTGTGATTTTGGTGCCGATACATGCATGCAATCGCTATTTTGAAATCACAGGGGAGCTTCCTCAAGCTCTTCCCTGTAAGTTGCCAAAATTGGAGAGGTTTGCAGTTCAGGGGGGTGAGTTATTCAACTGCAGAGAGGGTCCCTCTAGCTAGCTAATTGCAAAAGGGTATGTGGTGTGCACCGGCAATATAGGGGTTAAGCAAGGGGAAGTATTGACCAATTCTGGGTGCGGTGCATGCAGAGCACTTCCAATTACTGCTGGGGGGGGAAACTCTCTTTGCAGTTGAATAACGCAGCCCCCTGAACCCCAAATCTCTCCAAATTTGGGGGGCTTAAAGGAAAAGAGCTTGAAGAAAATCCCCCGTTTTGTTTCCCAAACCAAAAAAGGGCAGTTTGTTTTGTTCCATCACAAAATGGTTTCTATCATTTCATTTTTTAACAAAGCAATTTGTTGCATTTCATATTCTTTGGTGCCCATCTCTACTAAGGATTGGTTTAGCATTTCCTTCTTCTGGGGCACTTTGAGACTGTGCCAGCTTCCCCAGGGCTACAGAGACTGGCCTTTCTTCTGGCTAGGCACAGAAGAAAGTCTCTGGCTCCACAGCCAGGTGTCTAAACCAATGCACTCACATCACATTATTACTTCCTTAATACATGTAATGTTCAAAGAAGCAATTGCCTTAGTCTGTGGAGCATATCCAGACAAAAATAAAAAATAAGAAACAAAAACATTGTGACACTTTAGAGAGTGACTGTTATACTTCACTGTGAGCTTTCATCGATGTGTCTACAGTAATTCTTCAAACACATTAGAGTGAAATCACCTATCTTATATATAAGATAGACAGAGGAAATAGATTAGCAAGATGGCAATGGCACTATATAACTATATAAATAATGTTGTTTTGATACACATTTTGGATAATCTGACACATTTTATAAGGTGTACAGTAGCAGGAGTTTCCATAAAAAGTCAGTTGTTGGAGAATCTGTTACTCTGTACAAGAAACAACATTTCATCAATTCTCCGAGCCAGTTTCTGGTTTCAGTGAAAGATTTAGTCCATACAGGATTATAGGGAGAACTGTTTATTAATAATGTATAATGGGCTAAGAATCCCTGGTTGACATTTAATCCTTTTGACATACTCAGGAATTATGTACGTATCTTATTTCAGATGTCTTTCTTTCCCATATCATTTTGTTGTTATTTTTCTCCACCACAGTCACTTGTGGGTCATTTACAGAGCGTCCAGGGAGACTGAAAGGATCTGAAATGAGTTTTTTCTTTGTTGTCATTTCTGATGTCAGATTTGTGTCAATTAATTCTCCATCATAGAGATCTTCCTGTTTGTCCTTTTTAGAATGCAGATTAGCATTGTTGGCAAATGTTGACAAATAATATGCTAGTCAATAAATGAGCCCCTGGTGTCGTGGGTGACATATTTTGGTGCCTATAAATTCTGCTTCATATGCCATCAGCCTTTTTTCAACATTATGGCCCTACCACAAGGGAACCTTGTTAAACCCAGATTTAAAAGATGGTCCATTATGTCAAACTCCTGTTCTTTAGAAGCCTTTTCTTTTCAAATAGGACTTTGAATAGGAGAGGTAAGGATTTGTTTCTTAATGTAGTCATTAAGAAACTGCATGGCTGTGAAGTATTTTTAAAGGATTTATATTTTATTTTATTTTATTTATTATATTTTAAAGGATATTTGTTTGTTTGTTTGTTTGTTTGTTTTAGAGTATTTTTACCCTGCCTTTCTCCTTGGAAAAGGACCCAAGGTGGCTTTCAGTAATGAAGGACAATATACAGTCCAATACACTTAAGACATATTCAAGTAATTGAGAGCAGGGAATTGAAGGACATCCTACAGCATTAAAGGACATTACATTAAAGCTACAAGAGAATGAAGCAGTTAAAAAGAGAGTGGAAAATTCCATGAAAAGTTATGAGTGAAGGAAAATAATAATTGAAAATATAGTGTCAATGCAATCACAAAATATATAAACACAATGTCTATGTGGTCGTGTATAATAGAGTCATATACAGGTCACATAACAGGTAGTGCATCATTCAGGGAAAGCTTGCCTGAAGAGAAAGGTCTTTGCCTGTTTCCGGAAAGACATCAGAGATGGGGCAATCCTCACCTCTGGTGGGAGGAAGTTCCAGAGTCTGGGTGCAGCTGCCAAGAAGGCCCTTTCATGTGTTCCCACAAGATGTACCTGTGAGAGTGGTGGGATGGAGAGAAAGGCCTGTCCTGATTACCTGAACACCCAAGCCGGTTCATACTGCGAGATTCGATCTATGAGGTAGCTTGGACCCAGGTCATAGTGCTTTGTAGGTCAAGGTCATCAGTTTGAATTGTGCCCAAAGCTGATCGGTAGCCAGTGGAGTTGCTTTAAAAGGGGTGTAATGTGATCTCTATATACAAACATTTGAATCATATTTATTTAAAAGAAAGCCTGCTACTGTATAATGAAATAAATAACAGCACCTTCTTATATATGTCTACTCAGAAGTAAGTCCTATTTAGTTCAATGGGACTTAACTCCCAGGTAAATGTGTTTTGCATGGCACCTAAAGAAGCCTGTAGTGATGACAGAAGGTTTCTAAGAATTTAAAAAATGAGGATGCAGAACTTAAACCTGACAGGAAACATAATGAAATATGCCAACATTTTGCATAAGGTTTCAAGGTTAAATAATTTGAGGAGGTGGGAGCAGAAAGTAAATGAAGTTTTTAAAAAATTCAAGAAGCCAGAACCAGCCAGATAAAAGTCATAGGAGCAGAACGCAGTGCATTTTCTAATCAACCTGGGGATAAGAAAGCCATCATCATAGCTTCTGCCTGGAGAATTGCCTTGTAGCTGTAAATATCCTGCAGTTCTGTTCTTGGGTCAAAAAAGTTGTTTCTTCATTCACTGGCATTTCCGTTTTTATCCATCAAGATTTACTGCAGTGATTCAAACAACACTTTCCTTGTCTAGTCAGGTAAAAGTATGAAAGCAGATGGAGTATTTTTATTTATTCATTTTCTGCCATTTATCTCCCAAGGTTTTTCTTGGGTTGGGTAATGCTGGAGTCTCTAGTGAAATTCCTGCCATGACTCTGCCATGAAAGACTGCCGGGGGAGTGTGACAAATGGGCACATTTTTAGCTGTTCCAACCAGCCACTTTTCTGACCTTCCCAGGACTTTTGAAGCTGTTCTTTTCTCTTTCAACATATCACCTTGTCCCTATTGAATGCACAAGACCTTGGAGACAGTAACACAGAGTGTATGCCAGTCAGCTGTATTTAATGACATCCAGAATAAAGAGAGAAGAGCTTGTGTGATCTAACAGAGACAAATGCAGATTCCTCTGCATCAGGGAGATGCCACTGATCATTATCAAACAGAGACGGGAACTACTTTTAGATAGACTGAAGCAGTGAGCCCCAGATGGCAGATGTTAAGAATCGGGGAATGGTTTCCTTACTGACTTTGGTATTACTTTGATAGTAAGTTTACTGCCATGGAATGGCGGAAGATGGATTTGTGAGAGAATTAATTTGGCTGGATTTGTGTATTGTGCACCTTGACTTGTGTGGCTGAGTGGGTTTACCATATGCTGATTTCCCTCAAGTACCAAAGTATCTCAAACTGGCCCTTAAAGTCTCTCTCAGTATTGCCTCCACTGGCTGGCAGCATCTTTCCAGGGTGTTATCTCCTTGGAGATGTCAGGCATTGAACATCTTTTCTGTATCAACCATCTGCTTTACTCCCAAGCTATGAAGGAAATCCTTGTTCTCCTCAGAAATCTCTAAGTCAATTCAAGCTAGTGCTTCAACTGAAGCAGTGCCTCAGTTTGCACCTGTCATCTGTAAAATGGGAACAACAGGGCAAGGTCAGAGTGAAAGAGGCAACAAAAATGTCTTCAGTCCCAGAACTACAAGCTTCCTTGAGCCTTGGTTTAGAGACAACAGCACTATATAAATAAAGTAAAACAATAAATAGGGAGATTAAAGGACAATCTGTTGCTCATTTAAATTTTAAAAATCAGTACTGGACCAGAACAAAGATCTATCTAGCACATAATCCTATTTCTTATAATGGTCAAAATGTCACAACATTTTTCAATATAGACAAAATATATGTTTTCTACTTGTTTAATAGTGTTGTGGGCGGCATGTCCAGGTACATGAAGATTACAATCAACTACAGTGATAAATAAATTGTATCAACCTGGAGATACTGTTCAAGTTAATAATACTTTGTCATCCAAATGACAAAGTCATTTGGTCAAAATTGGGCCCATTCCCTGTTTTAAGTACAGTGGTACCCTGACTTATGAGCAGCTCAACTTAAGAGCAATTCGACTTAAGAGGAGAAAACTGTTGGCATTTTAACTGCCACCTTACAAATTTTAGATATGGTCTCCTCGACTTACAAATATTTTTTTCATTTTTTTATTTTTAACTTATTTTTTTCAGTTTTTTAGATAGGTACCCTGACTTAAGAGTAGTTCAACTTAAGAGCATGCATTTGGAACGGATTAAATTCGTATGTCGAGGTACTACTGTAGTTCTGAACCAAACAGGCAACTAAAAGGTTGCCCTTCTGCAATACACAATAGGCTGAGTGGGTGTAGCATCCCTCTCCTGCTGGTTCCTTTTGGATGGAACCAGAATGCCCATCAGAATCTACCATGCCACCAGGAGAGGGGCAAAACTTCACCTTCTGGCTAAACAGAGCTCTCTTGATATCCAGCTGAGGTGTAGCTCATAGGCCCTATTAGAAGTACACTACAAGGCAAAGCCACTAAGGAGTAGTTTCCAGGTAGACAGAGGAGAAGAGATGGAAATAAAAGTTACACTCCGAGTGGACTGCAGGCAGCTGATTATAGTTCATGTGACTTATGTTCCCCAGCGAATACTGTTGGCAGCACCCAGATTGCTTTCCACCAGGGATTCCAGTCAGGCAGCAAGAAATGCCTCCTAAAAAGGGCCGGAGAGATAAATCATGTTGCCAGCTGGCAAAGCTAATTTCATTCCTCCTTTATGTTGCACCCATGTTTGGGAGAAGGGCTGTACAATTCTCATGTCTTGTACACAGACCAAGCATGATGCTGAATCACCTTCTGGATAATAGCCAGCTCATTCCTGTATTTCTAGTCAGCACTGGAAAGCTAAAACTCACTCTGTGCACATTTATTTCCAGATAAGTCAGGCTGCATAGGCCAAACCAGGTTGCGTAGACCAGTGGTCCCCAACCCACGGGCCGTGGACCGGTCGGCACCGGGCCGCCTGGGGAGGCCGGGGAGGCTCCTCCCCTTTTCCTCCGCCGCCCTCCTCCTCCTCTTCTCTCCCCGGGCGGCCGGTGGAGGAGGAAGGCTGAAGGAGCGCAGGAGGAGCCGCCGCTGCTGCCTTTGCCTTTGCCTCCCTCCTCTGCCCGCCGCCGCGCGGCGCATCGGCGGCTCCTCCGCCCTCCTCCTCCTCCCCTCCACCACCACCACCAGCAGCAGCAGCCACGGCGGCCGGCACGTCCTCCTCCTCCTCCTCCTCTCTCTTCCTCCCATGGGCAGCCAATGAAAGAAGAAGGCTGGAGGGCGCGGGGGGGCCGGCGGGGAGGATGGGGCGCGCGGGGGAGGTGCGAGGAACAGGGGAGGGACGAGGGAAGCCCCCGCCAGGCCCCGCTGGAGGAGAGGAGAGGAGAGGAGAGGCCGGGGTGGGGGGCCGGGAGCCGGAACGCCGCCGCCGCCACCACCGCTCCGCTGGGAGAGGGAGAAGGAAGGAAGGAGCGGCCGCTCCCGTCCCCCGCCCCCCCACACACAGAGAGAGAGAGAGAGAGAGAGAGAGAGAGAGAGCCCCCCCCCCCCCAAGCCCCCCCAACCGGAGTGTGCGTGCGCTGGCCGGCCACCCCCCCACTGGCCTCCCTCCCCTCCCCCCTCCCGCTCGCCTGCCCGAAGGCCGCAGCCGGAGGCAAGGTGACGCGGCGGCGGCTCCGGCCCGAAGGCGCCACCGGGACCGCCGAGCCGCCGCCGGCGCCGCCGCTGTCGGCGGCGCAGAGGCGCTCCACCAAGGCAGGCGGCGGCGGCGGCAGCGGCCAAACCCGGACGGCTGCCGTGGCCACCGCGGCCGCCGACAGGAGGAGGAGGCGGGGGCCACCCGCCCAGGAGCCCTGGGCTCCCCCCCACCCTGCCCGTGCACACGGGGGGAGCGGCACGCCCGACGCCCCCAGCCGGCGAGCGCCGCCGCCGCCGCCACCGCTCCCATGGCCCCCCTCGCAAGGCACACACGCCAAGCCCCCCGCTCCCCCTCCTCCCTCCCCCCCCCCCGCCCCCCACACACACACCCTCCCCTGCCCCCCCCCCCAACCCCCCCCCCACCCCCCATCTCCCCCCCCCCACCCCCAGCCCCAGGCCACGGTAAATCATCAAACATTTACCGGTCCGTGGGGACAAAAAGGTTGGGGAGCACTGGCATAGACCATTCATTCTCCCGAACCACATGAGGCTATTTTGGTCTCATAAGAACATAAGATCATAAGAACAGCCTTGCTGGAACAGGCCACAGCCCATCCAGTCCAGCATTCTGTCTCACACAGCGGCTCACCATTTGCTTCAGGGTATTTCCAAGCGGATGTCTTCACCTGCTTACAATTCATTGCAAATGGCATTGAGAGATAGCCTGCCTATCTTTCCAACCCAGAGGTTGTCCTTAGGCATCCATAATTGATACCCTTGTTCTCCATGAACTTATCCAATCCTTTTCTTAAAGCTGTCAGGGCTGACAGCTGTCACCACTTCTTCTGGCAGGGTGTTCCATAGACCAGTGATCCTCTGGGTGAAAAAGTATTTTCTCTTATTTGTTTGAGTTCTAGCACCCAAAAGTTCGTAGAGTGCCCCCTAGTTCTAGTGTTATGCGATAGAAAAAACAGCTTTTCCTTATCTACTTTGTCCACACCGTCTATGATTTTATAAACTTCAATCAGGTCACCTCTTAGGCGCCGTTGTTCAAGAGTGAAGAGGCCCAGTCATTGCAGCCTCAGATGGTAAGGAAGGTGTTCCAGTCCCCTAATCATTCTGGTTGCCCTCCTCTGGTTGCTATACATTTGTTATTTGTTGTTATGTGCCATCATACCTCTGAGTTATGTCGATCCTATAAATGAGATATCTCCAAAAGATCTTCTGCTAAACTGCCCTGCTCAACTCTTGTAAACAAAACCCTGTAAAAATGTTAGAGAGTCAATTCATATTTTATTTGGTCTTCCTCTTTTATTGCTGCTTTCCACTTTTCCTAGCATTATTCCTGGCAAATCCTTCCTTCTCGTGATGAGCCCAAAGTAGGACAGCTTCAGCTTCAATATTTTTGCCTCCAGAGATTGTTCAGGCTTGATTTGATCTAGGACCCATTTTTATTGTAACTGTTCATTTGCCATCTAATTAGGGTTTTGCCAGAGTAGTTGTCATTAGAGATGGGCACAAATAAAAAAAATTGCATTTCATTTGTTGTTTGTCGTTTGTAGGGTCCGTTTCGGTTCGTTTCCATTTTTCACTGTTTTTTGAAAAAAATTCATTTTTGTTTTCATTCGTTTTGTTACCGTTTTGTTACTGTTTATTTTAAATTTTTGTGATTTTTTTTAAAATGATTTTAAGCAATTCACTCATATTGCAGTAACGGAAACGAAATGCATGACAAAATTTCCGGTGTTTCTGTTCATTTCGTTACATTTCAGAGTCAAAATTCGTTTGTCGTTTCGTTACGTAATGAAATGAAAAAACGGAAACGGAAACAAAAAATTATTCATTTCGTGCCCATCTCTAGTTGTCGTGTTAGTTATTCTGATGCAGCAAATGCAACAAAAAGTATTGTGGCACTTTAAAGGCTCACATGTTATATCTGGCATAGGCATTTAAGGATTGAAGCTCACTGCATCTTATAGGTTTTTTTTTAATATCCTGGAGTTTAAAATGAGGGTTTCATTTTATAGATTTTTCTCCTTGCTTTTGTAGCCTTTGAGAGACAATTGGATTTTTTAAAAGAAACTTCAATATCCATAAAAGGAATTTAATGCTACACAAAGGACCATCATAATACAGTAGGGACAGTTGTGAAATTCTGTAATCCAGAGGAGTGGTTCATAATTTCTAAGAGTCTCTTCAAACTGAGCAGTTTTTAAACATTCCTGTGATATTGGTACTGGGTGCCAGTGTCCATACAGTCCAGGACTGCAACAAAGTGGGACAAACCCATTGCATTCCAGAGTATTTTTACAGGATGCATTTTTATTCCTATTAGCTCTCATTTACTTGAGTGCAGAATCTGCTCATGTGGACCCTGGTACTCTACTGCTCCATGTTGATCCACCCACTTTCTGGGTGTGTATCCTTTGATTACATTTCCTCGTTACATCTTTCAGTAGACCAGCCTCCACCCTTCCTTCTTAGGGTAAAAGAAGGAGGAAAGGAGGCAGGGAAAGGATGGAGAAGAGTGGCAAAGCAGGATGACAATTTTTTTCATGGAAGTGCATCATCAGGCAGCAATTCTGAATGTGTGTGGATAGTCACACATCTAGCAACAAATACTGTATGGTCTCCATGTATGGATGCAAATACTGGGATGATATATTTAGACTGGAAACAAAAAATATATACCAGAATTGTCTAGAACAATCCCAGAATGACTGGAGATAATGCCACTATTTGGAGGATTCCTAATTTGATGTTGCTTTGACAGGTATGTGAAGGTCATAGATTTAGAACTGAATAGTGATAAGTGTCCATCTTCTTTTCAGCTAGAACCAGTTGGAAGTAAACAGTCATACAATAACTTCACTTATGAAAGGTCGAAGCTCAAGTGTCCAACATCAGTAAGTAACAACATGTCTGCAGAAACATAATGTAAATAAGAGATTTATATTTAAAGGCTGTTCTGCGTCAAATGGGAGCTTGTATAACTCTGTTGTTGTCGTTTACTACTGATCCCAGAATCCTTCAGCTAGGATTTACCAAAAGCACTGATCTTCATTAACCCTGCCTCCTGTTTCCCACCGTGCTTAACTAGATGCCTTGTTGGCATGACATGAAAGCAATGGCACCTCCACCTAAGGCTTCCCAACAGCTGCCACTGACCGTAGAAGGACCATATAGCTAACATAACCTAAAGGGCTTTCATAGGAAGGTCTTCCATGAATTCATCTAACCTTTCTTTAAAGCTTTCCATTGGTGAGTGTGGGCTGAGGCGTTATTGTTTTAAGAACATAAGAACATCAGAAGAGCCATGCTGGATCAGGCCAAAGGCCCATCTAGTCCAGCTTCCTGTATCTCACAGTGGCCCCACCAGATGCGTTTGGGAGCGCATGAGACTAGATATCTGTCTCCTGATACCACTCCCCTGCATCTGGCCCTTGAGGTACCCTGGTTTTAAGCCTGGAGATTACACATCACCATCATGGTTTGTAACCTGTGATGGACTTTTCCTCCAGGAATCTGTCCAATCCCCTTTTGAAGGCATCCAAGCCAGATGCCATCACCACATCCTGTGGCAGGGAGTTCCACAGACTAACAACGCGCTGGGTGAAAAATATTTTCTTTTGTCTGTTCTTACTCTCCCAGCCCTCAATTTGAGTGTATGTCCCCTAGTTCTGGTATTTTGGGAGAGGGAGAAGAGCTTCCCTCTATCCACTTGACTCATGCCCTGCATTAGTTTTCCCACACTCTGGTCCCAAAGTGAATTGTCTTCTGCACAGTGGCTGTTCATAGTGGAAAGAAAGCTTACTTGGGGGTTTAACTAAATGAAATGCCATACATAGAGGTACTGCTTTTTTAAAATAAATATGTAATGGGTTGGAGAATATTGACTTGGGCCCAATGAATCTGAGGATTAACCCTTCCACTCCCTCAACAAGATCATTTCTCCTCTGAACATCTTCCCACCTGCTTCCTTAGAAGCTTTTTCCAGGAAAATGAAGACCTATAGTTAGGCACCGATTTTCTCTTAATAGAGCAAGTGGGAGTTAAAGATTGGTGATAAAGAGGGCAGAATGTGGGAAAACCCTTCAGAAATAGTTTTTAAGGACAAAAATGACACAACACAGAGAGAGAGAGTCTAGTTTTGGTCAGTTGTAGTTCATCCAACAAGGAGAATAATTGTATTTAGCTAGGTTTATCTTGACAGCCTCTGAAATTCTGGCTTAAAAAAAAACCCTCAAACTATGCCACAAAAACGCTCAGAGATGTACAGCGCAGAATTCAAATCTCCACTCAGTAGAAAGATGGGAGTCACTTCAAAATCTGAGACAGAGAGAGAATAATTGGTTGCCGCTGGTTTGATTAACAATCTTCTAAGTCTGAAAAGGTCCCTCCCAGCCAAAACATAAAGATTTTAATATTCCCAACTGTTTAGGGCAAAAGTGATGAGATTGGACTGTGTTGCAATAAAAGAAGTTGTCCTTGCTTTTGATATACAGTACGTCATTCAGTCTGAAGTGCCTTTTAAATTCATTAAACAATCTTACCCACTCGCAGAGTTTATGCCGCATGAAATCGTCTTGTTTCCAAAATAAAACCAGGTAGCAAAGGGACAAGAGCCCATGAAGCCAAATTATCTGAGGCCTGCAGTTGGATTGTGTGGAGCCACTCATGTGGCCATGAGCAAAATGTGGCTGGTGGGCCATATGTGCTGATAAAAGTAGACGTGTTGGGATGGGGGGGTGTTTAACCTGGATTTAGCCCTGAAACTCAACATTCTGTTCATGAGAACAATAAACTAACCCAAAAATGTTTCATTTCACCCAAGGTGAACTGAGCTGTGCACTCCCTGTTGGATATTTTAAATAAAGGGGCTGGAAGCAGCACTGATTCAATAGAGACCTAATGACTTCAAGGGGAGACTTTAGTTGATGGCGTGAAGGAGAGCTAGGAGGGAAAATGAATGTTTCTGTGGGAATTAATAAAATGTTGCTTTATTGCAGAGATGGGTAGGCCCAGCCTAATCTCCAGCGATCCTTGGCCTCATTTCACAGGCCCTGTGTTAGGAATCTGTTCGGACCTGTGGCCAAATGCACATGGTTCCAAGCAATCCCACCTGGCACTGTCCTAAGACCCACTGGAATAAAAGGGCCATGCCTCGACAGGAGACTCACCCCAGAGAGACCACCCCCTCAGACAGTCAAAAATGGCATATGCTTCTGACAAAAGTGACTGTCCTTCCAACTGAAGAGGAATGAAGAGAGAGCGGGGAGGGAAGGGTGGCAGATAAATGAAGAGAGAGGGAAGGGGAAAGGACGAGAAGTAGGGAAATTAATGTGACCACTTTTTACTCTCAGCCCCAGTTGCTGGCCTGCAGCATAAAAACCCAAAAAGCAGTCATTAAAAAACAAGTCCAAACCCCTTCTCTGAAGGAAATTTCAATCCTAATAACAACAACAACAAAAGGTTCACTGCCACCCACATTTTATTGCTGCTTTATCTGGGGAGGATATTTAGGTTTGTTATTATTTGGAGAGAATGAATATATTGCATGCAGACCAAATGTATATCTTTCTGTAAATATACTGTAAATGTCTTTCTGTTGCAGGAACACCCCTTTATATTCACACCAAAAAACAGCAACCTGCAAACTTTGGGAATTGAAGCAGGGAGCAACGGAGACGTCGTGCCTTACTGGGCAGTGATTATAGCAGCAACAGCTGGAATTTTGGCAGGATCCCTGATTGTTTGGGTTGTTAGTCAGAGAGTTGGCAAAGGTCGAAGGGCAAGAGGCACAGCAATGGATGGAAAAACAACAGCCTTTTAAGTTGGCATCTGCATCATGGAAATCTAACATAAGATCTCCCTCCAATGACATTAGGAAAGTGGTATTGGAGCTTAGCTGCAGCTTTTCAGGTGCTATATTTAAAGAGCTACTTCTGTCTAAAAATGGAAGAGATACCAGCCCATGCCTATCAGCCAGACATCATGGCAGCTGATAAGAGATAAGGTGTGGTAATACATAAAAAGGGTTGATCTACAAAATTAAACCAAGAATGTTCAGAATCAGCCTTCTCTGATTTTAAGTACAAGTACCTCTAGATGATGCTTCTGTTTCTCAACCAGTCTTCCTCCTTGGCAGAATATTACAACAGATATAGACAACACTGCCTCCCATTTGTAACACTTCTAAGTTTTTGGCCATTTCTTCCGCTTCCTTTGTCCTTCTATAGGAATTTTATTAAGGAAGAACAGATTGAAAACCTGGGCAGTGTCTTTGGATTTTTATCATTAGGTGTCTTAGATCTGGAAGCATTCTAGGATATTTGTTTGCCTGATGGAAATCTCAAGATTTTCTGTGATTAGGTGACTGTTGCTTTCCCACTAGCCACTAATTCTCAATATTAGATTTTGCTCTTAATATTCTCTGTGCGAATTTAAAATCAGCATGTATTCCTAATGCTGGAATATCTACAGCCGCCTTGGCTTATCATCTTGGACCCACTGCATTATTGTGGTCATGATATAGGAGGTCTGTGAGAGTACACACTAAAGAGGTGACAAATGCTAGCTCTTGTTTTCCTTTTAAACTGAGAATCACGGCTATGAATGTTGACCTTTTAAATGTAGAAGCAAATATTTTTAAAAAAAAGAAAGGAAAGGAAATAACACAAAAGCAACTTCAGTCTTTGGAATGGAGTGGGAGCTTGTAATGAAGGCAATAACCACCATTGTTTAGAAACCATCACTTTGATTTATCGCGGCCAATCTGTCTGAGACTGATCTAAATAAATGCTACTGAAAAAGCCAAGTTCTTCTTGTTCATTTGTATCAACAAATAAAAGATCTCACAGCTTAAAAATCTCACAGGGAGCCTTACCCCCACCCCAGGAAGAGGAGATGTCACCAAATATGTCTTGTTTGACTTGTTGAGGAAATGAATTAAATGCACACATGCAGCTTCAACAACACACAGTGAAGTTATCATAGGATAGATTCAGCCCTTACTTAACTTTGACTCTTAAGTCAATCAGATCCATTTATTATGTTTCTTGCAGAGGCTCTTCCCTAAGTTAAAAAAAACCCCTCTGTTTATAAAAGCATTACTTTTTTTTCTTGCCTACATATATTGTATTTAACATGCTCTGCTTTATGATGGGTCATTGAAAACAAAACTTAGGCATTATTTGCAAGATTAATTCATGTGACGCATTTTACAGTGGTCTATTTCTGATGCAATTGGTGCCTGTGGTAAGCTTCCTATTCTGTAGAGAGGGTATTGTAGATACTGATAAAACGCACACCAGAGCGCAGAAGTGTTACCTGTGTTCGGACTACAACTCCCAGAATCCCCCAGACAGTAACCTTTGCAAGTTCTACATCTGGCCACTGACATTATCAATGGCTCCCAAGACAACACTAGCTCCATGAAAACCCTCAAGCTCTGAACAGGAAGCTAAAATATCATCAGACCAAAGCAACTGCAACACACACACACACACACACACACACACACACACACACACACACACACACACACACACACACACACACACACACACACACACACAAAAGACAGCATTGCCAGAAAGCAGATTATCCTGATTGTAGTTCTTATCTGTAAACTGACCTTCTCATATCATATTGCAGTGCCACAGATACAGAGATGTGCAGCCACTGGGAGGGTGTGCAGGGTGTGAGACAGGCTGTACCCAGTTTCAAGTACTTGCTTATTTATTTGTTTTAGGCAACTCCCAGTCACCCTGCTCTGCTTCATAGGAATAAGGCCTTTGCCCACCCCACCCCCCAGGTTGGAATAATAGACAGAGAGAGTTGGGTTGCCAATGCGGGCCACGCTTTATTGGAGCTTAACAATATTCATTTGACTTGAAAGGGGGCTGCTGTCGTGCGGGGAACCATTGGCCCTGGGGCCACCAGCTGGACCCCGCCCAAGGGCATTATCAGGTGTGGGGGTCCCTGCTCTGTTTGGGTTTCAACGCCACTTTGCTCCAGCCTCTGTGATCTCATGATCCGTAGTGCCTGGGAGTCAGTGGCCTGTTGGCCAGCCTTTGGGGCTCAACTAATGCCCAGTTCCCCGCACTACCCACCAGTGTGGCCAGTGCCACGCCACCAGAGCTAGAGTGAGATAGGCGAAAAATCCTTGCCCCTCTTCAGAGCCAATTGTGAGAGGCAGGGCAAACATTCCGATCCGGCCCCCTAAGGCGACCACTTCACACCACACTAGCATGCAAAAAAGGCGGCCGGCGGGTGGGTGGGTTGCTGTCCAGGTGAAAGAGGAAGTGCAGGGGCAGGGACCGGGTATAAGAAGGGGGGAGCCGAGCCCTGCCCCCGGCCAGGCCTCACGAGGCCCCCAGCCTGACCTTGCCCATCCTTCCGGGGTAAGCAATGCAGCCCTGGGTCGGATGAGCCGGTGCCGGGACAGTCCAAACATGCTCTAGTCTTCGGGGAAAGAACAGAAAGCAACTGTAACAAGATATAATCTTTGAACTTAGACTTGTAGGTGAACATGTGTAGGCAAGGTACTTGGGCTCTACTGGTCTGACAACCTGACAGCAAATGCAAATAGATGGGAAACCTGCCTCTGATTAACAGCCCATATATATGTAGTCTAATGTAGTCTTGCCTAGCCTGGTGCCCTCCAGATGTGATGTCATGAACTGCAACCCCATCAGCTCCTAGCACAGCTGCAAGGATGAAAGTTGTATCCAAACACTTCTGAAGGGTGCTAGGTGCGAGGCTGAGGAAATATGACCTAATCATGCAAACTAGATGACTTAATGAACTAAAGAGAATATCATAATAAAATCCTAGAAGACTATAGCTGGAAGGGACCATAAGGTTCTTTGGGTCCAGTCTCAAGCTAAGGCAGGAAATCCCTGTATCAAGTTGTCCTGACATATGGCCATCCAACCTCTGTTCAAATACCTGCACCACTGGTGAATCCAAGCAGCCTCCAAGGCAGCCCATGTCCTTATCAAATGGCACTCATTGTTAGGCAGTTATCATAATTATCAGCCAAGATCTCCCCTCCTTTCATTCAAAACAATTGCTTCAGGCTCCGCCCTCTGCAGAAAGCAGCTCCCTATTTACTCCATATTCTGTGTGGCAGCCCGCCAAATATTTGAAACACTCTCTTGTTTTGTTTGTTTGCATGATTTGTTAAGGTGCACGCTCCTACGTGCTGGTTGGAAATACATCCTACTGCTTTCTCCCTGATATGCAAAACTTGGATTAATGCCCCTTAAGTCAGTGTGGGCAACTTCTGGGTCTTTCCAGATGTCATTGGCTAAAACTGCCGTAATCCTTAACTTTTGGCTGTTCTGACAGGGATGCTGGCAATTGCATTCCAACACTGGGCCACTAGCCACAGTTGTCCAGAGTCTTTGCATGGTGCTTCTTAGTGCAAGGAATGCTTTTCATTTGTTTGCAGATTTATCGGATATGCTGTGGGATTCTAGTACTCATGTCTTGGCCTAAACAAATTGGCCTACAGAAAACTTATCAAATGAAGCCAATGGGGATGCCATGGCATTCGTAAAGACATTCCACTGTTCTTCTTCCACCTCCTCCTGTAGTGTGTGTGTGTGTGTGTGTGTGTGTGTGTGTGTGTGTGTGTGTGTGTGTGTGTGTGTGTGTGTTGTGCCGTTATAGTCATGACCGACCCTTCGTGACCCCATGTCCATGGAGTTTTCTTGGCAGGAATAATGGAGTGGTTTGCCAGTTCCTACTCCAGCCTCCTATCGTGTATACATAATTAAACTATCTAGCTGTGTGTCAGGCAAGGGACAGCTCAAGGTCTGCATCTCGTCTTCCGGCTCAGACCACAGACAGCCTCCTAGGGCACAGAAAGACCTAGAACCATGAACATTTTCTGAAGCTCCCTTTGCATCTCGTGATTTAAACAGATATAATAGGCAGTCTGAAATCACTCAATTTATGGTTGTTCTGGAGTGCAGTTAGGAGACATCAATGCAAGCCTGAGTTTGATAATAGTTTCTTTCTGAGGAGGATTAGTATATACAAAGCATAATCAGGGGAGGCAATCTGTGATTGCTTTTTATTGTTTTGTTGCTTTGTTAGCCGCCCAGAATTCCGATTCGGAAGATGGGCAGGATACAAGTGTTTTAAATAAATAAATAAATAAATAAATAAATAAATAAATAAATAAATAAATAAATAAATAAATAAAATAGCAATTTAGGAATCTTAAAATTTACCCTTTTAAAATTTCTCTGCTCTCACCAGCCCTTGTAACCGCCATTTTCTGAATGCCCATGGCATTTTGGCAACAGTGATGGTATCCAATATCCTTCCTCAGAGTTTCAGAAATTATATTGAATTTATTATGGTAAAAGACCAGCAGTTTCAGAAAGCTTCTGGGCCCCTGGCCTTTAACAGTAGTGGCTCCAGAGTAACCTTGCTGCCAGATGGGCAGTATAAAAATCCAATAAATAAATAAATAAAATAAATAAATAAATAAATAAATAAATAAATAAATAAATAAATAAAATCTTGTTTTTTCTGAGAAGCAGTACTGCACCAGATGACAAATAGTCTTATAGATGAAGGCGAGGGATTGGCTGCATGCTGTGGCCAACCAGGAAATTACGGTCCAAATCAGATGATTCAGATAGCATGACACCAGAGACATAGCTCCCCGAAGTAATAAAAAAACACTTGACTCTAAGCATCATGAAAGGACTCTGAATGTACTCTGAATTTTGTTGATTGGATTGCTTTGGATTTGGGACCTGTCGTTGTCACATTTGTAAATCAGCCTCATTTGAAAGTCTCTTGGGACCTTAAAGTAATTGCTTGGATGGATGGAACATGTTGCAATAGCAGAAAGCATTTGATTCCCTTAATATGTGCTTTGGCTCACAAACGGGTGCATTTTGCCCTATATTGCCTACATGTGGCATCAGATATTTCTATATGCATATTATTAAGGGGTACATTTCTAGATAGCAGCACAGTGTATATAGGTTACAGTCGTAAGATGTGTGAGCGAAATCTCTGTGGGAGCCATGCTGAGGAGGGTATGGATTCTGAGAGTTGAACATGTTAGTTCTTCTGGGAGTGGAAGTACCCTCCCCCCCCCCAAAAAAAATGTCCACGTTCTTCCTCTTTCTGGGTCAGAAATCTATGCAGGGACCTTGTGCATTGTAAGGAACAAAGGAACTTCTCCTGGCTGTTGATGTATCTAGTCTTATGGTCTTCCAGAAACCCAGCTAGAAATCCCAGCACTCCCTGTAGATGCTAGACATAGAACCCAATAGCAATATTAGCATTGAAAGCACCTGCAGAACAAAGGAACCACAGCATTCAAGGCAGAGGGATCTACACTTCAGCTAAATGCAACTATCCAACAGAATGCCATTCATGTTCACGCATAAAGCCAGCTTGTGCATAAGTGTTATTACCACGGAAGCAGACCAGAATGTTTTGGGGGGCATTGTTGTTTGCTTTGTTTTTCATTTTAATTCAGATTTCTTATTCATTTATTTAATTATTTAATTTATATACCGCTCCATCTAGCCACATGGCTACTCTGGGCAGTCTCCAAATGAAGGGAGTGGCTTCATTTTGTTCAGGCCTATAAAATTCTGCTTGATTGGCAGCATTGGCACAAAAGCTTGACTCTTGAAGCCCCTCACAACTGGCCTTGCACAGCAGGAGTTTAAAACAGGATACTATTTCTGATTGTCTTCCAAGCTATGCAAGCAGCGGAACTCACACCTCGGTTGATCACAAAGGATGGAAAGGACACCTCTGCCAGGGAACTGGCTCTGCTTCGAAGCCAGTCTGTACCAGATGGGTGGCCTCTGTGGGCCTTTCTAATTCTAGAAAGCCCCTGTTAACCTCCCATCTCCTTTCCTAACTCTAGTACAGAATCTAAATAGTTGTTGCCATGCTCCTCTGGAGTGTGTGGCCATAGAGCTGCTTTCCCCTCATTCCTTCCACGCTGGGTGTGATGTCTCCCTTGGCAAAGCTGGCAGGAATCATTTGTGCAAAAGAATGAAATGAGTCAGCCTTGCAATTAGGCTGGGGAGCTGTAGGCTGCCCCTTGTTTACATCCAACAATTAACAATATAGTCACACACTGCCCTTTTCTCCAGACTTTGTCAGAGCACCTCAGAGATACTTTTGCCCATTGTCATTGACGCTTCTGTAACATTTCACAACACTCTACTGTCAAGTGGACCGATAATATTATTTAAGGCACAAACAGCAGTAGGGAATAGAGATGGGCACGAATAGAAAAAATGGAGTTTCGTTTGTTGTTTGTCATTTAGAGGTCCGTTTCGGTTCGTTTCTGTTGTTCGCGAATTTTTGCAAAAAAAGTTTCATTTCGTTACCATTTCGTTACCGTTTCGTTACCATTTATTCCAATTTTACGTGATTTTTTTAGCATTTAAAGCAGCTCACTTCATTGCTGTAACGGAAACGAAACACACGACAAAAATCCCCATGTTTCTGTTCGTTTCGTTTCATTTTAGAGACAAATTTTGTTTGTCGTTTCGTTACGCTACGAAACGAAAACCGAAAAATGAAAACGAAAAATTGTTCGTTCCATGCCCATCTCTAGTAGGGAAGCACCAAAGAATTAAGTGGCAGAGTAAACCCTGCCTCTGTTCAGTGATCCTTACTCAATGCCATGAATCTAGAAGTTGAGTCATGGCTACTGGACTCCTTTTTCTTGAGAGATAGAAACGTTTCGCTGCTCATCCAAACAGATTCATCAAGCTGTTTGAATGAGCAGCAAAACTTTTCGATCTCTCAAGAAAAAGAAGTCCAGTAGCCATGACTCCACTTCCAGATAAACTCACCTGGATGACTGAGAATCTTCACAGACATCAATGCTGTAAAACTACAAGGTCAATTCCTGATTTGCAAAGGCCTTACATACCTGAGGTAAGTAAGCAAAAGATAGGGTAAGAGGCAGAGTATGTGGGAGTAGGAAGCAGATACTTATTCTGGCCTTCCTCATACAAACTAAACATTTCACAGAAAGAGAAAAAGTTTACTGAGAATCCTACACTAAACCAAATGTCATTGTTATCTTGTCCTTCTTAATCTAAAATGTCACCTTTGCCATTCAGCAGTAGGGCATGTGTATGCCTTTAAAGAACAGGCAGTTCTCCTGAATCCTTGTGGAACTATTAACTGTGTAAAACCAAAGAAACTACTACTCATGTTAACATGATCAGTGTCGTATTAGGCCCATATAATCAATGATAGCAGACATCCTGCATGATTTGCTTTAATCATGATGAGTATAATTTCCACAGACCTTCACTAAGTGATACAAGGATTTTAAAAAGGCAGTTGTGTGCTGTACAGAATTGGCATTTGTCCGGATATCAATGGTCGTGGCAGCCACTGGTCTTCCTGCCACATACTTGGAGATTCAGTATTGTACTGGACTCCATAATCCAGTTGCAATCCAGCTTCATGACAAGAAGCAAGAAGCTACAGCTGGTTATTTACACTGTACACTCAGTATTTTGCGCTACCCCAGTAGTGGGTTCAGAAGGTTGAAATAATGGGCCTACTTGCACAGCAAAGACCAGGACAGCATCCATCATCTTCCAAGAGGTTTTTGTGGTTCCTTTTGATTTTAATTGCAATCTTATCAGTAACTGGGAGAGAACAAAAGATTTTCCTAGGAAGAGAACAGTATATTGTTGGAATTTATCCTTGTTGTAATGCAAAGTATGGCCTTGAATAGGCAATCAAGATCCACTAGCATTCCAGAAGACTTGCTCTTGATGGAAACATAAATGGCTATAACTCACCTGTTGATATGGCACAATCCACTTTTTCACTGTCCTTGGAGCATTTTCTGGCTATACGGATTGTCACAACATGTGCTTCCAGATTTACCACTATGCTTACCCATTACTAGCAGTCTATGCTTGGACTTTTGCCTCAGTCTGGAATATCTTATAAATGGGGCACATTTCTACTTTTGTGTCCCAGTTGATCAGTGAGGCTACAAAATAAAACAGGCTGAACTGTGCTTTCATCATTGTAAGGCTAATTACACTGGTGACAATGAGGCCTGTAATAAGACTTCCTGGTGTAGGAACTGGCAAGCCACCCCATTATCCCTGCCAAGAACATCCCATGGACAGAAACAAAAGGCTAAAAGATACGAGGCTGGAAGATGAGCCCCTCAGGTCGGAAGGCGTCCAACATGCTACTGAGGAAGAGCGGAGGACAAGTACAAGTAGCTCCAGAGCTAATGAAGTGGCTGGGTCAAAGCCGAAAGGACGCTCAGCTGCAGACGTGCCTGGAAGAGAAAGGAAAGTCCAATGTTGCAAAGAAATATACTGCATAGGAACCTGGAATGTGAGATCTATGAACCAGGGCAAGCTGGATGTGGTCAAACGTGAGATGGAAAGAATAAACATTGACATCTTGGGCATCAGTGAACTTAAATGGACAGGAATGGGTGAATTCAGTTCAGATGACTATCACATCTACTACTGTGGGCAAGAATCCCATAGAAGAAATGGAATAGCCCTCATAGTCAACAATAGAGTGAGAAAAGCAGTGCTGGGATACAACCTAAAAAATGATAGAATGATTTCAGTACGATTCCAAGGCAGTCCTTTCAACATCACAGTAATCCAAGTTTATGCACCAACTACCGGTGCTGAAGAGTCTGAGACTGACCAATTTTATGAAGGCTTACAAGAACTTCTAGAACTGACACCAAAGAAAGATGTTCTTCTCATCATAGGGGATTGGAATGCTAAAGTAGGGAGTCAAGTGATAAAAGGAATAACTGGCAAGTTTGGCCTTGGAATTCCAAATGAAGCAGGGCAAAGGCTAATTGAGTTTTGTCAAGAGAACAAGCTGGTCATTGCAAACACTCTTTTCCAACAACACAAAAGGCGACTCTACACATGGGCATCACCAGATGGACAATACCGGAATCAGATTGCTTATGTTCTCTGCAGCCAAAGATGGAGGAGCTCTATACAGTCAGCAAAAACAAGACCTGGTGCTGACTGTGGCTCAGATCATCAGCTTCTTATTTCAAAATTCAAACTTAAACTGAAGAAAGTAGGGAAGACCACTGGGCCAGTCAGATATAATCTAAGTCAAATCCCGTATGAATACACAGTGGAAGTGAAGAATAGATTCAAGGAACTAGATTTGGTGGACAGAACACCTGAAGAACTATGGATGGAGGCTTGTAACATTGTACAGGAGGCTGCAATGAAAACTATTCCAAAGAAAAGAAAATGCAAGAAAGCAAAGTGGTTATCCAATGAGGCCCTACAAATAGCGGAGAAGAGAAGGGACACAAAATGCAAGGGAGAAAGGGAAAGATACAGAAAATTGAATGCAGACTTCCAAAGAATAGCAAGGAGAGACAGGGAGGCCTTCTTGAATGAACAGTGCAAAGAAATACAGGAAAACAACAGAAAAGGAAAAACCAGAGATCTATTCAAGAAAATTGGAGATATTAAAGGGGCATTTCGTGCAAAGATGGATATGATAAAGGACAAAAATGGTAGGGACCTAACTGAAGCAGAAGAGATCAAGAAGAGATGGCAAGCATATACAGAAAGATCTGGATGTCCCTGATAACCAAGATAGCGTAGTTGCTGGCCTGGAGCCAGACATCCTGGAAAGTGAAGTCAAGTGGGCCTTAGAAAAACATTGCAAACAACAAGGCCAGTGGAGGTGACGGCATTCCAATTGAACTCTTTAAAATCTTAAAAGAGGATGCTGTAAAGGTACTGCATACGATATGCCAGCAAATTTGGAAAACCCAGCAGTGGCCAGAGGACTGGAAAAGATCGGTCTACATCCCAATCCCAAAGAAAGGAAACGCCAAAGAATGCTCCAACTATCGCACAATTGCACTCATTTCACACGCTAGCAAGGTTATGCTCAAAATTCTACAAGGCAGGCTTCAAAAGAGAACTTCCAGAAGTACAAGCTGGATTTTGAAGGGGCAGAGGAACTAGAGATCAAATCGCCAACATGCACTGGATTATGGAGAAAGCCAGAGAGTTCCAGAAAAACATCTACTTCTGCTTCATCAGCTACGCCAAAGCCTTTGACTGTGTGGACCACAACAAACTATGGCAAGTCCTTAAAGGAATGGGAGTGTCTGACCACCTTATCTGTCTCCTAAGAAATCTATATGTGGGACAAGCAGCAACCGTCAGAACTGGATATGGAACAACCGACTGGTTTAGAATTGGGAAAGGAGTACGACAAGGTTGTATACTGTCACCTTGCCTATTTAACTTATATGCAGAGTACATCATGCGAAAGGCAGGTCTGGATGAATCACAAGCCGGAATTAAGATTGCCGGAAGAAATATCAACAACCTCAGATACGCAGATGATACTATTCTGATAGCAGAAAGTGAGGAGGAATTAAAGAACCTCTTAATGAGGGTGAAAGAGGAGAGTGAAAAAAAATGGGCTGAAGCTCAACATCAAAAAAACTAAGATCATGGCAACCGGTCCCATCACCTCCTGGCAAATAGAAGGGGAAGAAACTGAGGCAATGACAGAGTTTATTTTCTTGGGCTCCTTGATCACTGCAGATGGTGACTGCAGCAATGAAATAAAAAGATGCCTGCTTCTTGGGAGGAAAGCAATGGCAAACCTAGATAGCATCCTAAAGAGCAGAGACATCACTTTGCCAACTAAGGTCAGGATACTCAAAGCTATGGTTTTTCCAGTAGTGATGTATGGAAGTGAGAGCTGGACTATAAAGAAGGCTGATTGCCACAGAATCGATGGTTTTAAGCTGTGGTGCTGGAGGAGAGTCTTGAGAGTCCCCTGGACTGCAAGGAGATCAAACCTATCCATTCTGAAAGAAATCAACCCTGAATGTTCACTGGAAGGACAGATTTTGAAGCTGAGGCTCCAGTACTTTGGCCACCTCATGAGAAGAGAGGACTCCTTGGAAAAGTCCCTGATGCTGGGAAAGATCGAAGGCAAAAGGAAAAGAGGACGACAGAGAATGAGATGGTTGGACGGTGTCATCGATGCAACCAATATGAATTTGACAAAACTCCGGGAGGCAGTGGAGGATAGGAAGGCCTGGCGAGCTCTGGTCCATGGGGTCATGAAGAGTCGGAGATGAACTGAATGACTGAACAACAACAACAATGCTTGGACTATCTTTCTCCAAGGGCCTCAGATGTTTTAAAATACAAAAAATGTAAATTGTATTTTGTGTTTAGAAATACAAATGTTTGTGAAGATTGTATTTTAAAAGAAGTATTTCCCTTTATCTCAGAGGAAGGAATACCATGGTTAAGATTATGCTTTCAGTTATATGTATATGCAGAAAAGTGTGTTTCTTCTTTAAGATTCAGGCTGGATTCAGAATTAGTCAGATGTTATCCACCAAAATCAGTGGGATATAATTTACTGACAACTAACTTGATTCATTTTGATTTCTGTGAGTTGGCTCTTAGCTCCAACTGAGGGCACTATCCTAACTAGAAAAGGTGGCTAAGAGTTGGCTTAATTTATATTACATCATCTGATGCTGTGTTGAACCCAAACCCTTCCCAATCTAGGGTTGTTGGAAGTGGCTGAGAAGTTGTCCATGGCCTGGCCTTGTGCTGTGGGAGTGCTGGTGAGTCTGTGCTAAGATTGTGCTGGATTTGGTGACGCTCAGCTTTCCTCCTCTCCCTCACTCCTTCCCTCTCTTCTGGCGCTGTCTAGATCCAACCCGCTGATTTTACTTTTATACCAATTTATGCCAATGTCATCACTATGTTAGAAGATAAAAATGTTAACTCTTGCAGAAGAAAGATTGACATGCTTTGTCATGAAATTTGAACCTTTGGGGGAAATGCCTAATAGAATCAATACACTTGATTTCTAGTGTGTCAAGGGGTCATAATGTTGGGAACCTGCCAGATGATGACAGAAGGGATTCATTTTCAAGAGGCATTTTCAAGATGGAAGGTATTCTGTATTTCAGAAGGACCAAAGGACTTTATAAGGCACATCTCCACATATTTGTTTGTTTGTTTATAGCATTTATATACCGCACCTTCTTCCAAACTGGAACTCAGGGCGGTTCACAACTTTAAAAGACATGCAAATATACAGTAAAAGCATAAAATACCAGTGGAACAAGGAAGGAAAAAATAGTCCAGGCAAGAGGCAACAGGAACAGGCAAAAAGAGGGGGGAGGGGACACTAAAGTAGGTCGCCACATGCCTCCTTAAAAAGCAAGGTTTTCAATGCCTTTTTGAAGGTGGGCAGGGACTGTGCAAGGCGCAACTCACTCGGGAGTCGGGAGATGGTTCCATAAGGATGGGCCCACAACAGAGAAGGTGCGGCTGCGAGTAGCAGACCACCATGTCTCCCTAGGAGTGGGCACCCTGAGTGAGCGCGCCTGCGACAATGCAGGCAGGCCAGAACTGGGGTGATGTGATCGTATCTACGAGCACCCACCACCAGTCTGGCCGCCGCATTCTGCACCCGCTGGAGCCTCCGGACAAGGGTCAAGGGCAACCCCACATAGAGGGTGTTGCAATAGTTAATCCTTGATATCACGAGGGCCTGCACAACCGTTCTCAGGGAGGACTCATCATATGGTTCCAAAATCCTGGTTGCTCATATCTCATTAAAGAGTTCATGGCATCCTCATTTCTGCCGATAAGCCAGTGGCCATGACCTACTTAAAGGTATCATGAGAGAGTAATCCTGCTTCAAGGATACCAGAACTAGAGATGGGCACAAAGTGAATTTTTTTATTTTTTATTCCTTATTTGTTTTGCTTCCTAACAAAATGAAAAACAAAGTGCCCTTTTAAAGAACAAAATGAAAAGAAATTGACATTTTCATTTTGTTCCATTTCGTTTTTCATTTTTTATTATTTATTTTGACAAGCAATCACTGTGATTGTCAAAATAAATAATAAAAATAATTGCAGATCAGCTGGTCGGTGGAAAAAATAAATTAAAAAACCGCTGACCGGCCTCCCCGCAGGCCAGCTGGTTGGCGGGAGTTAAAAAAAAGAAGCCGACCAGATGGCCCAGCCCCAACAGTGTAAAAAAATAAATAAATAAAACAAATAAAATGAAATGAAATGAAATACGAAATGAGTTTTTAAAAAAATTGTTTCATAATAAATGAAACAAAATGAGGGGAAAAGAAACGAAAAATGAACCAAAACGCCATTTTGGCATTTCATGCCCATTTCTAATGTCATTTTTCCCCTGCATTGGGGTATGACTTGCCATTGTTTGTCCTTTGACTGTGCCTAGCTTACTCAGAAATCCTGCTTCCTATAACATGTCATCTGCAGCACATTCTGTCCTAAAGGCAGAAAGTAACTTGTTACAAAAATAATTACATGTAATTCCTTCTTCCATTAAGAAAAAAGATACCTGTGGCGCAGTGGTTCGACTGCTGTACCACAGGCATAACTGAACTCATGACCTGGGGTTCAATCCTAGGTAGCAGGCTCAAGGTTCATTCAACCTTCCATCCTTCCGAGGTTAGTAAAGTGAGTACCCGGGGGGGGGGGCAATTTGTACCTCTATAGTTACTTGCAAGCTGCCCAAGATTGCTTTAAGTGCTATGGGGAGGTATACAAGCTGTACATATCGCTTTTGCTTTAGTGATCCTGGTACTGCACTACATCTTAGGACAGTGATGGTGAACCTATGGCATGGGTGCAAGGTGGCACTCGGAGCCCTTTCTGTGGGCACTCGACATCACCCCTTCATAGCCACCTGTATACAGGTTCAATTACTGTATTGGCACTTTGCAAAAAAATTAGTGGGTTTTGAATTGCAGTTTGGGCACTCGGTCTCTAAAAGGTTCGCCATCACTGTCTTAGGAGAACAGGGCTCAAATCCACACTTAGCCATGAAACTCACCTTGGTCCTGTCACAGCCTCTTTGTTTATTTGAAGTAATTAAAAAGCAACTCTCTTACCAAGTTTAGAGAAAGAATGGGTTACACAACTTTTCAAAAACTGAAACTGCAACAGCAACTAGAACAAAACAGTGCCAAATCGCTTAGTAAAAGTACAGTATTTTTCTGTATATAAGACTATATTTTTGTTCAGCATTGTTAGACTAAAAAATGAGGGTCGTCTTATACACAGAAGTAAGCTGGGGAAAGAACTGGTTGCAAAACTGTAATTTTTGGTTGGAAAAGTGGGGGTCATCTTATACATGGCAACGTCTTATAGATGAAAAAAAAATACAGTAACTTTTTAGACTCTGCTCTATATACCAACAGTGAAATCATTCCTCTACGCAACCCAAGTGGTGCCTCCTCCACTGTATTCAAGAGGGAAGTGTCAGACGACCCAGAGAAATGCCACAAGTAGCAGATGTTCAGAAAATATATCAGGGAGGAAAGCCCAAAGTGCATGTGTGAGGTGGGTGGGTGGAGTTTCAAATGTTCAAAATAGCTGAGCGAGAAAGGAACATACTCAGTGGCCAGAAATGCTGATGGCCTCAGTCAGGGACAAAATGGGAGGTAGGGAAGGCAGCTGGAACCAAATGCTTAGGAAAAGAGAATGGCTCGTCACAGAACTCTTCAACAGGGATCTCTCATGCTAGAGTAATTTGTTGCAGATCTCAGTTGCAGAAACCTAATGCGGATGGGCGGTCCTTTTCTTTTAAAACTCTGCCCTGCTTCCTTGGTTATGTGGGATCTCAATCCCTGGAACTATCATCGTATGTGTAAATTATTAAATCCCCAAGCTTCTCTTATGAGCCAGAGTCCTTTCGGGCAGTCGTGTGTCTCGAGCTGTACCACGTCCTCGTTCATTATTAGATTATAATTATAGACATATTTAGCCAGACTGCAAACAGAGGCTGCTTTTGGTCCACTGTGTTGTTTTTTTAAATTGAACTTGGTAATTGAAAGTTAGGTCACTCTGGACGGTTTGCTTGCATAAAGCCAGGGGTGTCCAAAGGCAATTGAAAATGTATTCGCTCCTCCCTCCCTCCCTCCCTCCTGGAACACATCCAGACTGAACACAAAGAAGGAGAGGATAAATGAGAAACTGCCTGCCCCTGCCCCAGGAGCGCGGGCACTGACGTCAGCATCAGTGAACCAGCACTTTGATCACCACACAAAGATTTTTCAGCCTGCTGCCTCTGCTGCGACATTTTCTGTACATCAGTGTTAAGGGTTCAGGCGAGAGAGCGGGAAAAACTCAGAAGAGTCCATTACATTTTGTGTGTCTTTTTATCCAAACAGTTAACAACCACCTCAGCTGGTTCTTCAGAAGTGTGCGAGCCAGCTGTCAGACCAGCCTGATTGTCCTATTTTGCTGAAGTGTGAGTACAGCTGACTCACAAAGAAGCAAAGGAGGGGCGGGGAGGGACACAAATAGACCATCTCCCCTTCCCGCCACAACAGACGTGAGTCAGGACTGTCCGTTCGTCAAGAAGCAGGCGTGCTAGTTTGCAGGGCACACGTTGTCGCTTCAGGGAACTGCCACCATGCACGTTCCTAGCTCCCCAGATAGAGATTCAAATCTCAGGGTGAGCAACACCAGAGGAGGAGAGGGGCCTTTTTTGTTGTCCAAAGTGGCTGCGCGCCCATCTCCACTCCCTCCCAACTGGCTCACGAGGCCACTGGCTTGGCGCAAAGGGCTGTGTTGCACTTGCTTGAAACTGACACATCAAAAAACAAGAACAACAACAAAACCTGAGCACATTAGATGGAATACAGGATGGCTGCACCTCAGCCTGCGACGCCATTTGGGAGAAGGAAGGGCGTGGGAGGACAGCTTCATGATTGTTGAGCCTTACTGTTGCACACGCAGCAACAGAGGCCTTGGGTAGAAAGCTGGGTATGGCTTAGCCATGAGCCCTCCAGCAGCATTGCGGCAGCTACAAAAACTCCCCACGTGCCACGAGTGCTGCAGGCAAGCCCACCTGGCATGCAAGGCCTAGCAGGGAAGGCAGCCACTGATTTACCTGGGCACAGGATGCCACAGATGTGGAAAGAGCTACCGCTACTGGCGTAGGTATTTCCTCTGAGTCTAGCACAAAGCTCTATTGGTGAGGGCCCAGCTGCTGGGCCTAGTAGAGCGCTTCTGTCTCACCAGGGTTTCCCTTCATAGGCAGTACTCAGAAAAGACTCACCCACCCCTCCTTCGGTGGCACTGAAGGACCGTACAGCTTGCTCAACTGCACAGACTGGCTCTTCCCTTAAGATGGCATGATGGGGAATTTAAACTTGGACCCGTCAATTCCAACCCAATAAGCTGTCCAGTTTGCTGATGCTATTGGAAACATATGGCCCTGAACACCAATGGCTATAGGCAGACGTTAGGTAGAGACCAGAATACTTGTGCTCCGAACCACAGACCTCTTTGGGGGGGAACTGCAAGACAGACATTTTATAGCTGCTTGGCTTGATGGAGTTGTCGTTATGGAGGCCACAGTTTGACATTCTGAGAATAACCAGGGATGTAGGCCAGGACACCTTTTTTGGTTGCAGCCTGGCAGTGCCTCCTTCTGCATTCTAACCACTTCAGCAAAAAAGCAAGTGTATTTCTCTAGATTCCCACAATATAGCAAGAGTGGGTAACTGGCTCCTAGCATAGCCAGTGCTGAGTGCATGAGTTGCAGTCCCAAAACATCTGGAGGGCCGCAGTTGCCCACCCCTGCAATATAACAACTCTCTCTTTATCTCTCTCCCCTCCTTAACATACCCTGTGCCATTCTGTGATCTGAGAGGAAGGAATCTCGGTTTACCATTTGTACCAAGTAACTATTTTTAGCCATTCCATTTCTTCTAGGACAGAAGGAGTGATAAATTTCTTACTAATTTTATCTCCTGAGTTTTAAAGTCAACATCGAAAGAATCGGGAGCTGCGCTTTTGTTCTTTTAGAGAGGTGATCTCTTACTGCACCAAGTGTTTATACTTCGCACTGAAACAAAAACAAAGTGTATGAGGAACTCTCTTGGCCTGTGTAGCATGGCTGTGCCTTTGCACGCCAAGCCCCGAAATAAGGAATTAAGACAAGAATTCTGGAGGTAAAATTAGTTACAATTTTCATATTAGGTTAACTGATTAGGGAGGGCCAAAGCAAGGGGGGGCTCCCAATAGTGCAAGTGGCATCAGTTATCTTGTCTAGAGGTGGGCACAAAATGCCAAAATGGCATTTCATTTCATTTTTCATTCCCCCCCCCCATTATGTTTAATTTGAAACAGACTGGGCCAGTCTGATAACAGAGCCAAATTGTGACCTAACAAAATTGCCAGTTTTCTTATTTACTCCATAATGGAGTCTATCAATTTGCTTAGGGTCCAGTGCACCTCTCCAAACTAAAGATGCTGGGGAATCTGAACAGGAGCCTTATATAGGCTCCCAGCTAATTAGACCACGTGGTCCACAATTCAATTGTTGCATTTGGTGTAGGGACACAAAGGGGCCCCTCCCAGTACTAAGGGCTGTTCAGAGCAGCCGTTGGGTGAGGAAATGGGCGAGGAAGAAGAGAGGGTGTGCTCTGATCCTGGTGGCAGCCATGAACAAATTCTGAGGTCAGAAACTGGTAGAACAACCCAAAGATGAAGTCAGATTTCGCAGTGCCAAGAGACGGCCTCACTGCACACATCTCAGAACAAGCCAGAGAAAGAAGACATGGGGATCAATAGCAAAAATGACAGCAATTACAACCAGACTACTGCTGACGTAAATACTAGAGATGGGCACGAAACAAGCGATTTTTCATTTTCATTTTCATTTTTTCGTTTCGTTACGCAACGAAAACGAAACGAAAAAATTTATAAAAACAAAACAAAAACGAAAACGAAACGACCAATTTTGCCGTGTTTTTCGTTTTCGTTGCAGCAGATGCATTGAACTAAAAAGAATGCTAACGAAACAACAATTTTTCGTTTTCATTTTTGTTTTTTCGTTTCGTTACCTAATGAAACGAAAATGAAGTTTTTTGCAAAAAAGTCACAAAAACGAAAACGAACCGAAATGGACCCCTAAATGACCAAACGACAAACGAAACACCGTTTTTTTGAGTCGTGCCCATCTCTAGTAAATACTGTCAGTCGGTCCTGACAGCTGCTCTGGTGAGAAAGCCTGGTGCACAAAATGGAGTGTTTTCCTTGTTGCTGCTTCAGCAGAAAGTTTCCCTGGACCGGTAGTGCAGTTTTGTATCATCACCAGCTGTTAACCTTTCCTTCAGCAGGAATGAGGTATAGGGCAACAAAAGAGCCACCTCAGCATTAACACCTTATTGTGGCTGACAGTGCAATTAAAGAAGGATTAAGAAGAGAATCGCAGTGCTGGCCTTCCTTGGTTTTGTAGCCTTCCTCTCTTCATATTTGCCTTTGTTGCCCCTGAAATGGTTAGTGCTCACTTATCGTCTTATCTCACAGCATATATTTTGCAAACAGCTTCTCTCTTGGAACTCATTTTTCATTATTTTTGTTGAAGGCAATCTGCATATCTGTCCTCAAAGTTGTAGGTCTATGGCTTGCCTTTCAACTGGACTATAGTTGGCTTATTATATGAGAACGGTAGATCTGCAAGGGATTTCTCTCCTCAGGCTGCGGTTCCTGGAATTCAGTGCAGGTTCTCGTTCCTGGAGGAGAACCTTGTCTTGCATCCTTTCCAGTCTGGGTTTAGGCTGTGTCATGCGACTGAGACTGCCCTGGTCGCACTGCAGGATGACCTGTTGAGGAGAGCTGACAGGGGTTGCTCTACCCTGCTGGTCCTTCTTGACCTGTCAGCGGCCTTTGATACCGTTGACCACGGTATCCTCCTGGGCTGGCTCTCTGAGGTGGGGATTGGGGGTCTAGCCTTTGGCTGGCTCCGCTCCTTCCTTGGGGGGGTGATTTGTCATCTCCCTGGACTCTATCTTGTGGGGTGTCTCAGGGGTTGTCTCTCTCCCCAATGCTCTTTAACCTCTATATGAGGCCACTGGCTGAGGTCATGCAGTTCTATCTCTCCTTCTCCACCTCCGCAGTGGAGGCTGTCCCGGCCCTTGATTGCTGTCTGGCTGCAGTACTGGACTGGACCAGGACTAACAGGTTCAAACTCAGTCCTGGGAAGACTGAGGTTCTGTTCTTCGGGGTGGCCCGGATGGGTACAGTGGCCCTCTTCCCAGTCTGGGTGGGTCTGCCCTCCAGCTGGCTTTTATAATTTTGTGTGAACCGCCCAGAGTTCCCTTTGGGAAATTGGCGCAGTATATAAGTGTAGTAATAGTAATAATAATAATAATAATAATAATAATAATAATAATAATAATAATAATAATAATAATAATAATAATAATAATAATCAGAAAAAGAAAAATGCATTTGTAAATGGCATATGTTTCAAGTACACCATCCTCACCTCCTTTCCCTAGACTTCAAAAATCTGTTCTCACCATTTTCCTTTAAATGCTTATAATATTGTATATTTTTCATCATAAATTCTAGATCTTTCCACAGACATCCTAGTCTGCTCTGTGAACTGTATGAGCACCATGCATCCTTCTAAATATGAATTGCAGAGAGCACATATTAATTTACCTATTCTTCCACAAAAGAAAAATTACTCTTTTGTGCATTCTCTGGAACTCTCCATCCCACCATCTCTCCCAACTTAAGAAAAGCAAGAAGAATGGAAAACTAATTACTATGTGAGCTTTGCTGTGCAAAGCTTAAAGGTGCTAATTCCTGCTTGACTATCATGTCTAATTGGATCAAGTATAAAAGGCAGCTGAGCTGACTGGGACTCAGTATTGTGTGAACAATACAGTGAAGGGGGTGGGGAGAAGGAAAGATTTGGTTTAAGTGGAATCAGATCAAGGTTCTTTTCTGACCTCAGTAGGTTAACACAAGACATTTTGCAGGCTACAAAGGGGTAATGAATTCAGGGCAACAAACCTAGAATATGGTGTTCTCAGTAGCTCAGCAAGTTGATGACAGAAAGGCCAGGAACCCAGAAGATTCTGTGATGAAAGCTTTGTTTGGTGACGAGCAGCCTGTAAGGAGGATATAAAGAGGCATCTTTGGAATTGGGGTGCTTTGTGTTGTTCCTATATCAGCCATCTAATTGGGAAACTTTGGATGTAATGGCAACCGAGGGCAACTAACAACATAACCCTGCATAGGTTTTGTCTACAATCGAGTCCCATGGTTTAAAAGCAGTAATCACACACACACACACACACACACACACACACACACACACACACACACACACACACACACACACACACACACACACCTAACTAAACTCCACCTCTAAAAGCTTATCCAGATGGGGCATAATTCCACCCCAACTGGTTCTGGCCTCAATGGGTGTTATATCCTTCGGATGTGTGAGTCCCAAATAAAGAGTCTGTTCTGCCCTCAGAAGTAGAGCCAAAGCTGATCCCATTGTTATAAGCTTGGCAGAGACAGGATGGGCCCATATAGTGGAACGTAGGGCTCCTGTAACTTGAATTGTCATGTAATAATAATATTAATAACAATGTGCCGTCAAGTCTGACATGGTGGTAGCCCTTTTCAGGATGAGAATCCTCAGAAGAGGTTTATTATTTTCTTCTTCTGGGGTTGTCCTGGGACTGTGCCCAAGGCCACACAGGCACACTCTTCTGGGATGCACAGTAGGGAATTGAACTCCCAGCCTCTGGCGCCAAGCCAGATACCTGACTCACTGAGCTGTCAAGGCCATCTACTTGCTGTGTAGAAGATGAAATTTCAACCGTACCTGCTCCAAATCCATCTGCCACGCAAATGTTAAAGGCAGGAGAGGCTCCCTGTACATCACCTGTTGTTTGTTTGTTGTTGTTGTTGTTGTTGTTGTTGTTGTTAACCACACAACAAACTACGCTGGATTTTGTAAATTGTAATACAAATCACTAGTCCAACGCTTCCTAAGCGTTTAGGACTACGTGATGTATCGGTGAATTATGCGAGCAGATCCCAGTAAGGCAGCTTTCTGCAGCTGACTGATGGTGACTTTGTCAACTCCAATTTCTTCTAAATACTTGCTTAGCTCTTTAGGCACTGCACCCAGCGTGCCAATTACCACTGGGACCGCCTGTACCGGTTTATGCCAGAGTCTCTGAAGTTCTCAGTGCTTCTACTATCACCTGGTATAGCAACATCAATGATCCACACTTTTTTCTTCTCCACAATCACAATTAGACATGGGCACGGAGTGGCGAAAATCTCGTTTCCATTTTCAGTTTTCGTTATTGTTACGTAACGGGTAACGGTAACGAGAATTACTCCGCTCCAACACCAACTCGAACTGAAAAAGAAAAATTGGGTCTGATTTTTCATCGTTGTTCATGGCATTGCGGCGATCGCGTGATGCCAAGCAGCACAGAAAAAAAGTTTTAAAAATTAAAAAAAAAAACCAATTCCCGGCCAAAAAAGCAGGTGAAAATATGCCTGCCTCAGTGAGGGCACCTACCAGAGAGGGGTGGTTTCCGGGGGGGGGGTCCCCGGCCTCCCCCCCTCTCCTGTCCTGGGCTGCTGGTACCAGGCTGGGGGGGGGCATCCTCGTCGACTCCATTTGCCATGCGGTGGGGGGGGGTCCAAAATGGCGACCGCAATATTTATTTTTAAATTGTGGTCCAAAAACCCACCAAAGCACCACAGAAACATTTGAAAATTAGGTATTTTAAATGCCAATTTTTTAATAGTAGCAGCAGTGGGTTTTTCTTGCAATAAAACATCTCCATTGATTTTATTTCATTTTTATTTTTATTTTTATTTTTTTACACCTGCGCAATGATGGGCTGGCCATGGGATGGGACCATGCAAATTTTTTGACCCATTCCATCAATCGCATGGCCAGGTTTTGACTGAGACTTCTGGATGTGCCAGAGGGCATAAAAAGCCCACTAACCCGAACCCGAACCCGAACCCGAACCCGAACCCTAACCCATACGCCAGTACATTGTCCTTCTTAGTGGGTCAGAGGCACCCAGAGGTGCAGCCCACTAACCCACCCTAACCTTAACCGTAACCCTAAGCCTAGCCCTTACCCTAACCCCAACCCTAACCCAGATCCGTACGCAAGTACACTTTCCTTCTTAGTGGGTTACAGGCACCCAGAGAGGTGCCTCCCACAGCTCACTATCCCCTACCCTTATCCCATTCCCTAACCTGTACGTCAGTACTCTAGTACGCTCCCCTTCTTAGTGAGTCAGAGGCACCCAGAGAGAGAGGTGTCTCTGCCACTTACCCCCCACCCTAACGTAATGTATGGTATGCGGTGGCTTCGTGTTACGCTTCCCTTCCCTTCCCTTCTTAGTGGGTCAGACGTCAGAGGCACCCAGAGAGGTGCCTCCCAGAGCCCACTTACCCCAACCCTAACCCTAACCCCAACCCAAACGACAAACGACAAACGACAGAAATGACAAATTTTTGAAAATTATCGTGACAAGCGGAAACAAGCCGAAACGGACCCGTCCCGACAATCGAAAACTCGACACATCATTTTTTCTGGTCGTGCCCATCCCTAATCACAATATCCAGGGTATTATGTTCCAAAACCCTGTCTGTCTATATTCAGAAGTCCCAAAGTAATTTTGTATGCTCATTTTGAGTCACTTTTTAAAGCTTATGATCCCACCTATTTATTATTATTATTATTATTATTATTATTATTATTATTATTATTATTATTATTATTATTATTATTATTATTATTATTATTAGCACATAATGAGATAATTAAGGGGGACAGTAATGGGTAAGGGTTCTAAAGGTTAAAATGGGGGAGAGCTCAATTGGCATACAGTATTCTCATTGTTTTGACAATAACAGCTATGGATCTGTTGTTCTATTGGAGCCCTCTAGTTACAAACTTCTTTTTCATAATAGCTATAAAGTGGTTTCCAACTATCTCTTGCCTTCTGCAAGTCTTTATCTTTCAACAGGTCCAATAATATGTCCATCTCTGCTGTTTCAAAGAGTTTTTCCAACAGTTCTTGTCGATTTGGTATTTCTGCTGACTTCACCCCGTCATCTTTCAAAGCAGCCTCTCAAATAGTTTTATGATGACATGTATGTAAAGTATCAAAATGCTTCGCTATATCTATGCTCCTAATATCTTTCATTGTTAATTAGATACTCAATTGAATGTGCAGGGTGAAGCAGAGGCCCTCCCTTCCCCCCCCCACTTCAAAATAACCATGTGCACGACTTAAGCAGACTGAGATAATTGTGCACATGTAGGGAGGGTTTTAAATACTTCCTGGCTCCAGCTGTTCTGTCCCTTCTGTTAGCTCAGTTAGAAGTATTATTTTTCTCTTTTTCTTGGCTGGTCATCAGGATGGAGGCGCTAATTTGAATACAAATATGTCAGGACAGTTCGGTTTAATTTATTTATTTATTTATTTATTTATTTATTTATTCCATTTATATACCGCCCTATCTTCCGAAGCGGAACTCAGGGCGGTGTACACTTAAAAAACAAGCAGCAACAAACAAACATGGAAGTCATAAGCGTCTCCTCTCTAGGATGCCCTGCACACAAAGTCCCATTTGTGCTTTCTTTGGAGTAAGAAAGAAACTGAGGCTGGGCAGCACGCAACATATTAAATGTTGCAGGTAGCATCACGTGGTTGTCACCATCTGCTTATCTTCTAATGCCAGACACTCTTGCCCCTTTGAGTGTAAGTGCAATAAAAAAGCGGGCTTGCCTATCAAACAGGGGTTTTATGCAAGCACAAAACGCTGCACAGATATGCTGCCGCATCAGAAATGCGAAAGGCTGCTCACGGCTCATTTAACGAGGCCTGCGGTTCACATATGTTTTCTGTGACCTACTGTAAACTTTCGGCTAACTGAACCTCAACAAAAGGAGCTCAGCTGTTACCAATTATGGTCAGGGATGCATTTAAGTCACAGATTCGGGGAAACAGTGTTAGGTTTCAATCCTCTGTTTCAAGGGAGAAACTGCAGTTTGACCTTTGTTTTCTTTTGTTTAGCCTTGTTCAGAGTATTCCATTCCAGGTTCTTGTTTTGTTTGGGGCAAGATGATCCATTTATTTATGGCTTGCCTGCTGAGCTGAAGTCCATAGAATGGGATCTGAAGCATTCTAAAGAGATCCGGAGACCAGCATTATTGTGCTCAGAAACTTCAGGGGCAGGCATATGCATGAGCAATAGAAAAACCACTGCAAGACTAGATTATAGGTTATACCTTTATAGGCCACTAATAAAATAACAAAAATCATTGGAAGCTTTTGAGGGCAATGCCCTCTTCTTCAAAGCATGTACCAAAAGTCCAAACATGGCAAAAGATGTGGCTTGCCACGAGATCAATCTTAGATGTAAAGTTCTTGGCAAGGTGATATTCACCAAGGAGTCTTCTTAGATGAAGCTGGAAGCATTCTCTGGCCAAAGAGGGATTTGTATGTCTTGAAGGGCCAAAGCGAGATGAGTTGTGATGTCCCTATGTCCAAGGTATCTGTAAAGCTCTCCTTCGGGACCACATTGAGCTGACTGGATGACACTTTTTAATCTTGTGGTATTTTATACCGTGTAGTCATCTTTAATAATACCAGTGAGAGGCAATCTAGTATACAAGTAATTATGGACAGAGGTAAATATACCACTAGTATAGTAGCTTTCAGATTTAGTAGAATGAGGGACAGTTGCTTGAAGACTGTTCCCTGTTCTAGTTCTGTAGCCACCTCCCAGATACAAGGTAACCAGCTCAGTTGACTCTCCACTCTATCCTTGCTGCCACTGAATGCCATACCTGCTCAAATAAATTCCAACTTATCCACTATATGATTCTGGAGCCAAGATGTCCAGTGCATGATCTTGTCCAGTTGATTTTATGAAATTTCAACCTGTGATATCAATAGAAGCGGTCAGGGCACTTGACCATTGCCAGGCCACTATCTCCTCCCTTGACTCTCACCCGGACTGATTTTTAAAATCAGCCTGGTCGGTTACAACCAAGTGAGCCACTGCAATAATTAATGGGTCTCTTCAAGAGGGTAGGCTTCCCCCTGTCCTCAAGGAGACACTAATTTGGTCCATTCAAGGAAAAAAAAATGTCAGTGGATCAAAGTGGGAACTACAGACCTATCACGAATATTCCATTCATGAGCAAGTTGGTGGAGAGAGTGATGGCAGACCAACTTCAGGGGTTTCCTGGATGAAACTGATACCCTTGATCCATTCCAATTTGGGTTTAGGCCACATCATCGCACAGAAACAGCACTGGTCACCCTGCACGGTGACCATCTAAAGGTGATCATGCCTGTTGCTCCTCCTTGACCTCTCAGTGGCCTTTCAGACCTTCAATCATGGGATCTTCCTGGGGAGACTCTCTGAGTTGGGGATCAGGGGCTCTGCCTTGGTGTGGTTCTGATCCTTCCTCAAGAGTTGTCCCCAGAGAGTACAGCTGGACAAGATGACTTCCACCTCTTGGATCCTCAACTGTGGGATTCCACAGGGGTTGATCATCTCACTCAGACTATTTAACATTTATATGAAGCCACTGGGAGAGGTCAAGAGGGGGTATTGAGGCTCATGCCATCAGTAGGATGATGATAAACAGCTCTATATCTTTTTTCCCCTCTCCATCTCCAGTGGATGCTGTTCCATTCCTTGGTTCTGTCCTGGACTGGATGAGAGCAAACAGACTGAGATTGAACCTGGACAAGAGAGAAGTTTTCTGGTGTTGGCAGATTCAGAAACTTCCTGTATTTGGGGGGAGTGATTTTTTCCCCAAAGGTTCAGGTGTGCAGTCTGGGTGTCCCCTTGGACCTGACACTCACCATTAGAGATGGGCACGACTTGAAAAAAAATTTTTCCGAGTTGTCGTTAGTCGGGCCGGTTCCGTTTCGGGTCGTTTCCGTTTTTCGCGAAAATTCGCAAAAATTAGTCGGTTCGTTTTCATTTTTTCGTTTTCGTTAGTACTGTTTTTTTGGGGGGGTAGCGGGCTCCTGGAGGCACCTCTGTGGGGTGGGTGCCTCCTCTGGCCCGCTATAAAGGGAAAGCGGGCTCCTGGAGGCACCCATGGGTGCCTCCTATCCTCACCCACTAGGAAAGGGAAGCAGGCTCCAAGAGACCCCTCAACATTGGGGTCTCCCCTCCTCACCTGCTGCTGCTGCAAAATGGTATGCAATAGCCATATGGATATGCATACCAGTTGCAGACAGTGAGACTAGTGATGGCAGTGAACCCAGAGCCATAGGTGATGCCTAACTAAGGCTCTCGCACCACCATGTCTCACACAGAAGGGAATTGTACTTGCGTGTAGTGCAATGCAAGTAGATCTGGCTTAGGGTTAAGGTGGGTTAGTGCAAGGGCTAGGGTTAGGCTAGTGATGGGTAAGGTTACGGTGGGCTAGTGGGTTGCACCTCTGGGTGCCTCTCTGACCCACTAAGAAGACAGTCTGTGACATATGGGTAAGGACTGGAGTCAAGGGTTAGGGTTAGGGTTAGGGGGCTAGGGCAGGTTTTAGGGGGCTTTTTGGCACATCCCAGAAGTCTCCATGGCCAAGTGGCCATGCGATTGGTGGGATGGCTCCAAAAATTTGCATGGTCGTCCACTCCCACATGGCTGGCCACTCGGCCAGCCCATCATTGCGCAGGTGTAAAAAAAATAAAAAAAAATAAAATCAATGGAGGACAGAGGAGGAGAGGAGAGACATTTTGTTGCAAGAAAAAACCCACTGCTACTGTGAAAAATCTGGCAGTTTATAAATTTTCGCGTGTTTCTGTTGTGCTTGTGTGTTTTTGGACCACGATTTCAAAAACAATATTGCGTTCGCCGCCCCATTTTAGATCCCCCGCCCGCACCGCATGGCATGGCGAGTCCGGCTGCCCAGGACGGGGGGGAGGCGGGACCCCCCCTCCAGAAACCACCCCTCCGGTAGGTGCCCTGCGCCCTTAGTCAAGCAGGCATTTTTCCGCCTGCTTTTTTGGCCCGGGAATGGGTGGGGGGGAGAGTTTAAAAGTTTTCCTGTGCCGCCTGTGCCGCTTGCTTGCGCTTTAATTGCGGCGGCCGGCGGCGAGACTGGGCTTTTTGCTGGCTGCGAGCCTGCGGCGAGTCCCACAGAGCAGCCCAGGACGGGGGATGGGGGGGGAGGCCGGGGACCTCCAGAAACAACCCCTCTGGTAGGTGCCCTGAGGCACGGCAGGCATTTTTCCGCCTGCTTTTCGGCCGGGAACCGGGTTTTTTTAACTTTTAAAAACTTTTTTTCTGTGTTCGTTCGTCGGTTCGAGCTCGAATTCTGGCGGAGTAATTCCCGTTTCCGTTTCCGTAGAGTAACGGAACCGAGTAACGGAAACGGAAACGGAAATACCGCTAAGTCGTGCCCATCTCTACTCACCATGGAATCCCAGGTGACATCTGTAGCCTTTTTCACACATTTCTAACTGCGGCAGATTGACCTACCTTGACATGCCCTTCTCCATGTTGATTCATGCACTCGTATTCTGAAGATTATACTACTGTAGTGCTCTCTACGTGGGGCTGCCTATGAAGTTAATGTGGAAGTTGCAGCTAGTGCAGAACATAGCAGCCAGATGACAAACAGGAGTTAGATGACACCAACATATCACCTTGGCATTGGCCACTCTACACTGGCTTCTGATTTGCTTCCTCGTTGACTTCCAAGGTTTTGGCAATAACATATAAAGCCCTAATAATTTTAGGACCTCAATATCTGCCAAAGCAGCTTCTCCGACAGAGAACTGCTACTCCCATGTCACTCTCTCTTCCCAGGCTGGGTGCCTAAGGCTACTGAGAGAAATCAGGAAAGTCATAAAAAAGAACCAGGGCTTCTTGGTGATTGCCTCGCAGTTGTGAACCCAACTGCCTCCAGACATCTGCCTGGCTCCCTCACTAGGAATATATATACACCTTTTAAAAACATAGCTTTTCAAACATGCTTTCCTGGAATGTTGTTGGTTGTTGAGACACCTACAACACCATATGTATCCGCCTCTGCTTCTAATTTCCTTTTTGTTGGTTTATAGTTTGGTTTATTAATTGATTGTACTGTAATTGTATCACACCGTGTGCTTTAATATGTTTATTTTTATATTATATAGTAGCCCCTGGCCTTGCCATCCTGATAATTTTAGCCTAAAAAGATGTTTTTCCAAGTTCTGAAACTTACATGGTTACTTCACGTCCTTCCTCGAGTCGAGGTGAACTTGCCTCCGTGTTGAAATCGGTTTTCAACACGGATCGAGAAGTGGATTGAAAAGATTCATGAGCTCCAGGACGGGAATCTCTCATCCCAGTTGGAGCGCAGTTCAGGGGGTGTGGTCAGGGTGAATTCAGATTGACCCCACAAGGACGTGAGGTTACGTTCCTTCAAACTCGGATTGACCCCACAAGGACGTGAGGTTACGTTCCTTCGAACCGGTCTCCAGCGGGGCCACAAACTGCAGCAAGAGGGACGTGAAGGGAGAAAAGCTCGATGAGTAACTCTGCAGCAGAAACGGTGTGCATCATCCTTACTTTTCTCTCACATATAGAGCCAGAGCCAGTGGGAGGGGGGAATTAGGAGAAAAAAGTAATCTGAATATAAGAACAAAGAACATAACAGCCTTGCTGGAACTGGCCACAGCCCATCGAGTAGACCATTCTGTCTCACACAGTGGCTCACCATTTGCTTCAGGGCATTCCCAAGCAGATGTCTTCACCTGCTTACAATTCCCAGCAAATGGCATTGAGAGATAGCCTGCCTATCTTTCCAACCCGGAGGTTGTCCTTAGGCATCCCTAATGATAGCCATTGATACCCCTGTTCTCCATGAACTTGTCTAATCCTTTCTTAAAACTGTCAAGGCTGACACCTGTCACCACTTCTTCTGGCAGGGAGTTCCATAGACCAGTGATCGTCTGGGTGAAAAAGTATTTTCTCTTATTTGTTTGAGATCTAGCACCCAAAAGTTTCATGGAGTGCCCCCTATTTCTAGTGTTGTGCAATAGGGAAAACAGTTTTTCCTTATCTACTTTGTCCACACCGTCTATGATTTTATCAGATCACCTCTTAGGCACCATCATTCAAGAGTGAACAGGCCCAACCCTTGCAGCCTCAGATGGTAAGGAAGGTGTTCTAGTCCCCTAATCATTCTGGTTGCCTTCCTCTGCACTTTTCCCATTTCCATAATATCCTTCTAATGATCCCTAGCATTGAGTTTGCTTTTTTTCACTGCTGCGGCAGAATACCAAGGTCTCTTTCCTGTTTTTTTACAGAGAGTTCAGACCTCATCAGTATATAAATGTAATTAGGTTTTTTGCCCCATCGTGCATCACTCTGCACTTTAGTAATGTTGAAGCTTATTTGCCACTGGTTTGCCCACTCCCCGGTGTCAAGAGATTCTTAAAAATTGACTCATGTTGCAGCGCTTTTAATTATATGTTCACTTCATTTATAATATGAAAAGTGAACTTGACTTAGATGCACATAATGTTCAGGATGTTCTTCACTGTGATGTCTCATTCCTGCTCTACTGTTCTGTTCTATTGCATTTTAGAGGTCATGCTCAGATATGTGAATGGAATCTCTTGAGCCAGTCAAAGTATTTCTAACATAATGAAGGATATTATAACCTTTTCTGTTCAATGACTGTGCAGTACAACAATTTGTAAGATGTCTACGTTTGTCAACTGGAAGTACATCATGATAAAATGGGCTCCTGGCAATTTGCATATTATTACCTACGCAGATTTGGACACTACCTTATATCAAAGACCTAACATGGATAATTGTCTGGCTCAAACAATTCAAAACAAATTGCCAATCTAAAGTTTAAAAAAAGCCACGATGCATGCAATGAAAGCTAGAGCACAAGCAAATAAAATTTTAAAAGTCACTCCTAACCCAATAATAAAACCAACCTGGACTGCATTAGAAACAGGATGGCTGTAAAATGGATGTGTTCAACAGACTGCAAAAAAGAAACTACAGTGTTACCTTGTATAAAGGAATTAATTCATTCCAAATGAAATTATGTTAAGCAAATTTTCCTTTATACAATTTTCCCATAGAAATGCATTGAAAACAGAGTAATCCCCAATCGTGACCATTTTTATGTCGTACGGATTCGCCCCATAGACGATTCTGTTAAACAAATTTCCCCTATCTCCAGAAATTTTTATGTGGTACAGATTTTATGTTATATAAACCAGTGGTCCTCAACCCCCGGTCCGCGGACCGGTGCCGGTCCGTGGAGCAATCTATGCCGGGCCGCCGCCCAAGGAACTTCAAATCATTCCCCTGTGGCGGCGGCCCAGCTCCCAGAAATAAGAGAGAGAGAGAGAGAGAGAGAGAGAGAGAGAGAGAGAGAAAGAGAGAGAGGCACACACACGCCGCCGCCCCCTTCTTCACCTGCTTGCTCAGATGGTCGTTCAAGGCAAAGCTGAGCGCATGTGCTGGGAGGACGGGCGGGAGGTAGCTGAGGCACGCTGCTTTGGTCCCAAGGCTGGTGCTTGCCTCCTCCTTGGTGAAGCTGCCCCGCGCGCCCAAAAGCAGACCGAGGAGAGCGCTTCTCCGGGCGCGAGCGCCAAGCGGGGGCGCGGACGTGCTTGGGCCGGCCACGGGCAGGGACCCCGCGTGCCTTCTCCGGGACCCTTGGAGGAGGTAAGGGGGGCCCCGGGGCCGAGCGAGCGAGCGAGCGAGCGAGAGAGAGAGAAAGGAGCCCTGCTTGGAAGGGCCGCTTTCTTCCGGCGACTCCCGAACCCCTCAGGCTGAGGAGAGAGAGGGGAGCGGAGGGGAGAGAGCGCCGGAGAGAGACAGAGAGAGAGAGAGGCGCGCAAAGTTTGAGTGTTCCTGGAGGCGCCGCCGAGTAGGACGGCTGGTGCCGAGGGAGGAGGCACGCTCTTGGCTGGCGGTGGCAAGGCAGGCAGGCCGCGCCTGTTTTGAGGTGAGGGGAGGGGGAGGCGGGGCGGCTCAGGCCAGGCCGGCCTGTTTTTGAGGGGAGGGGGAGGGGCGTCTCAGGCCGGGGCGGGCTTTGGCCAGCGCCGGGCGCCTCTTTTGAGGTGAGGTGAGGGGGGTCTCAGGCGGGGTGGCTTTGGCCAGGCCGCGCCTGAGGTGAGGTGAGGGGGGGAGGCGGGGGGGGCCAGGCCTGGTGTTTTGGGGGGGGAGGGGAGGGGTGCGGCGCAGGCCGGCCCGGGTGTTTTCGCCGCCACCGCCGCCACCGCAACCCCCCGCAATCGCCCCCGCCCCGCCATCGCCGCCATCGCCCCCGCGCCCCCTGCAATCGCCCCCGCTCTGCCATCGCCGCCGCCCCGCCGTCGTGACCCCCCCACAATCGTGCGCGCCCTGCCATCGCCGCCGCCGCCGTGATTCGCTGCCGCTGCGACCCCTGCAATCACTCCTGCCCCGCTCCCCGCCATCGCTGCCGTCGCTGCCGCCGCCGTGACCCCCGCAATTAACCCAGCCCCACCCCCCGCCATCGCCGCCGCCGCCGCGACCCCCCAATCGCGCCCGCCCCGCCATCGCCACTGCGACCCCCCACATTCGCGCGCGCCCTGCCATCGCCGCCGCCGCCGCCGCCGTGAAGCAATCGCCCCCGCCCCGCCATCGCCGCTGCCGCCACGACCCCCCCCCCGCAATCGCCCCCGCCCCGCCCTCGCCATCGCTGCCGCTGCGACCCCTCCAATCACTCCTGCCCCGCCCCCCCGCCATCGCTGCCGTCGCTGCCACTGCCGTGACCCCCGCAATAAACCCAGCCCCACCCCCCGCCATCGCTGCCGCCGCCGCGACCCCCCAATCGCGCCCGCCCCCCCCCATCGCCGCCGCGACCCCCCCGCAATCGCCCCCGCCCCGCCATCGCCACCGCTGCCGCAACCCCCCCCCCCCGCAAGCGGGCCAGGGAAAAATTATCAAACATTTACCGGTCCACGGTGATAAAAAGGTTGGGGAGCACTGAATTATAAACCATTTGTTCTACGAGGGCCCACTGTACTGGTCAGGTCATTCATTACTTAGTTCAGAAAACACACTGCCTACCTTTTGGCTAGACATTTCCCATTTCTTGGTGCAATCAAGGAGAAACCTGATTGGCCAGCACTCATGACATCAGGTGCTGACTTTGCCAGGTCTTTAGAGAAGATTTTACAATCTTCTAAAAATATGCAGTTTATTTAAAAAAAAACAAGATACCAAATGTGCATTAAATTAAATAATAATACAATGTATTTATAAAAAATAAAGGCAAACCGATTTCCTAGAGATGAGGAGAGAGAATGTCTGCCCATCACATTGTCATTATGTTTCTATCCTAGTAGCTCTCCTATCCTGTTTCACTCTTCCTCCTTACAGAAGCTCCCGGCCCCTGCCACTTCCCTGCCAACATGACTGTTTATGCATATTTTTCTACTCTTTTTTTTTTCAAACATATCTATTTATGTATCTGTTTTTAGTAATGTGTTTGAACACATTTCAAAACTTTATTCATATACCTATCTTTGTATGTGTACCATTTACTTTTCTCAGTTTCTTTAGAAGGCTTTTACATTATAATAGCATTCAAATAAAAGCAAAAATAAGTGTTATCCTGCTATTGAAAGGTTAAAACATTTGGGGTTCTTTAGTCTGGAAAAAAAGCACCTGAGGGGGGGAATATGATTGAGACGTGCAAAATAATGCAGGGCATGTGTAAAGTGGATAGAGGGAAGCTCTTCTCCCTCTCACAAAATACCAGAACTAGGGGACATCCACTCGAATTGAGGGTTGGGAGAGTGAGAACTGACAAAAGAAAAAAAATTACCCAGTGTGTTGTTAGTCTGTGGAACTCCCTGCCCCTGGATGTGGTGATGGCATCTGGCCTGGATGCCTTCAAAAGGGGATTGGACAGATTCCTGGACGAAAAGTCCATCACAGCTTACAAACCATGATGGAGATGTGTAATCTCTAGGCTTAAAACCAGGGTACTTCAAGGGCAGATGCAGATGGGTGATACCAGGAGACAGGTATCTAGTCTTGTATGTTCCCAGAGGCATTTGCTGTGGCCACTGTGAGATACAGGAAGCTGTAATTGATGGGCCTTCGACCTGATCCAGCATGGCTCTTCTTATGTTCTTATATACTGTAAATATCTAAGAAAGGTAAGGCAAACTTAACCAAGAATGTAAATTCCTACCTCATGTCTGAATTTCACACAGATAGCAAATATTTGCCCCTGCTGAATTCCTCCAGTCCTCCACCTGTCCTAGCAGGACTGATCCTACCATTAGGCAATCTGAAGGTAGACTGGGGTACCATGAAAGAGCTACTAATAATTATTTATCTTCTTAAAGTCATGTTTGTATATAAGTAAAGAGGCTTGTGGGACCATGATTATACTGCAGTACTGCACCTGAAACTCTGTTCATGACCCAGGTTCAATCCTAGGCAGCTGGCCTGAGGTTCACTCAGCCTTCCATCCTTCTGAGCTGAGTAAATTGATTACCTCCTAGCCCAAGAGGGTGAGGGTGCATAATTAAACTGTAAACCTCCTAGTGTGTGCTTTAAGCCCTATGGGGTGTATATAGGCAGGATACTTTTTAAATACACATTCTTCATCCTTCCAGATCTGAAGAAAAAATACATGTGGGATTTTCTGCTTCATAACCCAAAACAATCCTACTGGTTCTGCCAACTACGCCAGATGAAGGGAGGGGATGCCATTTGCAACTCTGCTCTTAAGAGCAGTATGTCTAGAGCTGTCCCTAGATTCAACCCCTGCCAAACGCAACAGGCCTATTGGTTGCTGTTAACACAGGGTTAGGTCATTGAGCAGCCCAGTGTTCTGCAGGAAACATTACAGTTGAAACATAACAGGAAGTTCTCAAATAAGCCGAGCGTGAATCCAAATATTGGCTGGGAATTAAAGAAAGCAGCCTTTGTTTCAGCTCTGGCTCTCAGAAAACAAATGGCACCTGTGAATAACCTCCAATATTTATTGTTTCAATACGCCTTCCAACTTCCAGCAACGTTGCTTCACTTGGACAACAGACAGTGGCTGTGCTAATCTTTGTGGTTTCTGTTTTCTCTCTCTTTTTATGAGGGCAGTTCCAGGTTTTCCACAGTTAATCGTTTGCTCCCTGATACTCAGGTGCCAGCAGGACTTCTTTGCTTATGGCAGCCAGGCCCCATCTAGGGGGAGGGGAAGCGGGGTATGTACCCCAGGAGCCAAATATTTGGACACCACAGCTCTGCTGGCACACTTCCTGCTAAGTGGGAGCAGTGGGGAAAGTGTGAGGCATTTCCAGCCCCACTCACTTTTCTCCTGCCTTTGTCCATTTGCTCTTCTTCCTACTTCCATGCTTGATGGACGCTCTTTGCCTCCCACTTCTCGCCGAGACGTAGGTTATAGTCACAGCCAAGGAGACGAGGGTGGCTCTGCTGGGCTCTGGCTAAAGAGCAGCTCAGCGCAGTGCTCCCATGGTGGCAGCAATGGTGGGGGCCTGAAGGAGGTGGAGTGTAGGCAGAGCAGAGTGCTTCTGAGGGTGGTTTTACACGACCCCTAAGATCTGCTGGGAACTTAAATTTGGACCAGAGATCGTGGGGGGGTTGCTCCTCTTGCTGTGTTCCCACCCTTATGCACACCATTGCTCTTGTCTGCAGTGAGGGGAGGGAGAAAAAAAGGGAGAAAAGAATGCAGGCTCACCTCCTTCTGCGGTCAGAGCAGCCCCGGAAGCATTCTAGTCTCTTAAAGGGGCGGGGGGCAAAAAACAAACAAACAGAAGGCGAGGCAGCCCGACACTGACTGCTTTACAATCTGCATCAGAATTTTTTTTACCTCCGGAGAGCATGCACTTTTAAAATGCGCTGGGGCATGCTTGAGGGGGCGTGGTCGTACTTAATTTTTTTTTAAGTGCGCAGCTGGTGGGAAAACATTTTTAAGCTCCGCATCTGGGAGCCCTATGCCTTGGATTTTAGGGGTCGTGTAAAAGGGATTTGTCGCCCAAGTGAGGAGATGGTTTGTTCCTTTTGCATACTGCCTTGGACCCAGTTCTGATTATTGGCCATTCCAGATAGGAGATGGAGTCCAAGTGTTTTGGAGGACCATTGGTTCCCCATCCGTGACATAGAGGATCCTGCCTAAGATCAAGGAACTGAGGTTACCAACGTTACTAATCTGTATTCAGATTCTGTTGTGCTGCTGTCAAGGGCATGCAGTATCATTATCAATCTCCATTATGCTGTCAGATGCAAAACCAGAAGTGGTCTTCAAGACAACCTGCATTTTCTGTTTTCATAGCATTTCCAGCTTTCTTGTACCTTAAGGCTATACAGTGGAACCTTGACTTACGTCATTAATCCGTTCCAGTGGTCTAGACTTAAGTCAAACATGACTTAAGTCAAACGAACGTTTCCCATAGAAAGTAATGGGAAAGTGGAATAATCCGTTCTAGATGATGAAAAAGACCCCCGAAAACAGCAATTTAACACAAATTTGACTGGGATAGGAGATTCCTTCTGGCGATGTAAATGAAATGTCTCTTCAAAGAGAGGAGGCGGCAGTGGAATTATAGTCCACAAGTTATATGCCTCCACTTTTTAATGTTCATAGCAACAATGTCTAACATTTAAGTTTTACTGATTTTTAACCTGACGTTCCAAGTTCTGAACAACACTATGCTTACCATTAGAGTCCCACAACTTTACAGCTCCCCAACTAAAATGCTTCCATTGTGGACCAGACTTCTGCAGCCAGATTTTTTACAAGACTGAGCCGACTGTCTAACCAGCGAGGCCAGCCCCGAGCTCCCGGCCCTTCTTCTCCTCCGGCAGCAGCGGCGGCTTCGGTGAGGCCGAGGACCAGCTCCAGGTGCTCTGAGCTGGCCTCGCCGAAGCCGCCGCTGCCGGAGGAGGGGAAGAAGGCAGGAGCAGTTTGGAGGCAGCAGCCGCGATGCTGGGTTGTGGCTGCCGCCCAATAACGGTGCCTTGCGCCGAGGCTCCGAGATGTAAGTCAAAGCCTGCGACTCAAGTCAAACAGGCCCCTTATTGATGCAAGTCAAATATGATGTAAGTCAAGCAGTATGTAAGTCAAGGTTCCACTGTACACTGTGCTACCATTCCTCACAATGAGTAATAACTTGCTTCATAAATAGTGCCACTGGAATCAATAAGCATAGTAAGGTTGAAATTAATGGCAGGAGACTCTGACCAGTAGCGCTCAGGCCTTTCATTTATTGTTGACTATACCACCTTGCAAAACATTTGTGAAAGAGCAAGGCTGACTTTCACAGAAAACAGCTAAGTGATAAAAAAATAGGGAAAGTAAATTCCGAAGGGATGTATTATAAACAAAAGTCTACCATGGTCATGCTATATTTCAAAGAAGTAAGAAATTATAGGGTATTTGCTTGGATTTACTTTCTTTTGGAAGAAGGTAATTTGGGGCTTATTGGCTTTATAGCAAATATCCTGATTGAGTGTAAGTTGAGGCATAGCTTTAGTGCAACCACGGTGCAAAGTCCACTGCTCTGACATCATATTTCTTGGGAGAAGGAAGACCAACTAAAGCACTCTTCACTTATGATCAAACTAATGTGTTTGTTTATCTGATTTTTATACTGCACCATCTAGCCCAGACCAGCTCCTTCCACAGTATTCCACCCACATCACCCAAATGTCTCAGGCAGGTCACTTGAGGGTCCCAACATCAAAAGAGGCCCATAAATTGACATCAAGGAACCAGGCCTTTTTGGTAGTGTGTCCTCATATGTGGAACCAACTTCCACCTGAGATTCGGTTGGCTCCCATGCTGTCTGTCTTTAAAGAACAACTGAAGACATGGCTATATACGATCTGCCTTCCCTGGTCATTAAGTAGTGGTTTTCTATCTTATGTTATCTTTGGCAATTTTTGTTTTTCAAATATGTGTTTATGATTCTTCTGTGGATTCAGTGATGTGTAATTTTTTATTTGTTATGCTATTTTATATTGTACAGTGGCACCTCTTAAGATGAATTTTATTCATTCTATGGGTCAATTCATCCTATGGAAAATTTGTCCTACGAAACCCGGTTTAATGCAGTTTCCCATAGGAATGCATTGAATTTGTCTTGCGAAGTATCCCATAGGAAAATTTCTCTTACGAGGTTTTCCTATTCCCAGACATTTCATTTGTCTTATGAATTCTGTCATTCGTCTTATGATATATTACTGTATATTACAGTATTTTGTTTTGCTATGATGTATCTTTGTAAACCTCCCAGAGTGGCGTTGTTGCGTGGCATCATCATCATCATCATCATCATCATCATCATCATCATCATCATCATCATCATCATCATCTATTCATCTTATATTTAGAAATGACGCTTCCTCAACTGATACAGAAGACTGCCATAGGTATACAGTATTTTGTTTCTCGATTTGTACCTGGTAAATAAACATAAGCTCCCTTTGCAACTGCGAGAGGCTGGCTCACAGAAATGTCATAGGACAATATTCTTCCCAGGTATGCTCTTTATTGTTAGAGAGAGTGAAGTAGCTGCCTTGGGGGGGGTGTGGATGCTGAGTCCCATGGCTGTTCCTGTTGAGCCCCCTACACATTCCCATCTATAAAACGACTGAGCTGTGTATGGCTCACAATGTATCCAGTTCCTCTAAACTGGTCTGCTGGCCTGAGGGAGGGACAAGGGTATTATTCGCCCATTGGTTCTGAAGAGGCAGTCCAGCAGTCATCTGTATTAGTAATGGAGGAGGGGACACCTTCTTGTTTTTCATCTCAGGCGATAAACTGGCTTGGGCTAGTCCTGAGTGTTCCTGAGGCGAAATATCGCTCAGCAATGAGCTAATTCTGAACAAATGCTTCCAAGAGAGCAGAACTTGAAAAGTAACTTTTAATATTTGGTCTCCCATGAGTACATTGAAGTATGCAGAAAGATTTAATCCTTTAAGACTCAGTGCTGCAGTACTCCAGGGCAAATTTCTGAGGATTTATTTATGGCACATGTAAGACAGGAATCTTTGAAATACTGATTTTTTTTATTGCAGTCTGCAATGTCATGTTATTCATCCTCTTCTCATCAGTTTACCAAAGTATTCAAATGAAAGACACATTTTTTACCAACCAGGGTTCCCTAGGATACTGGGCAGGTTGCTAAAAAAATCTCTGTTTTATTACAGCCAAGCTGCGCTTCTGGAAAAGTGGATAGGTTATACCCACTGAAATTGTCAGAAATGTGTGTTGTGATTTTTTTTAAAGTGGAAAATCCACAGAGTGATGGGCACCTCTTTTTCTATACAGATGGACAGCGATAACTGGTTATTGATCCTGAGGTGAAAAAATTAAGCTGTTTCTTTAGGTTTGCCATTTCCATCTTGGAATTTAACTGCACATCCTGCAATTTCATTTTATAGACTAAGAATACAATTCCACACATGAATTGTGTGGAAAGGGAAATGGACCTAGCTATTACCCACAGCAGATCACTTCCTACTTCTGTGTTTGTTCTAGTTCAACAGTAATCATCTGAAAGCGCCATACCTGTTTTTCCTAGGAAGGCTAGAATTTGGAAGGTGTTCTTGAATGGAATTCTTATTCTCCTGATAGGCTAGGGACTGAGCAGCCTCACATCAGTATGTCCATCCATTCTGGATGTTGTTATTCCATGAGCCTACAGCTTTATTCCAAAAAAGCAGGAAAATTCTATTCAACTGAATATAATTTTGGCAGACATTGACTCCCAAGTTTCTAGCTGCTGATCTAAATGTATCCAGTGAGAAACTGATTTTTCAAAGTTGATTGGAATTTCAACGTCACATATGTTTTCTATTTCTTCTTGGGCAATACTGGTAAATTGCTTCCTGGTCCATTTAACAGCAATGGGAAAACAATATCCTTGCCATTTTTAGATACACCCTGCACATTGGAGTAGGGGAGTTGGTTGGGCATTGGGTGATTGATTTTATTGTGATAATAAATAATAGAAAAGGCCATGTCATTTTCTATGTGTAATGTTTCTTCCCGAGATGACAGCCCACTTGATTACAGGCCTGTGCTATAGCCATGTAGAAGCAATATTATTTTATATGGTAATTTCCTAAACGTAATCAGTGCTGGAAGGTTTTTGCTTTTATAGAATTTACTGGTAAAGTGAAGGCTCAGTTGCTTAAAAGATCCTTTAAAACAGGCATGTCCAAACTTCAGCCCTCCAGATGTTTTGGACAGCAACTCCCACAGTCCTTTGCCATTGATAATCTAAGCTTAGAATTCTGGGAGTTGTGGTCCAAAACATCAGGAGGGCCGAATTTTGGACATGCCTGCTTTAAAATCCCACGGAAATGTGTTAACTCAGTTATGCATGGTGTGCTGCAAGTTTAGCACTGCCTACCATCAAAGCTATTTCTATACTTCAGCTCTGAATGGTTGAAGGACAACACCAGCAGCCACCCTTCAGTAAAACTTGAATGCCCTGCAATAGAAAAATCTTGATGGCTCCCTTGGGTGTTGAATTCTGACTGTGTAAGGAAATGTTTCAAAAGAAGAAGAAGAAGGAATGCCTGTGTTGTACGATTCATATTCCATACTTAAGAAATGATGTGCAGTCACAGGGATAAGTAGACTGATGGGTGCTAGATGGCTGCTTCTTTCTTAGGGCATTATTCTGCTTAACCCACTCACAACCATTGGTTGAGCTTGATGTAGGCATGTTGTTGTCTTCTGGATGTTTTTGGACTAAAACCAGGGGCATAACTATGGGGGAGGAAATGAAGCTTTGCCCCAGAGTATCAAACTTTAGAGGTCACTGCCAACTAGAAATCAATCTGCAACTGAACAGAAAATAAGTTGAAACTCCATCCAGCTCCATCCCCAGTCACTTCTCTTTTTTGAAAGCATAATATTTTCTTTTGTGGGGACACCACATTCTCCTCCTCCTTTTTTCTTTGGTAGGAGCTTGCATCTTGCCTCAGAGCGGAAAAGATAGAAGATAGTGCCTTATCCCCTGGATAGCCAAATGGCTAATTGTAACTCTGATAATCCCTCACCCCTGGCCATGTTTGTGGAGGATAGCAGCTCAAGCTATCTGCAAAGCACTAAGTTACTGATTTTATCCTCTTTTCCACTCTGATTTTAACTGATTGATTCTGCTTAGAACCTAGGCCACCTGTTAGGAGCCTGAGACAGGTTAGTGTGGTATGCGCTGTATATAAATATGATTTACTTTATTTTTAGACCAGTCAGAATGTTAAAACATACTCTGCAGCAAGCTCATGGATCTACATGATCCAAGCACAGAATATTGTAGGAGACATTTCTCATCCTGGACACTCTCTGTTTTTACCGTTACCATCAGGCAGAAGGTATAGATCTAAATTAGAACAGAAAAAGATTCAGAAATAGTTTTTACCCATTAGCAGTAACCATGCTAAATTCTGTTAAAAATTAAGTTAATGGGTAATATCAGTGTTGAATGTGTAATATATATATTGTGGGATTGTGTATAGCTGTTTTTTTTTAATCATAGTTTTTATGTATTGGGTACGAATGCTGTCAGGTGAAAGAGTGTAGGGCTGTGTGTGTATGTTTGTTTTTTATGTCAGTTTTAAATGAGTACAAGTGATGTTCTCTTTGTGAATGTAGGAATATGTGTATGGATGTTTTGTTCTTAAATGGTAGATTTTATGTCTTGGATTTTTATACTGGGGTGTGTGAATGAGCTGACTGGATGGCACTTTTTAATATCGTTGTATTTTTATACAATGACAATAAATTCTATTCTATTCTACATTTTGAAGATCTCCAGCTAGGCATGGGAGCAGCCAAAACCAAAAACAATCTGTTTCCCAACAGGCAGACCAACAATAATAGAAATTCTGTCAGAGTTTGAATCCTCCAGCCAGCATGGCCACTGATATGTAGCAATCTCTAAATAAATAAATAAATAAATAAATAAATAAATAAATAAATAAATAAATAAATAAAACCCTGGTCAAGCAAAAAGATGGCTTCTGCTCATTAGCAAGGCAACATGGGACAGAATCTCCGCACATACTACAGATCAGTAACAAGGCCCATTTGACAATTGTAACCAGGGAAAACACATGCAAACAACAAATGAAAAGAAACAACTAACATTGAATTATAACAATACTGGATTTAGTGCATGCCTCTCTTGATCTTCCAGCTTGTTATTTCTTTCTGCTTCAGTGCAGACTTTCTTTGCTCTAGCATTGTTTCCACCCTCTTTCTGCTTGGCAGTCTGCCTCAAAGCTTAACAAATGCATTTGTCTCGTTCAATGGACCTACAAACACTTGGTGCCTATAGAAATTAGTCTCTCTCCCACTCTGGCATTCCCTGTTGTCCAACACAAACATTCCAGACAAGGAGGAGTGAAATACTGTACTCAAGACAACCGCTTCGGAAAATGCGGAAGACAACATTTATTGAGGACATGTGACACAATCACCAACAATGGAAAAGAAACCTGGTATAAAATGAGGGGACGGACACATAATACAGCCCCCCCAGCTATTTGACTGATCACGTGATGTAGCTAATTAATTTGTGCTAATGGGTATGCTGTACAGACAGAACGGTTCTGGACAGATTGGCCTCTGGTTCACACCAACAGCAAATGAATTTGTGAAATTATTTCTGTATTTAGGCTATATACCTCAGTGATATGGCTCACAATTTGCATGGGCCAGTGCCCAAGCTAAATGGCAGGCCTCTCGCAATAATGACAAAGAAGAACCCCTGAAGAGCCCATGTTTGTAGGCAACACTGAACTTGATGAACACAACCCCCAAAATAATACAAGGAGACCACCGATAAACATCCAGAGAAATATTTTCTATGATGACTGAGCATGCAAATAAGAAAAAATCCCCAGAGCATAACAAGGGGGAGGAGGACAATATCATCATCATAATCATCACTGACGACGACGACGACGACGACGACGACGACGACGACGACGACGATGACAACGACGACAACACGACAAACAACAACAACAACAACAACAACAACAACAAACAGGTAGGTAAAGGGAAAATGTGTAAAATGCTTCCACACCAGATTTTTAGCGTTGAATTGCTGTGCTCTATTATATTTAGGTATTCGTGTTCTGCATCAAGACTGCGATTTTCCATTCTTTTCCCAGACCAATAGAACTTAAAACAAAAACAATAATAAGTGAGCAAAACTGTCTCTATTAGTGCAGGTGTTTTTAGAGCTCACCTACTATTTTTAAACAAGTTGAGTTCCAGATATGAGAACATGGCATGTGGACAGAAGATATTTCACTAGCATTTGGTTTTAAGTATACACAACATTGTGTGGAAAGATGAATTAACAGTTCAATTTTTAGAACATGGACAGCATGAGAGTGTGGCGATTAGAGCAAGAATTATTCTGAAAGCTTCTCCTCCCCCTTAGAGAACCCTAAGACTTTCCTTTGTACACCTCCCAACCATGCATTTCTTCTGGATTGGCATGCTGTCTGTGGAATTCCACAATCAGTAGTATAGTAAGTAACATTTCCAATGTCTAAATTTGAGTGGATGCATTCTGATCTTCAAATAGATCACCATCCTGCTCCCTCTTCATTTTTTTCTTGCATTTTTTTCTACAAGGATGGAAAATCAAGCAATCCACGTTGTAGAAAAAAAGCAATGATGACAAGTGCTAGGCATAATCCATTAAAAAGCAATCTCAGTATGTGGAACCTTGACTGCACCACCCTACCCTGCTTGAACGTTGCCACACATCATTTTCACATAGTCTGAAATAATAAAATAAACATTTCACTATTAGAGATGGGCACGACTTGAAAAAAAATTTTTCGAGTTGTCGTTAGTCGGCGCAAGGCACCGTTTTGGCTCGGCCGTTTTTCGCAAAAATTTGCAGCAATTAGTCGGTTGTTTTTTCGTTTTTTCCGTTGTCGTTAGTACCTGCCTTCTTCCCCTCCTCCTGGAGGCGCTGCAGGAGTCGGCGAGAGCCACAAGTGACGGACTGGCAGACTCTCACTGCACCCGCTGTGTCTCACGTACTTGCATGTAGTGCAATGCAAGTAGATCTGGCTTAGGGTTAAGACGGGGCTTAGCGCAACGGCTAGGTTAGGCTAGTTACGGGTGAGTTACGGTGAAAATTGGGGTGCAGGGTGCCTCTGGACCCACTTAGAGAACAGTGTACTGGCGTATGGGTTAGGCTTAGGGTTCGGGTTTGGGCTACGATTAGTGGGACTGTTTATGCCCGATTGCACATCCCAGAAGTTGTGGTCAGAACTTGGCCAAGTGGCAGGTTGGTGGAAATTTGCATGGTCTAACTTAAATGTTAGAGATTGTCATTGCGAATGCGCATTAAAAAAATGGAATAATAATAAAATGTGGACTAAAATAAAATCAACGGAGACCTTTTTTGCAAGAAAAAAACCCACTGCTGCTCATTTTCAAGCATTTAAAAAGCTAATTTTCACATGTTTCTGTGGTGCTTTTTGGGGTTTTGGGCAAATTGCAAAAAAAATTTGGGGTCGCCATTTTGGATCATCACTGCATGGCAAATGGATGCGCCCTCCCACCTGGTACCATTACGCAGCTAGTAGGAAATGTTCGGAGAGGGGGGCGGGGAACCCCCCCCCAAGTAAAACACCCTTCTGGCCTGGTAGGTGCCCTCAGACAGTTTTCGCCTACTTTTAGGGCCGGAATCGGGTTTTTTTTAACTTTTAAAAACAAGGTTCCTGTGCCGCTTGGCATTGCACGATGCAAGTAACGAGCACGACAAATCCCAAATTGTTCGTTCGTCGGTTCGAGCTCGAAGTCTGGGGCAGTGATTCCCGTCATTTTTCACATAGAGTAACGGAAACGAGTAACGGAAACGGAAACGGGAATACCGCTAAGTCGTGCCCATCTCTATTCACTATATGAATTTGGTGTGTTGTGAGCGCACGCTCGTTTAGAGGGATGGCCACTTGCTCATTACCGAGCAACGCAGCACAGGAATGGAAACTGAAAGAAGGTTAATTTATTTGCCTAGAAGCAAATGTATACAGAATTATCATTATTTAGAGAGGTGCAGGATGTCGGAAAGAAGGGCAACAGAACCTCGGAGGCCATGGAGGAGGAAATGTTTTGCCTCAAGGCCTTTCTCAAAGGGAGGAGCCAACTAAACATCCTCTAGTGTGTGTGGGGGGGGGGCTCTTGAAGAATACATGCTAGAGTTGGGACCGGGAATCCCTCAGGATTAAATGTTGTGCTCACTCATCACTAAGTAAGTAATACAGGGGTGGGTATAGTCTGGAAGAACAAAGGCACACAAAAGCTCTGTCTAGAAGGGCTCTCTGTTTACTATTCAGCTACTAATGTTTAATGGACAACTTCAAGGTTGCTGTCTTAACTTTTTCATTTTTTTCGATTTTAACACAAATTTAGACTAGAAAACCTTCAAAAACAGAACATGTTTTCAGATAGAGGACCAACCTCTGTAACATAAGACATGTGGCCATGCTAGGAGAGCAGGGTCTCATGTTTCATGTCAGATAATTGACAAAGGGGTGTCTTACGTGACACCAAGTTAAAAGAGCTTATAGTACAGAAATCTGTTAACTATAAAATTCCCTTGAAGTTGTTTATGTTAACGATCATGCCATAAACTTGCTTAATAAAATAAACTCTGCTGTAGGTTGATTGACACTTGAAATGCTAGCAAAAAAGCCAGATCATGATGATGTTGTCGTCATCATAATAGACAGAAAAGAATGTCCTGTATATTTGGAGCCTGCTGTTTCTTCTACGAAAAGCCTTTGGATATTTTTTTTTTACTCAGGGGCATGGCTGGGTATCCATTACAAAAATACTTGCAATAAGCCAATGTCCCCCATGGCAAGGTCTGGAAGAACTATAATCTTAACCCATCTTTTTAACTGGAGCAGATAACTCTTGTTACTATTTTCCTGTGGCTCAATAAAGGATGCTGCAAAAAAAAAAACCCGAAACAGAACACTTTACAGTGGAACCTTGACTTACATACTGCTTGACTTGCATCATATTTGACTTGCAGCAAGAAGGGGCCTGTTTGACTTGAATCGCAGGCTTTGATTTACATCTCGGAGCCCCGGCGCAAGGCACCGGAACTGGGCGGCAGCCACAACCCAGCATCGCGGCTGCTGCCTCCAAACTGCTCCTGCCTTCTTCCCCTCCTCCGGCAGCGGCGGCTTCAGCGAGGCCAACTCAGAGCACCTGGACCTGGTCCTCGGCCTCACCGAAGCCGCCGCTGCTGCCGGAGGAGAAGAAGGGCCGGGAGCTTGGGGCTGGCCTCGCTGGTTAGACAGTCGGCTCAGTCTTGTAAAAAATCTGGCTGCAGAAGTCTGGTCCACAATGGAAGCATTTTAGTTGGGGAGCTGTACAGTTGTGGGACTCTAATGGTAAGCATAGGGTTGTTCAGAACTTGGAACGTCAGGTTAAAAATCAGTAAAACTTAAATGTTAGACATTGTTGCTATGAACATTAAAAAGTGGAGGCATATAACTTGTGGACTATAATTCCACTGCCTCCTCCTCTCTTTGAAGAGACATTTCATTTACATTCCTGGAAGGAATCTCCTATCCCAGTCAAATTTGTGTTAAATTGCTGTTTTCAGGGGTCTTTTTCATCATCTGGGATGGATTAATCCACTTTCCCATTACTTTCTATGGGAAACGTTTGTTTGACTTAAGTCATGTTTGACTTAAGTCTAGACCTCTGGAACGGATTAATGACGTAAGTCAAGGTTCCACTGTAGTTGACTGCCAACTACATGCTATATTCCCTCATAAAGTTACAGCTACAAACTTACGTTGTTATACATACTACTACTTGAAAGAAAAATGAATTATGAGTAAATAGATATCTGGAACAAGTTACTACCTATGTGTGGGAGCAATGAAGCAATTCAGTGTTCTCTTGTTACAACCAAAATTCCCCATTCACTGTCTGCATCTCACTTCCTCCTCTAAACCGTAGGTCTGCTAGTTAGCCAGTTGATTTGTACACTTATCTTTCTTTACACAGAAGTGAGTGCCTCAAACAGCTCTCAAACAATTAGTATACTCCAAGTTTACTGGGGTTTAAAAGAGCCAAAGATTATTGAGAAATATTATCCTTTTGAGCATACTGTAGAATATGGCTAAATAATGAAATATATAAAAACGAGCTACTACTGCACCTTTGCCATGGTACTTTCACACAATTAATTATTGATTTTATTTTGTTGCTGAATAACTGGAACCCACCTGGACTCTTCTGTCTGTCTACAAGCAGATCTCCCCCTCAAAATGCAAGACTTAACAGGAACATCACCTGACAGATTCAGATGAATTTATTTTGCTTGAGCTAGACAAACAACTCTATTCTTTTATTATTATGGCAAACAACGTTTTGTATGGAACTAGGAGTGAAATCAGTGTTCAACTCTTTTATTATTTCTTCACACTTGACTAAACATTGAAAATGCATTACAACTCCACCACGTACCCCAGTCATGCAATGCATTAGATGGTGGTTGATTAGCCTAGCCTCCAGACAAGCCTACTGCTTCAGGAAAGGAGCATGAGCAGGTGGCCTATGGAGGGTCGAAGAACTGTATTTTCTCTAGCTCACACCTCACCTTGGTCAGCAGCGCTGTTTGTACCAAGTGGGGTCAAAAGCAAAAAGTCAGGGTTGGGGTTTGGTGTACAAAACTATATAAGCAAGGGTAGAAGCCATTGCAATTGGCCATAGCACTGAAAGGAGGAAGACAATGGATACCCAACAAATTACATCTTCCAAAGTAATCGCTAGAAACAAATGTAAAAGGCCAGGAAGCTTTCAGACATCCAGTGTGTTAAGCATTTTCACACTGAAAGTCTGCTGAGGAAGTCTGAGTGTACAAAGAAGGACTGAGGCAGGTAAACCCCATCAGACAAAAAAGAAACATGCAAATGATTCATCGAACCTATGAACCTTAAGAGTTCAGTGAAATTCACTGATTAAGATCCTGCCTATTACAGACATATAATAGGCATATTATTTATTTATTTGTTTGTTTGTTTGTTTGTTTGTTTATTTACCAGCCATCTTCCAGCAGAACTCCAGGCAGTTTGCAACAATGCACTAAGAATAAATAATAATAATAATAATAATAATAATAATAATAATAATAATAATAATAATAATAATAATAATAATAATAATAATAATAATAATAAAAGCAAAACAACAATAGACATACAGTGGACCCTTGTATAACAACAGCTTGTATAACATAAAATTTGTACAACATAAAAAATTCCAGAGATAAGGGGAAATTTGCTTAACATAATTGCCTATGGGGAGAATCCGTACAACATAAAAATGGGATCACTCCGTTTTCAATGCATTCCTATGGGAATTTGTATAAAGGAAAATTTGCTTAACATAATTTCATTTGGAATGAATTAATTCCTTTATACAAGGTACCACTGTAATAGTAATAATAAATATGCTTTATTCTGGCAGTAATTATGCTCAGGAACATTATGAAGTTGCAGTGGCAGTTAACAGACGCGATTACATCTGTTGCAAATTCTGTTCCATAATAAGATATAGCAATAATTTATTCAACTAAAAGGAAATTGAACAGACATCAACACTATGCAAGGATATACACTACTAACTGCTGGGAAAAATGAAGAAAGCACAGAAAGATTCTAGACAGGCCTTAGAGCTGTTAGATGATGTATGAAAAAAGCAACACATACATTTCTTAACAGAGGGTTTTAATGATAACTTAGGGAAGGAGGGCAGCAGAGACTCCATTGGAATTATGTAATCAAGGAATATGAAATGAATGAAAACAAGTGATACCAGTTTGTGAAGAAGTTTAAACAATGTTTAAATTATCAATAATGAGACTATATATGTGGAAATCCTCCCAAGATGGCACTAACAAGGTTGTAAAAAAGAAAAGAAAACAGATACTGTACTAAGTAATTCAGTGTTAAGTCAGTGAAACAATCTGATCCACAACTGACATAAATTCAGATCATAATCTTGTCACTGCTGTAGTTCACTTCAAATTAAAGAAAATTTAAGAAATTAAAACAGAAAAAGCGTGGAAATTGGACAACTAAGTGATCCAACCATCTATGCTGTTGTTAAGGAAAGGATTTGTAAAGGCATACATTGCCCATACAAATAGCTCAGAAATAATGCTGTTTGCTCTAAATTGGGGCAAGTAACCTTGGTCAGGTCAAAGGCCATCTTTCTTTGTGGCTAGAACTCCAGGAGCTATAAAATCAGCAGCACAATCTGCCACCAAAATTCAGTGGTGTGGCTTCCCAGCTGCTTTTTGCAGCTGCTCTGCTTTATTTCACTTTATTTTAGCCAGGTAAATAATGAAGCAACATTTGCTCCTCTTCTTCCCAACCAAAATAATTATTTTTAAAGGAAATTCAAGAAATAATAAGGGGAAAGGTAGCAGTAAAAGAAATGTCCAAATATTTGTTTGTTTGTTTGTTTGTTTGTTTGTTTTAGAGTATTTTTACCCCGCTTTTCTCCTTGGAAAAGGACCCAAGGTGGCCACAGTAATGAGGGATAATATACAGTCCAGTACAATTAAGACATGTTCAAGTATTTGAGAACAAGGAATTGAGGGACATCTTGCAGCATTAATAGTATCTAATATCTAATACAGTGAAGCTGAGTACAGTGGTACCTCAACTTACAAATTTAATCCGTTCTGAATGCATGCTCTTAAATCGAACTACTCTTAAGTTAGAGTACCTATCTAAAAAATGGGGGGGGAGTTAAAGTATGAAAAAAAATTGTAAGTCGAGCAGACCATATCTAAAATTTGCAAGGCAGCAGTTAAAACACCAACACTTTTCTGTTCTTAAGTCGAATTGCTCTTAAAGTCGAGCTGCTCTTAAGTTGGGGTACCTCTGTATTTCTAAATAAAAGTAATAAACATATAACAATTGTGTGCTATCAAGTTAATTCCAATTTATGGAGATCCATTCCAAGGTTTTCCAGCAATAGGGTTTTCAGAAAACATTTACAGGTAACCTGCCCAAGGGTAAACCCGGGCCATTTCTTTTCCCATGAGGTATAATGAGGAAACCAACTCCCAAACTCTGGGTCTTGGGTCAGACACCCAGCTCACTAAGCTCTTCAATCTGCTCAGAAATATAAATAGAGAAATCAAGTGTGCTTTGCCATTTTCAATGTATTCCTAATTTGACAGGCTTGAAATGCTCTTCTCAGTGGGTACTCTTCACAGAAGCCTGTCCAGATCAAATCTTTACAAAGCCCTATGTTGCTAAGACAAAATCAATTTATGGAAGTTTAGATTGCAGAGGATGTTCATCAATAAAGATTATTTTTTGATACAGCAATCATTCAATAATACTTGTGAAAATGACATTTGTAAAGATCAAACAGTTGGGTGATGTGGATAAAATTAGAAACTCTTGATTATTTTTATGCATGTCGTATGTTTCTGCATTTAGTAGATGACAGTGTAGCTGATATCCTGCAGTTTTTACCTAGTACTTATGAGAAACAAGTCTGGAATGAATATCCTGCTCAAAGATACAAAACCGGCACTCAGCTGCCTGAATCAACTCTGATTGCGGTTGAAACAAATCATATGCTGTCATCGTGTCTGTATTGCCACAATTTCACATCCAGTTTGTAATATGTGTTTATTTTGTAGATATTACTTTCTTACCCTAAATTTCCCAGAGATTCAAATTTCTCTCTCTCTTACTCACTCACTTCACTATAGCAAATCTTTATTCCAATGTTCTTATACAAAAGGTTTATGAAGTAAGTCCCTGAAAAATTACTTGTTTAAACTGTCTCCCAGCCAGGATGGGTATTATAGTAAACAAAGATTTTTTTCCATGCTCAGCGCTTGCCTTGATGTATACCATGGGCTTTGGGGAACAAGGTTTGTCTCTGAGAAAGATTGCTTTCCAAACATCATGACTGCACATCTTTGCTTGTCTGTAATGTAGAAATGTCTGGTTTACAGTATAAATAAGACACTTAAGTGACTGTGCATATATAACAAGTAAATGAGAAATAATAAGTTGCAGGTGCTGAATAAGAATGTAATTTATATCCAAGATCCACGCCCAATGATTCACTCACTTCACCACACTATCTGGCTACTGATCAAACTCTGCATAAGCTGTTGTAGAAGGGTGTGAACACCACTACCTTAACACATAGTAGGTTTGGTGCTTTTATGTCACATGTCAACCTGCGTATGTTAACTTTGGTGGACTGAGCACACTGTGTTTATAAAATACAAACATTAAATGCCTATTAATCTGAAGGGCTTTACCAGGATGTAGTCTGGCCCTCCTTTTATGCAATGAGAAACACAGAGAGTGTGTGGGGGGGGGGAGAAAGGGGTGTATGAATTTTAACATGTGCTCAGCTAGCGTTGTAGTCATAATGGAAAGGAACAACATTCTGATTTGAAGTTTGAAGAGAAAGGAAAGCAAGCAAGCCCCAGAAACCTATATCAACAGGTAGTATTTAGAAAGATACAGAAACCATGGGTTTGCTCACCAGTATTTTTGTTTATCACCACTGTGTCAACAAAATGCAGTATTTTTATCACCTTTCAGTAGTGCCAAAATGGCTGGTCAACCATGCGTAATCCTAGGCCCCAAAATATTCAAAAGGCCAATTATAAAAGAAAGCTCATGTTACATGTCTCAAAGCTTCCCGGAAATCTCTTTCAAAAGTGTGACAATTCTTGCTAATGATTGGGGCTTGTGGTGGGTAGGACGGTTATTTCACGTCCTTCCTCATTCCGTGTTGACATTCGTTTCGTGATCATGTCGCTCGCGGTCACATGGTCTTGTCCCAGTACTGTCCCTGTTCCTGTGTACCCACGGACGTGATTGATGGTCCCGTGACGACTGTTACTGCACGTCCTTGTTTTGTGACAACATCTGAACTTCTCAGCCTTCATTCTCGTTTTTGTCTTTGGTCTGACCTTCCATTTTTCGATCTTTCGAATCTCCTCAACTTTGCCTTCAATGCGTTATGGAGCTACGTTTGAGGCATTTGTCTTTTAATCTCTCTGCACTGCATTGCTGACTCCATAGGGAATGTACTGGCAAATGGCACTTCGCACTCCTGCCACTAGATGGAGAATGGCACGTTGCATGACGAGCCTAACCTCACGGGCACTCATCTCGGAACGAGAACCGAGACAAGCAGATTCCTGAGGCCAGGGAGGGGAATCGCACATCCCACTTAAATCCCAGTTCAGGGGATGTGGCTGAGATGACCTCCCATCACCACGCAATGGACGTGGAATAACATTTCTTCCTACCGGTCCCAAGCGGGATGGCGAACCGCGATGAAAGGGATGTGAAGTAGCGGCCTAGGTTGAAAGGTAAGACAGGACTTTCTAGAGCTGTCTGGTCTAGTCTTCTGCAGCTTTTCAAAGTCAGTTGTCCAATTAGATCCTTTCAGCATGTTTTCAAACTTCATTTCCTTTCAGCAGGGTACCATTAGTGTACCTATGTAGTTTAATGCCATGCCTTAATGGCCTTGTGTCCCTCCTTCAGCTGGCTGTAAACATTGCTTTTTGGTAATCCACATAACTAACATTCCCCACTACTTCCACAACCATCATTCAATGTTCTAAACAGCTTCTGAAATCCTAATAGTCCTCCTTGTGTTAAAGTACTAGAACCTTTGCGACTACATGAATACAACAGAGTTTGCTTCTGCTAACATACCGGTAATTCTGAATGTATTTTAGTTGGGAATAAGTACTGTACTACCATTTTAGTGTTGAAAATTGTGGTGCACATCCACACAAAAAACCTTTAGTAAAACTTATACAGGAAGCATCTGCTTTGGGCCTGGAAAGACCCTGGCTATACAGTGTTGTCCCTAACAACAACAACAAAAATATGAGAAGATAGCAAGGATAATGTAGGAAACATCCTCGTGCCAGGCTTGGAGATTTTTTGAAGCCTGCTTGCCCCTATCTCATAGGACTCTTCAGGTGGCCAGAGGGGTCTCAGTTCACCAGCTTGGACTTTAGTCTTACCTACTCATTCTATGGCAGCCTCTGAATGGCACATTCTAGCACCCTGGCAAGGCACATGGCAGCTGCAGCATCATTCCATTAAAGGTGGTGGCCACTGTAACTTTCTTCCAGTGTTGGGCACACCTGACACAGTAAGACAATTGCAATGGAAAATAGCTTTGAAATCGTAACACATTTGAAACAGCACAGGATAATTAGTATCAGTGGAATGCTTGCTGAATATGATTGTGGGGAGGGGCAGGGGAGGTTCACAAAGCATCAACAATGTGATTCAGTCATCGTTGCTAATTTGTTGTGATTCTCTTTGAAGTGAGTGCAAGGTAGAGAGACCAAGTTCTATCATTAACCAATCTACCATTATTTTCACCTTAATATTAAGATTTTTTTCAGATATTAGATACTGTAGTTTAGTGTGGAAACACAATACAAAACACGAAAATCTTCTTTGACTAGGGAATAGACCCCAAGAAAAATGAAGCATATCCTTCAAAAAGACAGAAAAATAGAATAAATCATTTTTCTTTCTTTCAGTTTGTACCTAGAAATTAGGGTCACTTAATAGATCCAGGCAAAAGTACTCTTTTGTGTTAAGCATAATTATCAAATGGAATTCATACTATATAATGTGATGATGTCTTTATAATTTGCATAAGTTCCATGATCCGCACACTATAAAATTTTGCATTTACAAAATTAACTATTCATTATAACTTTTAATTGCATTGAATTAATTTACTGTGATTTCTTTTACTTTGCAGAATGAATAGGAAAAATACTGTTGTGATTTACTGCCTGTCAAAATGGGAGGAAGTTTAATATGCTTGCTTCATTTATCAACAAACTGGTTATTATGCTGGTTACTAGGTGTATATTGCCAGAGAATAGAAAGAATTATTAGCCTTCCAGTACACTGCAGTATTTTTCTTTCATAGGAGAGGTCTGGAAAATTATACTGTACTTTACCCTATTGTAATAGCAGACACCGTTCCTTGATTTTTTTGTAATAGGTTCATTAATATTCCATCATATTAACATTTCACATTTCTAAGTTAATTTCTACAAACAGTTCCAGTTGTCATTCATCATATTGTCTGGGTGCGCTTAATATCAATTGTATCACATCTTACTATCACTTAATGCATTGTTTCTTCTCTCCAACCAATCATAAAATCTATTCCATGTTGAGTAATACACAGAGTCCTCTTTGTCTTTAATTCTCAATGTCATTCTGTCCATTTCAGCACAGTCTAAGATGTTTTGTATAATTGTTTCCTCCTTAGGTATGTTTTCATTTTTCCACATTTGGGCCCAAGCTATTCTAGCGGCAGTCAAGATATGTAGTATAATATATCTATCCTGTATATTAACATTTTTGGCATAATACCTAGTAGAAACATTTCTGGTTTATATTCTATATTCATCTTAGTTATTTCTTTCAGCCATATATGTATTTTAACCCAATATTTCTTTGCCGTCACACAAAACCACCATGCATGATAATACGTCCCATCATGATTTTTACATTTCCAATATTTGTTAGACAGGTTCGTGAACATTTTTGCTAATGTAGTTGCTGGTAAGTGCCAACAATAAAACATTTTGTATAAATTTACTTTATAGGATGTTGCCAGAGTTAGTTTGCAAGTCACACTCCATAACTCCAATAGTAATAATATTTTATCAAATTGGGGCTGTTCTTTATAAAATCCTTGTGATTTAAAATCTTTTTATATGCTGATTGAATTTGCATAAGTGCCCACCATGTCAGTCCTTGATTAGCTAGTTGTTCCTTAGTTTTCAAGTTCCCTTCTGAATCCAAAAGATCGTTGCATGTTACAATTTTATCAAATTTATAAAATTTGGAAAAGTGAATGCTTCTAATGAAGAGAACCATCTTGGAGTTTTCACGTAGATTCTGGTTTTAATTTTCTACCATGCACTTATTAAGGAATTTCTTATCAAATTCCTTTGAAAGTATGTATGTGTTTTAGTTTTTCCATACCACAAAAAAGCATGCCATCCTAACTGTAGATCATGTCTTCCAAGTATAAAAGTATTTTATGTTTCAGCAGTATCCATTCCCTTAGCCCAGGCATGACCAAACATCGGCCCTCCTGATGTTTTGGACCACAGCTCCCAGAATTGCAAGCCTGTATTCCCAATGGCAGAGGTCTGTGGGAGTTGTGGTCCAAAACATCTGGAGGGCCGAAGTTTGGACATGCCTGCCTTAGCCATTTAACACACAAGCCTGGTAGTACAGTATCCAATCTGGTAAGCCGAAACCTCCTCTTTCTTTCTTCTCTTGTAGCAATTTGGTTTTAATCCTTGCTTTTTTCTTTAACCATACAAACTTTGTTCAGTTGTTCAAAGTATTTTCTTCCTAGTTTGATTGGAATTGTTTGGAAAAGAAAAAGGATTTTAGGCAATATATTCATCTTTATACAGTGGTACCTCAGTTTACGAGTTTAATCCGTTCCAAATACATGCTCTTAAGTCGAACTACTCTTAAGTCGGGGTACCTATCTAAAAAATTGAAAACATAAGTTAAAAAAATCAAAAAATTGAAAAAAAAATGTTAAGTTGGGCAGACCATATTTAAATTTGTAAGGCGGCAGTTAAAACAGCAACAGTTTTCCGCTGTTAAGTCAAATTGCTCTTACGACAAGCTGGTCTTAAATCAGGGTAACACTGTACTGTCATTGCAATCCTTCCTAGGAATGAAAGTTGCCTGTTCTCCCATCTTTCAAGTTCTTGTTTGATTTCTTTCAATAACTTCCCATAATTATCTTCTTTAATTATGGAGCACCTGGGTGACGTGAATTCCTGGATATTTGATCTTTTTACTATTTGCAGATTTGTCTTCTCTGTTAATAACATTTTTTTTGCTTTTCTGTCAGGTTAACCATTCATTTCATTTTCTCTTTATTTATTTTCAGGCCAGCAACCTCCCCATATTTCTCAATCCAGTCTAGTAATCTTGGCATGGTTTCTAACGGATTTTCCAGAATAAAAACTAAGTTGTCCACAAATGCTTGAAGCTTAAATTTTTCATCTCTAACCTGTGTCCTCATCTTTCACCTGTGTCCGAGGGGGTTTATGGAGCACCCCAGATTTGATGTTATGTTATGTTAAAGTGGTCATTTATGCATTGCCAAAAAGATCACCCCTTCCACCAAAAAAAGCAAAAGAAGAAAACAGGACTCAAATGTTCATAAATGTATATGTATTAACTTTAGAAATAATTACTATAATTTACAGAGAACAGTACATTATATGTTAGTAAGAAAAACAATGACCTGTTGTCCAAGGTACCTGTTTATTCTGTTAATGGTGCTGGGTAACTTAAAGACCCTTTATTTCCCCCTTTTTATGGCCTCAGCCTAAATCTAATAATTACTTGTCCTAGGGAGAGTAAATCCACTGATTTAATTGCTGATTGCTCAATCAGTGCTTATGGACATCTAATTCATTCCATTGTGCTATGCAGATATTGGACCTAACAATTAGATTTAAACTCATAGCTTGTACCTTTAAACAACTGGCATGCCAGCACCGTGAAAGCCATTCTCTGGAAAGTCTGACACAGGCCCTTGAGCGTCTTTCAGATTTCATTCCACAATACACGGCTTATAGTGTGTTTGCTTGTTTAAGCCGAGCAATTCCAGATCTGACTATACTGTGTATTCACAGACAAAATACAGAATATCTCAAAGCTCATAAAACTGTGAGGTGTACAAATATGTTTTCTGTATGTTAAGAAGTGGGAAAGTTCCATAAGCACATATCTTATATGACACATGGAACTTGTATGTCAGAAACACTGCTGATTATCATCCTTAGGTTTACTAGCTGTACTGTACATCCTTCAGATACATTGCTCTATAAAGGTCACTTGAAAGGATGGGAAGGGGATAACACATAGACTTTTCCTCCATTTTTTGTAATAGCAAGATTAAAAGACATCAAATTAATGGATGTTAATGAATGGGGACAGCTATCAAGGAGAGCACCATTACAGGAGAAGAAAGTTTAAGTTTTGTGTATGAGGTGCCTTTAAAGCCTAGGATATCTATTTTTACCTGCTCCCATAAAGTGCCAGGGTTTACTGGCTCACTGCATGGTGGTTTCCTGCATATTTAGCTAGCTTTCTTTTAATCCTTATCTATCCTACTACTCCGACTTAACAAGTACCCACCATTGGTCTTAGATTTTTGATGCTGAAATGTCAGGGAGGGGGTTGCCGTTGACCTGCCGAAAGAGATATCAGATTTCTCACCATAGGTAACAAGTTAAGGATAAAGTCATCACTTCAGCCTTCACAGATTACAATCAGAATTGTGGAGCACCATTAAATTTATTGCTCCATTTCTTAAAAATCCCTCAAGTTTAAGAATGCGGGACATTGGGTGCTTTTACACAACCTTTAAAATCCGCTGGCAACTTAAATTCGGACCAGAGATTGTGGGGGTTTGTTCTGCTTCTGTGTTCCCACCCTTCTGCACTCCATTGCTCCTGTCTGCCATGAGGGGAGGGAGGAAAAAAAGGGAGAGAAAAATGCAGGCTCACCTCCACTCAGCTCCATCTGCCAGGCAGAGCAGTCAGGAAGGTGAGGAGAGCCCAGCATCCACAGCTTTACAATCTGCATCGGAAAATTTTTTACCTCCGGAGACCAGGTACTTGAAAAATGCGCTGGGGTGTGCTTCGGTGGGCGTGGTCGTACTTAATTTTTTTTAACGTCCGCAGCTGGTGGGAAAACAATTTTAAGGTTCGCATCTGGGAGCACTTTGCATTGGATTTTAGGGGTCGTGTAAAAGTAGCCATTGTGCTTATGTATCCAGGATTCAAAACTCCAGGGAACAGCCAAATGCTGTTGTGTAATATTGAGCCCACATTGCCACCAGGACACAAACTTTACATAGCAAAGGGAACCCTGAATGTTGACAGTAGTAACGACAGTAGTCAAGTGGTCTACAGGATACCCTCTTGTGCTCACTACCATTCATAAAATGACATCAAGAAACAGAACATCTCCAAAGCTGACTTCTTTTCCCACCAATTTACTACTTCTTGCTCTAACATAAAGCAATTGTCAGGTCTGTTCTTAGTCAGGTGTGAATGATATTGGGTGTGAGGGCGGGCAGGCACAGGACAAAGTCTCAAATGTAATGGGTTTGTAGCATCAACCCATTACCTGCCTTTCACAGCCACTGTGATCACCAGTGTTATTTTTAATACAGTATTTGTTTTATTTTTAAATTTTCTTTAAAGCTGGGATAGTGCTCACTCAGTACTGATGACAGAAAAAAACATATAACTGAACAGACTGCAAGGTTTTCTGGAAACTGGTGATCCTGCCATGAAGTACTTGGCAAACCCCACAGAAACAATTTAATCTAACACATGTGAGCACAAATGCCAAAATGAGTAAACCTAAACAACTCCTCAAGGCTATTTAAAGTACCTTGCTTTCTAATAAAAAAGGCATTCTTCCCAGCAAAAAGTGCTCTTAGCAGAATGTTGTATAAGCAGATATTTTAAAATCTATTTCAAGTGTGCTAAACCTTAGCCAAAACCAGAAGCATTTAAACTGTTCTGCTTTTATATATAACCACATCCTTAGCCAAATCCTTAGCCAAAAATCAGCAGTTGTAAGCTATATGGGAGAGGGTAGCCAATAGCCTGCAGGGGTCTGTGGCTTGTTTGATTTATTATGCTCCTCTTTCTCAACTTCTTAGTATTTCAGCTGTAGCATCATGTTAAAACACTTTTAGTAGAAGCAAATATGGGGGGGGGGAGAAACTATGTTAGAGTGTTTTTAAAAAAAAATGTATAATATGCTCAGTTATGCACACTGTGGAAAAGAAGGCATTAGCTATGTAATCCCCTGCTTCTCTTTGTCTTCAGCAAAATCTGGACTTTGCATGAAGCTCTGTGACAGGAAAGCCATGACTAAGCATGGAGCAATTCGTATTTCTTTGTTAGCTGTTCAATAGCCGATTCCTATTTAATGCTTTCCTCCTCCTCTATCCTCTCCAATGTAATGTCATTTTAAATGACATAATAGAGTCCACCATTGTCAATATTTTGCATGATTCAAAGCTTTCTGAGATTTACAGCCATACTTGTTTTTAATTGTATCATTTATAAAATGGTAATGCCAGCAGTGAAATAGCATACTGTCTGTCTCTTTAAGAAAAAAACATATGAGGAAACATACTCCATTTTTAACTGGACTCTTGTGCTCCTTTGAGAACATGCTACTGAGTGGGTTTTTTAAAAATACAACAAAATACTATGGCACAAAATGTGCGCAATTCTAGTCAGAAAATGATAACCCCTTGAGGTGGGGTTTAGGGGCTGTTTTGGATAAATAGGAGCAGCTCACGCACATGAAACTACTGTTCAGTTTGCCTCGTGCATGCAGTTTCATTCAAAACCATCAGTCACAATGCTCATCTGTAATATTATCCATGTTCTTTCCCACAACAATGATGTCTGTCTGTTTTATTCTCTACTGTTTCTTCAGTAATCCAATTTCATCCTCTTTACTGACTGTAGCTTTGGATGTGTGATAGAAACGAGCTGCCAGCTTGTTGACCCACAGGAGTTCTTGCTAAAGACACATTTTCAAATGTTAAATGTAGGCTAATTGGAGATGCCATCCTTTAATTTAGCAGACTGAAGCAATCCAATGAGATGAAAAGTGGCACTGGAGAAGATGAATACTGTTCTGAGCCCCTAAGTGATATCATATCCTATAATTATTCAACCTCTCCTAATTCAAATTCTCCTTATAGTTAATAAGTCTTAAGAGATTTTGGTATTTTTGGGGGGTGGGGGTGGGGGGTTACAGCTATTTCCAGTTTGCATACTCATTGCTAGATTTCATTAGCTTTGCAGCAGTAAATAAATACACTCAGTTACAAGGAAGGGGTCATTCAAAATATAGACTCTAGATTAAATGCTGGCCAAGGAAGACTCTCCTTGTTACTCTATAAAACCTAGGTAGTTTCTCCATGTTATATAAAGTTCAAAGCAACCCTATCAATACGTTCATTTTAAATTAACAAGCAAATGCTTACAATGAAATCCAATAAGAGGGCATTCAGGGCAGCCTTTTTTTTGCCCATGGTAGTCGGTGAGACAGCAGACATGGCAACTAATGGCGAGCAGAGCTAGGGGAATAAGTGGGTATTTACACGCACACGCACACACACAAAGGGATATTCACACAAACGTATGTCAGCAGACAGATTGTTAAACATTCACACATATAAGCATAAAGTGGCCTTTTTTCTTCTGTTAAGCAACCAGACAGGGAGTTTGATGGCTGGCATAATTTAAGTCTGATGTCAGGCAGCACTCCGGTTAGCTTAGGAGGTAAACTGGGAATGGAACATTGGTATGAGCTTTACCATCTAGTACCAGAAACATACCCTAGCCTAGAGTATATAGTTTTCTTCTTGTTTCTCCCACTGATTTAACATTGACACAGACCCTTTTCTTATACGTCTGCAGCAATGTGAAGTTGGTTCTCAGTGTTCTGGGGCCCCACCAAAAGAAGCCTATGTGACTAATAGTCCAATGTAATAGGCTTTCTAAAATATACTTCAAGAAGTACATCTGTCAGATATACTTTGCTTTTGGATTCCAGCACTGACTAGGGGGTTGGACTTGATGGCCTCACAGGCCCCTTCTGACTTCATAGTTCTATGAGTAAGCTCCAAAAAAATCCAAAGAAAGTACCCTGATCATCACTGTTAAGGGGGAAAACCCTCTAGCACTCCATACAAAAGGAACCCTTTCATTGAGTCCTCGAACTCAAGTGAGATCGACACTTTTCCACCTCCAACCCCCCCAAAAAGCTACTGTGGCATGTTCCCAATGGGGATTCCAATCACCCATCCTGTCTTCTTCCAAGATACACCACCCTATGTTCTTCTTCCCCTTGCCTTTCTGTTCTTTTGTTGCCCCATCCCCTCCTTGCTATTAATGTTGCATTTCAGCATCCAGAACTGTGTGTTTCATGAAATTGGGAAGGTCTCATACGCGAGCAATTGTGCAAGAAAATCAGAAACTTGACTCAACATATCCTGTTCTAGAATTCTTTTCCCTAGGGGAGGCCTGTTTTGGAGTCATAATAAACCATATGGGATGAACACAAGTTGATGATAGGTCCTTGGCGGGTTAGTGACACTAAGGTCATGTGTAAATGAGATGGCGATCAATGTCTGCCACAGGTTTCTGATGAGTTCATTGGGATAAGTAGGCATCTGTTGACGATTGAACACTAATTGGAGATTGTGGTTACTTCATATTTAATGAGTGCATTCAGTGATCCAACTAAGAGTGACATCCCTGAAGGCAATGTTTGAAACAAGGGTAATAATACCCATTATGACTGCTATTTCTACCAGAGGTTCCATTCTCACCTTTGAAATAATAGCTTGTTCCACATTTTTTCTAGAATTGTATGGAGCTTCTTCTCTTAATTTGTCAATCACTATCATATAATCATAAAACTGTGGATTTAAAAAGGATCCCCAGGGATCGTCTAGTCCAACTCCATGTCAATCCAGAAAATCACAGCTAAAGCATACTGGACTCATAGCAGTACAGCCTCTGTTTAAAGTATGAGAACACCATCTTCTGAGGTAGTCCATTCTACAGTTCAATAGTTGTTGCTAGTATTAAGAAACATACTAGCAACTGGAGAGTCTCCAGTAAAACATAAATGGCTTGAAATATTAAGATAAGTTTTAATATGCTTTATAGGCCACTAGTAGATTAGTGTTTTCAACCTGTTTTAGAGTTCATATATTTTGTGTTCATAATGGCTTTATGGCTATAGATGTTAGGCTCTTAAGTGGCTTTTGAAGGGACAGAAAGATACAATCAGGCTGGATGAATAAAAATATTAAGATAAGTGGCTGGTTCTAGTCTTAATGACCCTATACCTCCTTCTAGAAGGCTGAAGCTGAAAACGATCATTTCCAGAGTGTGTGGGATCGTGCACAATCTCTATGGCTTTCTTATAGCACCTGGAGGCATACAATTGATCTAAACTAGGAAGAGTACACCCAATTATCCTCTCCGCAGTCTTCACAGCTTTGGACAGCATTACCCTTTCCCTAGCTGTACAACTCCCAAACCATACACAGAGACCATAGGTTAACACACTCTCTATGGTGCAGTGGTAGAATGCCAGCAGATCTTTTGAAAGATTATTCCTCCTGAGAAATCTCAAGAAGTATAATCTCTGCTGTGTGTGAGGATGGCTATGGGTGAAGATCCTATGGATACAACCTGATGTTTGTCATCAGAAACTGGAAATGTTCTATCATGTCTCTTTGCCTTTTCACAAGCCTTGGGGAAATGTTGGCTGCTTCTTATAAGTCTGCACAGAAGTACCCCACAGGTAGCAACTCTGCACCTTTGCTCATTTCTCATCCTGTATCAAACAGGATGCTTGGACATTTTACGAACAGCCAACTTGGTAACAAAACTATCAGCATAAAGCTCTGGACATACTAGCACAATCACAATCACATTAGCTTTTAGTGGAAGGCATGCCCAATCTTCTAGCTGTTTTTCCCCCCTCTGTAAAGAAACACGCAGTGGGTTTGTCCGGAAAAGAGGGATTGTCCCTGGTAAATCAAGGCTATAATATACCCTTCTCACTTGTCCTGATTAGAGGAAGGGAGCTTGTTATATGGTTGATGGACTTGTCAAAGAAGGTGCCACTACAGTATATTGATTCTCCTTTGTTGCCTTCCCAGTCCGCAATGATATATATATTTATTATTTATGTATTATTTATATTTCTATACCATGCCAAATTTCCCAAATATAATATAAAATGTACCCTGGGATAGCTGTTGGCACTTTCCCCCACAGAAATCATTGTGCACCATTTTTCCTGCCCTGATAGAGTTTGTAGAGCCTTTGGCAGGAGGAACATATAGTATGATAGAAGCTATACTTTTTGCTGTGGGCAGGAAAAGGACAAGAGGAGTCCACAAAGTTTGGCATCAGGTTTTTAGAAAAGAAGTAATTATCTCAGTCACAGCTAAGTGGCACTCCACTGGTTGATACTCTTGTTGGGTTCATAAAAGCTTTTTGTTGCATTGTACAATGTAATTGCATTGTATTCTTATTACCAACAGGCAAAAAAAAAAAAACCCAGAAAAAATTACTCACTTCCTTAACATGGCCAATTCTGATTTGGCACATTGAAAATACTTAGAAAAATAGCAAAAGTAAATCAAAACAATACCTACTTTGCCACTTGGGACAAATATGAGAATTGCATAAAACGTGAAAACAGTTATCTAAGCATGCATTAAAATACCCGTTAGAAGAAACCTTTGACAATAACTAGAAAGCATTAGTCATCATCACACCCAGGATAACTTTCTCAGTATTTACTACATTACTTCTGGAATGATATTATTTCCTTCACTGTCACTCCCAAAATCTACTACTGTAGTTACAATTATGCTGACCTATTGTAAATAACAGCCAAAATTGCAGCTAATGTCCCAGCTTGGTTTCCTCACTACATGCTACTTGGTCATTTCCTGAATGGCTAAGAATTTAAGTGAGGAGTCATTAATTAGGAGCAATTTGCCACCGAGAATTAAGCATTTGCCTTCCACCAGCATAACTGTGTAACAGAATTTTGGCCAATAATGTTATTTGTACCTGGTTACTTCCAAGTGCTAGAAATCACACAATAGCTGCTATCTCACCTGGGGTTTGATCCTGATTTTCTGAAGGTCTGGTTTTTCCTCTTCGTCCCGTCATGTGATTGAATATGTGGGACAGCAGTTCCCACGTCTAAAGCTGTTTTTTTTTATTTTAAAGTGCAGTTCAGCCCCCTTAGCAAGCAGGTGGCGCTAGCATTTTTAAAAAGTGGACCACTTGGTTGGGGGAAATCAAAACTTGTAGGACCCAACAGACCTTCCTGTTACTCCGACAGTGCAGAGAAATTTTAAAAAACAGTGCGATCGGCCCCAGGAACAGCCGGTTGGCGCTATGAGAAAAAAAAGGAAAAAAAACCCGGATCATCTGCGTGGTCCCACGACGTCTGCTTCCTTAAAAGGTGGATTATCAAAGCGAGGCAAAAAATTCCCTACCTCTCCGGTAAGTCAAAAAAAACCTCGCTTAAAGGGGCATTACCGGGTTTTCTTTTTTTTCCCAAAAAGCCAGGGGGACAACATTTTTAGACACGGCTTATCTAGTAATTTAAACTGCTTTTAAAGGGACGTGGGACTGAGCCCAATGAAAACTTTTTTAAATCAGAATTTTGGACGTACTGACTTGAGAACTCTTTGAGTTCAAAACAGTAACTTTTATAAGCTCTGGAGAAATGCAAAAAATTAATGAAAATGAGATCCAGTTCTTTCAGAAATACTAGACTCGTATTAAAAGGAGAGTATATTTTTCAATTGCAAATATAGACTCTAGAGAGAAATACGGGGTTATCCATTTTGTTTAGAAGCATATCAGACATTTCCTCATTTTAGATCACAGCAGTTTCAAATGCTAGGTCTCATAGTAGTCTTGCAGGTTTACGCTCAAAAGCTGCTGTAATTTTCCACACTCCCATCTGTGCCTCTTGTATGCCAACAGGCAGGTGGGTAGAGATCCATAAAAAACAGACTTTGGAAAAGCCATCTGTATTTTGTTAGGTGTAATCTGTCTTGTCTCCTAGTCCTAGAAGCACTCTGGGTTATTTTTTAAATTAAGAGACGTTGAACTCTGCAATTATTTATGCTGTAAATGCTCTCTTGCATGAGAAACTATAAGAAATGATAGCAATGCATAATCAAATCCCTTGAGTTACAATGCACAAAAATTATGACTAAGATATATTAATACTCACTCATATATCTGCAAGAGTCAAGTTATTTTATTAATTTGTTTCTTTCTTGTTGAGCTTTTGAGTACATTTCTTTTTCAAAACTTATCTTACATTTTAAGCTTCATTGAGGAATAATACTTTTGAATTATCTAAAAATATTATCTTCCTTTATAAAAATATTAGATATAGTATCACCTATTGTAATGATTAATCTCCTTTATCCACATTCCCCCATTCTATTATCCCTCATTTTGAATGTTTCATTTCTATTGTTAAATCTTAATGAACTGTTTAATTTGATATACAAAAGAATAAAAACACTCTGATCTTCCACTTCCGAATCTTGGGGTATTGTCATCTGCATACAAATCAACGTTCCCATTTGTTTTCAGACATATTACTAGTTCTTCTCTATTTTATGAATATGCATACATTTTGCTCTCCTTTAGTTTGCATCTTTGGGACTTATTTTAGATGTGTCAGTAATTCCATCATTTTCACTTAGGAACCACGACCGAGATAACAATGTGGCATTTAATGCTCTAATGGAAACACTCTTGTTTACATCAAATTAAATATTACCAGATGGCTACCAGGCTCTTTCTAGTATATAGTAAGTATGAGGAAAATCATTTCAGCAGGACATACATAACATTATATATTCTTCAGCAGGGGTTCAATGCCTGTATTGCAGCTAAAACTCGGCTCAGCTCACAACCTGGGTTCAATCTCAGGTAGCCGGCTCATGGTTGACTCAGCCTTCCATCCTTCTGAGGTAGGTAAAATGAGTACCCAGCTTGCTGGGTGTGTGTGTGTGCAATGTGTAGCCTTCATAATTAAATTGTAAACCTCCCAGAGAGTGCTTAAGCACTATGGGCCAGTATATAAGCAGAACACTTTGTTTTTGCTTTTTGACATGATTAGTCCAATATATCTTAATAGATCTCCAGACATTACTGAGAAAGCCATGCCTTAAATGAAGCACATCAGTAAAAACGTTCTACATCCCTGAAAACACAGGTGAAAGAGTCTTGAATTTGGTATAAAACAATAACATTATTGGAGCTTAATGTGCTGCTTAATGATTAAAATAACAAAATTTTATCTTTTCTTTTAAAGAGAATTATCAGGAAGAATTACAGGTAAAACTATTTGTGATGAACTATTTGTAAACAATCTGGTAATTAGCATACAGTCATCAAAACAAAGCCCACTAAAATCACTTCTCAAGGTCAAGATATTGCAGAAAACAGAAATCACATGCAAGCTTCCAGTGTGGCAAGGTTTTCACAGAACCCTTTTCTAAACCTACAGATACAGATCCATATATGATGGTTAAATATATGTTAACTTAATTGGAAATAATTCCCTAAAAATACAGTAATTCTGCTTTTATTTATTATTGTTGTTGTTTGGCTGGTTGGTTTACAGGCCACTTTTCTCCCAATGAGGGAACCCAAGGCAGCTCACAATAAAAAATAATAAAATTTAAAAAAGTTTAAAATAATTAAAATATATTGTAATTAAAATACAGTTGAATAATTAAAAGCAAGTAAACATTAAAAACTATCTTAACAAAAGCATTCAAGGATTCAATCATGATTGTTGAAAGCCTGCTCAAAAAGATGGGTCTTCATGTGCTGGTGGATAAAAGGGAGGGGGTTAGCCTGATCTGAAGAAGAGCATTCCTTAACATGGGAGCTGTCACAGAGAAGTCCCTCTCCTGTGTCCTGATCAGCTGTATGTTCATTGGCAATGGCACCAAGAGGAGGGCATCCTCCGATAATCTTAAATGCCTAGAAGACTCATATGGAGACATATGATTGTTCAGGTAGCCTAGACCAGGGGTCCTCAACGTTTTCAAACAGCGGGCCGATCCACCACCACCCCGACACCACTGGGGCCGGACCACAGTCCATGGAAAAAAGGGGGGGCAGGCAGGGGGAGCGGGGGATCTTGCCGTGGCCCTCCCACTTTGAACTGCCCCACTAGCCAACGTGCCAATCATCTGGGTGGTATGTGGAGGGAGTGGGGGAAGCGAGATAGCCCACTGCTTTGAACTGCCTCAGCAATAGAAGCAGCTGCGGTGGCTTGCTTGCTCTTGAAGCAGGGGGTAGGTGGGGCGGTCTGCAATTGGTCCCGGGGGCCGGATTTAGGACCCTGTGGGGCCACATTCGGCCCCCGGGCCTTAGGTTGAGGACCCCTGGCCTAGACCCAAGTGTTATAATGCTTTATAGGTAATGACCAGCACTTTGAATTGGACTGGAAATGGACTGGTAGCCAGTGGTTATTGTCACCCTTAATTCACTCGATGTACAATATTGCACTGTTGAACAGCTCACAGAGCTCTTTAGTCTAAAATTCCTTTTGCTATAATTTAAGCCCTCTGATTCAGGTCATATTCAGTGAGAAACACTATTAGAGATGGGCATGAAATGAAAAATGAAACACTGTTTTGTTGTTGCATTATGTAACGAATTTTTTGTTATGAAACAACATGAAACACCATTTTTCCCTCTAGGAATGAAAAATTTCACCCTAGAGCAGTGATGGCGAACCTTTGGCACTCCAGATGTTTTGGACCACAATTCCCAGAATTCCAAGCCTGTATTGCCAGTGACAAAGGACTGTGGGAGTTGTGATCCAAAACATCTGGAGTGCCGAAGGTTTGCCACCACTGCCCTAGAGGAACCAAAATCACAGGGTAGCTGCTTTGGACTCTTCCCTGTAAGCCCCTCAAATTTAGGTTTGGGGTTTCAGAGGGCTGAGCTATTAAACTCAAAATGGGATCCCCCCCTAATATTGATTTGATTGAAAAAAATCCTTGATTAATCCAAACTGTGCGACTCAATCTCTGCAGTTCATGGGAGAAGTATATATTTTATCCAGTACAATGGAATTTTCATTAAGCTAAACACTCCTTGATTCTCTGCCCAGTCTTCTTTTATGTTATCTTTGTTTATAATGCCATGACATTAGCTTTTTCTACTCCACTGTGCCACCAAAAGAGATTTAGTAACAAGTCACCCTTGTCTAAGCAGCTAAACTTGGTAGGTTTGTAACCATCTGGAAATGCCCATGAGCAGAACTTATTGTTCCCATCCTGCTTTCATCTGTACTGCCCTGTTTCTGTATTACCTCACGAGGTAAGGTAGGTCAGGAAAGTATGACTGACCCAAATGAGCATCACTGCTTAGTAGGGATTTGCACTAAGATTTCCCCATCCCTTTGTAGCAATAACTGCAAAACCTCACAGGCTCCTTAGAAATGTATCCCCCTTCTTTTGGGGGATAAGTCAGAAGCAAAAATTCTCCTCTATTTAATGCTATTTGCTGGCAGTAGTAAAATATGTTGAAAAAAGTACTACGAGTGCATCCCACTTTTTTAAAAAACACCCAGTATATTTTAATAGCTTGGCCACTGACCAATGGAGCACCTCTCAGGTACACAAGAGCATTCTTCTGGGCAGTCACATAGAGAACAAGTGGAACTTGAATATGGTAGTCATATGAAGAGAAGGGCATGGTGTGGTATCTTTAATAGTTGCATTGAAGAGTGAATTGCAGTAGGTGTGGTTTGTCAGGCAAGTCACATCTGCTAAAATTCCTTTTAAGGGTATTCTTACATGGTAAAAGTACAACATCCCTGTCTTCTTTTTTATGTGACTCTCCTAGGCTCATACATGTGAACAATCTGTTCAGCACTAATTTAGAATATGTGAACAGATATAAATCTAAAAGTTTAGAATTTAGATGCTTCCCCTGTGAAAGCAGAATACTGTACCAAGCTGTCACAGTAGTTTCAGCATGGACCAAGAGAGGTCTCATTAAGGAAAAGACATCCTACATGGTATGCTGTGATGGGTAGCATTTTTACAGGGATAACAAGAGATACTTTCACTATGGATGCTGATACAGTGGAACCTTGACTTACATGCCGCTTGACTTGCAGCATATTTGACTTGCAGTAAGAAGGGGCCTGTTTGACTTGCACCGCGGGCTCTGACTTACAGCTCGGAGCCCCGGCGCAAGGCCCCAGATTCAGGCGACAGTCATGACCCAGCATCGCGTCTGCCGCCTCCAACCTGCTCCTGCCTTCTTCCTCTCCTCCGGCAGTGGCGGCTTTGGCGAGGCCAGCTCCAAGCACCTGGAGCTGGTCCTCGCCCTCGCCGAAGCTGCTGCTGCCGTCGGAGGAAAAGAAGGGCCAGGAGCTCGGGGCTGGTCTCGCTGGTTAAACAGTCGGCTCAATCTTGTAAAAAATCTGGCTGCAGAATTCTGGTCCACAATGGAAGCATTTCAGTTGGGGAGCTGTACAGTTATGGGACTCTAGTGGTAAGCATAGGACTTGGAACGTCAGGTTAAAAATCAGTAAAACTTATATGTTAGACTGTTGCTATGATCATTAAAAAGTGGAGGCGTATAACTTGTGGACTATAATTCCACTGCCTCCTCCTCTCTTTGAAGAGACATTTCATTTACATCCTCGGAAGGAATCTCCTATGCCAGTCAAATTTGTGTTAAATTGCTGTTTTCGGGGGTCTTTTTCATCATCTGGAACGGATTAATCCACTTTCCCATTACTTTCTATGGGAAAAGTTCATTTGATTTAAGGCATGTTTGACTTATATCTAGACCTCCGGAATGGATTAATGACGTAAGTCAAGGTTCCACTGTACTGGGTGTCGCATACCATTAGAGAAATATGGAAGAATGTTATTGACAGAACAATTATCTTGCTAAATTATGGCATAATTTTGATGAAATTCTTATTCCTAACCACAATGTTATGCCACAAGAAACAAAAGCCACTGCAGCAAATACTGCAAGTCAGGCAGCCAGGCTCTGGTAATCCTGTACTTCGAACTGGACCGGAATAGTAAGAAGGCAGACTCATAATGGGTGCGTTGTAGCCTTCTGAGCCCAGCCCCTCATATGTGATAATCAGAACAGTTCACATAGGCAGCCATTGCCTGTATTGCAGCTTCTGTTTATCTGCTCCATGTGCCTCAGCTTTGATTCCACTAAGAATGAGTCAGTGTTTGGCTAACTGTAACAATAAGCAGAGAAGACTATTTTGCATTCATCAACACAAAGTCTTGTGGTTCCTATTGCCTTTACTGGTTATAGTGGGAGTTTACTGCAGTTTGGGTTTATAGGCCACAGAATCCCATTATGCACTCCCTGTTTTTACCCAACAATCTTTCTGTTAGATGATTTTTAAGCCTGTATATTATTTGTTCTATACTACGTGGAATGCATAGATACAGTTGGGGTGTTTTGACTGGTCTGTTTACTACATGGAGTGGGAAAGAGACAGTTGACAGAGGTGGAGTTTCCATCGCTTTGACATAGCTATGTGAAGTCATCTTCTTACAACCCTTGTAGGAATTAGGATTGTGAGCAAGTGTTCATAGGAGTAATAAGAGATAGGTACACAGTCACACTGTAAAGGTTCTGAAATGACAAGTATTAGCTGTATTTGCATTCTACTTTGCTGTGAGATTTGGCCATTTGTACAGTCACCCTTTGCCAGTGTTAATTATAGTCACATTCGCACTTCCTTATAATAAGTTCTACAGGCACAAACACAGATTACAACTGCTACATACATAAATTGACACCATTTATCGTTTGCTGTGGTTGCGCAGTTTCATTTTTATCCTTCACAGTGCTATGTAGAGCAGGGCAATGCTTAGTGAATTGCTTTTGTGTGTGTATGTGGTACAAAAACATTTTCTACCAGTGTAAATTCACCTCCTATAAGCATAGGGAGGGACATAGACAAACATGTGCAAATAAACAAAATGCTCAGTGCCTACCCTGATCAAAGGAAAATATGTTGGAAATTATAGCATGAAATACTGGCAGGTCATGAACATGGAGAGTGCTGTGCTTTCCCCCATAGTGGAAAAAGCTCCAGATGCAGGGAGAGGAAAATAAAGAACTGTGTGGGTGGCAAAGGCAGAAAGATTTCATATACAGTATAAAAACTTAACCTGCACTGCAGCCTACGTACTCTGCTTTTTCCTCTTTAAAGGGTGGAGATCCAATTTAATCACACAACTGATACTGTTTCACCTAGTTACAGCTTGCACCCTTGAGAGACATCTAGTCTTGTTCAACTGGCTTAACCTGAGGACAGGCTTACTTTGTGAAGCCTTAGGGGGAATATAGCTGACCAGTGCAAAGATGAATAATCCTCTTCCTCTCTGCACTAGTGTGATACTCTCTGAAAAGTAACCCCATCTCTAATGTGGACAAACTAGCAGACCTATTAGCACAATCCAGATGTTCCTTATCACCTGTTCTAATCATTCAGCACTTTCCCCCTTTAATTGATATTATCAGAGTTATTTGGAAGACTTGCAGGATTCCTTCATTCCACTGTTCCACTCCACTAAAAGTTCCTACAAAAATATATCATGCTCTCCAAGATACAGTGGACCCTTGTATAACAAACAGCTTGTACAACATAAAATTTGTACAACATTAAAAATTCCAGAGACAGGGGACATTTGCTTAACATAATTGCATATGGGGAGAATCCATACAACATAAAAATGGGATCACTCCGTTTTCAATGCATTGCTATGGGAATTTGTATAAAGGAAAATTTGCTTAACATGATTTCATTTGGAACAAATTAATTCCTTTATACAAGGTACCACTGTATAGAGATGGACACTTAGTGTTACACTGACAGCCAACATGGTCCCACAGGTGTTCTGTGGCTTTATTCTCCTCCAGGGCTTTCTTCCCCAGCAGTGCTCCACTCCAGAAAGAAGTCCAGACATAAGAGTGGAGAATTAAACTCAGAACGTCTGGCTCTGCAGCCAGATAGGTAAACTACCAGGCCATTCAGCAGTTATTATACCGGAGTTTCAAATTGCTGACATTTTGAGCTACCTTTGAGCCTCTACTAAATGCTATTGTTATACTGTATTCCCTTTCAAAGCATGTGCAATGAAACCATCTCAAAACATGTAGGGAGTGTATGTCTTTTCTTTGTAATTGGAACCAATATGATTTTAAAAAACAATTAGCATTTCTATTCCATTTGGGGGGAAAAAAAAAAAAAAAAGCATTCTCAAGACCAGGATTGCCTCTGACCCTGTTTAAAATAATCTTCCTCTGAAAAAAGCCACCTTTTCTAAATAATCACACTTAACAAAGAAAAAAAGAGGCCTACTGTATTTCCTTCTCACTGTTTGTCCTCTATTACACCTGCCTGGTGCATTAACAGTTGGAAGGATTATTAGGAAAAAACTGAGACATCAAAATGATCAGAAAGGAGGGAAAACCTGAAATATGTACTGAATTGCGATAAAATCTTTTAGTCCAACTGCAAAGGCACAAAGATACAAGCCGTCTTTAGGAAACCTGGCAGTTTTATCAGACAAGGTGTTATAAAAGATATCAAAGTTGATATGTAGGACAAGATTGCTTTGCATGGCACGGTACAGCCAGGATCTGCGGGTATCCAAGAGAGTCTCTTGCAGGTTGGTGTGATAATTCCGTTTCCCCTACAATAAGTGCGCAGTTGACAACCCATGTTTGGAAACGGGAGCAGGAAAAACGGCACGCTTGCGGCCAACAAACGCAATCGGGCACTGCACGTAACTACACCAGGCCCCAAACCTCCCGTTACCAAGATACACACACTGGGAAAGAGAGAGGGAGGGAGGGAGGGAGGGAGAAGGAAGCCTCCTCCAGCGCGTGCGCCACCACGTGAACGTTGGGCGTGCCAGAAGCTTTAAGCTCCGTCGCGCTTGCGCAGTCGCTCCACCGGGCGCCGCGGCTCCACCTTCTCCGAGCCGAACCCGATACTCCCGCGCAGTTGTTGAAGGGAAAAAAAGCAAGAGCGGCAAAGAAGGGCAGGGGGAGGGGGAGGGGAGGGGGGAGGGGAGTGTGGAGGAGAAGAAGACGGAGACGACGACGACGACGACGTTCGGGCGCATGCGCGGCAGGGCCTAAGGCACGCAGGCAGACAGACAGGAGCGGAGGGCGGGTTGGCGGTGTCTCTCTCTCTCTCTCCCCCCTTTCCCTCCTTCCTGCCTGGTTTGCAGAGCCTGGGAAGGAGAAAGTCAAGGGGGGAAAGACCTCCTCCGCTGGGCTGGGCGCGCTCGGGTGCCGCCCTCGACGCCGCCGCCGCCGCCGGCGGGAAGGTCTTTCAAGGGGGGCTGTTGCCTTCCCCGCCTCCTCCTCCTCCTCCTCCTCCTCTTCTTCTTCTTCTTCTTTCGTCAAGCGCTCTCTCCCCGCCCGGCGGGACTGAGTCCATCGGCTACAAAATGGCGGACGGGGAACTGAACGTGGATAGCCTGATCACCCGGCTGCTGGAAGGTGAGTCCGTGGCCGGGCACCTCGGGAGCCGGACGGGGTGTGTGTGTGTGTGTGTGTGTGTGGGGGGGGGGTCGTTCGTTTGCTTGACGAGGTCCTCGCCCTCCTCTTTCCTTCTTCCCCACACTGGACCGGGTTCAGTTTCGCTTCACCGGCGGTCCCTCCAGAGACGGTCTGGCCCCATTTCGATGGGGAGGCCGCTTCGGCGGTGGGGGGGGGGTCCACGAAGGACGGCGGGAAGCGTGGTGTCGAGCGGGGCAGGGCGGAGGTGTTGCCTTCGGGGTGCGGTCTAAGAGGTTGTGTCCCCCCCCACACACACACACACCTTTATTTTTATTTTATTTTTAGTGTTGACTAAATTTTTCTGCCCCAAGGACAGCCTCCTCCCTGAGAGGAGGAGTAGATACTGGACTGGAAGACAAGCTCATGGGAGCGTTTGTGATCCTTGTTGAGGGGGCGGCGGTGTAGACACACGGAGGAAGGGGCGGGCGGGGGGCTCATCTTGGCTTCCAAACTTGGTCAGGCTTCGTCTCTCTCTCTCTCTCTCTTCAGCGATCGCGTTGTGCTCTTGTAACGTTTGGAAGCATTAAAAAAAACTGCCCGGACTTCTGTTTGGAAGACGGGCGATAAATAAATAGATAAATACAAAGGGGTGGAGGGGGGGGGGGGGCGAGAGAGCCGTCGGGTTGCTCTCTTTCTTCCACGCAGCTCTTTCTCACTCCTCTTTTTACTACCACGACGGGTGGGGGTAGCGGAACGTAGGTGGGAGTAGTAGTAGTAGTAGTAGGTTCCTACCACCACCACCACCACCACCCTCTTCTCTTTCTGGCTCTCTCTCCCCATCCCCCCCTCACCTCGGGCTCGGGCTCGGACGAGGTTTAGTCGCTGTCAACCTCAAGGCTGCTCGGTTTTCCTTGACGGTAATGGCATTTGATTTGCAAACTATTGTCCAGGCTTCGGTGGGGTTAATGCTGAGAGTATGGGTTGCTTTCTCATAGCTTATTTTAACCATAATGGTGTACGGTTTAAACCCCCACCCCCCCACCTACCCACCCCTTTCTGCTTTGGCGGGGTAAGAAGATGTGTCTCCATCCAGTGGACTACGACGGCTTCTTATTTCGATATGGAATAGGTTTTGTCTCTGTACTCGAACCTCTTATTTTTCAATAAGGGTGTGGACTCGTTTCTTTCATTTGCAACGATTGAATGGTATTTTAGATATGAAATCCATGTGTTTTCCTTATCAGCTTTCCACATGAGTTATTGCTGTTAGCTGGATATATACACTCATTGTGTTGTTCTCTTTTTCTGGCTTTTTAAATAAAGGCTTGTGTCAATATCTATATAAATTGTTCACTTTTTTCATTTCAGCATTTAATGAAAAACAAAACAGAAAATTGTTCAACTGAATTTTGACTGAATAAAAAGCTTCCCAGATGGTTTTGATATAATTAAGTTTAGAGTACGAGTTAAATGCTAAAATTTACTAGTAAGGTAATAATGAAGAGAACATAATGTGACTATTAATATTATTTCTGATGGCCACCTTTGGGGTTCTTGGCAATCAGTACATGAAAACAGTATACACATGGCTGACATACTAGCGTCCTGTGCAGAGGCAGCATTTTTGTATTCTGCACCTGATCTATCTATTTGGCATTGGGGAGGGGCCAGCGCTACATTAGCATTGTAAGAGAAAAACCATGGCTCATATTAAGATAAAGCAACTTTCATAACACTTTTTCTAACAAAGGCTTATAATGTTTTGGGAGAAGAGGCAAAATGAAAGGGCATGATAGACTTAAAATTATACAGTGTAGGGAGAACCTAGAGAAATTTCTGTAGAATTCCTTCTTCCCATCAAATTGCATATCAGTAGATTCTAGCAAGATAAACTGAGGAACTTTGCACAATTTATAAAACTTTCTAGAGATCACGGACACAGTATATCATAATGACCCCAATTGAAATGTCATTAAAGGAGAACAGGACTTCATGTTTAGAGCCCACAAGCCTCTGAGTAGTAAAGCTTTGGGGGAGCAGCAAGAGAGGACTATGCAGCCCACACTTAGTTGGACATCTGGGAGACATAGGGCAGAAAGTAGAGCATAATGCTTTGCCAGAATAACTCTGCCCAGTTTCCATTGTCTAAGCTGAGATTGTCTTGCTGAAGCCAAAAGGGTTTCCATTTGTTTTCGGTATTTCTTCGTGCAGACTCTGTAAATGTTATCCCTTCCATAGCAGGAGTGGAACAAATGACAAGATTCTTTACCAAGATGCTGCAATATTGGCAGTTAAGAAGAACTGTCTGCCGTACCTGAAACTGAATATCTTACTGGTGTACAGTGGAGGTTCGAGTTGATTTATTTCTAGTGAGGGAAGGAGAAATAACTATTAGTTTAGTTCATGAACAAACTCCTTGAGCTGGGTAAATCTTGCTTCAATATTTAGGGTGATCAATCACACCTCTTTAAGGATATATACGAAAAGTGCCTGTGTATACTTCATATATCATATAGAACAGTGTTTTTCAACCACTGTTCCGTGGCACACTAGTGTGCCGCGAGATGTTGCCTGGTGTGCCGTTGGAAAAGATGAAGAATATCAGCTTTGTGTTCAGCCAAACAGGCCCAGGTTGCGCACTGAATAAAAGTATTTTATAATTTTTCATATTTCTGTTTACTATTTCATAATAAAGTAATTATAAAAATACTTTCTTTGTGTTTATTTTTGATTCCTATTCAAGAGAATTACTTTATATATAGTCAATATAGGCACAGAGTTAAATTTTTTTAACATTTTCTAATGTGTATCTATCGTGTGTTTTTTTTTTCATGAAACAAGTGTTCCTTTGCCCAAAAAAGGTTGAAAAACACTGATATAGAATAAACGTTCCGATATGTATCATATCAGTGTTGCTTAAAATTTATTTTATTTTTTGAGAGCTGGTTTGAGATTTTGAGTCAGTAGATAGGTGGGGACATTACATGAAGATTAATAATAGTGCTGGATTTGGAAAACTGTAATAGTGATATATTTAATTTATTAAACTACCAGGAGTATGTAGTTTGCTGTAAAACTGTTTAAACTGCTGTTAAAGCAGTTGCCTTTTTAGTTCTAAAATGTAGTTAGTACTTTGGTTGAAGCGACTGTAAGCAAGCACATTTGATATCTGATCTAACTCTGTTTTCATGAGTGCGTCTTCCTGCTTCTGCGTGATACTTGTTAACTTAAAATATTAAATTCTGTTGATTCAGTAAAAAGTATATATTTTGCAGTATGAATTTTATAAATTGCAATATCTGCAATCAGAAGTATTGTAAATATATGAATTGAATACAGCATAAAAATCTATTTGCATGAATTAACTGTGGAAGCATTTTAGGAAGTGTTTGTATTTAGCATTCATTGTTCCAGGCACATATGAAACTGATCTTTATTTTGTTTGCAATATGCAGTGGGACTAACGTTTTTTTAATTTATGAATACTGTCCATACCAAATTGCAAAATAAAATCTCAAAACCTGTGATAGTCTGATCTCCCCGTCATAAGGCTTTTAGAATCTGTCAGTGACTGCATGGATGCATTTGGGATACCAAAGTTCTATTTGATAGCAGAATGGTACCCTTGGCTCAAGGTTCCTTCTAAAGTGTGCGGCAGCCCAGGTGTGTGTCATTCCACCTTTCTGAGCAGTGTTCTGCCTGCTCCACACAGCATTAAAAATACCTGCAGTGAGTATTTCCAGCCCCCTTGGTTTTTGTGGCCAGAACCCTTGCAGGAGGGCAGAGTTGTGGGTGTGAGTGGTGGAGCCCCACTCAATAGATTTGAAAATTAGAGGGGATGTTGTCCTGGCACTCTTGTGTCAATTTAAAGCTGTGGCTGGAATCTTTTGTGGATTTATATGTCAGTATAATTATTCCAAGATACAGGGACTAAATCTGGCAAAATCTAAACAAGTATGTCAATGAATACAGAAAATAAAACAATGGCCTCCTGACTGGAAACACTCAGTGTGTGTTTCAGTCACTAAAAAAGGAGGGGTCAAAGGGTACAGTAACTATAAACTGTTACATTGATTTCTTATGCTTGCAAAATGATACTCAGGGTGTTGGAATGTTATGGACGTAGATGGAACAAGAAATGCCAGATGTTAAAAGCTGGATTTGGAAAAGCAAGAGGCACTAGTGATCCTATTGCAAACATATATTGGGTATTGGGCCATACCAAAGAACTTCAGGTGTTCAGTCTGTATTATAATCTTCAGAAAAATCTTTTACTGTGGATCATAAGAAGCTATGGCTTCATAGAATAGAGTTGGAAGAAGCCTACAAGGCTATCAAGTCCCAGTGCAGTGTGCAAGATTCCAGATCACAGTATATCTGGCAGGTGGCTGACTAGTTTTCTCTTGTGTGCCTTCAGTGCTGGAACACTCTCCTCCAGAGGTTATTGGTTCCATTGTCATACTGCTGAAATACTGTAATTAAAAAGTTTTTCCTGGTATTTAACCAACATCAAGCTTCCTGTAACTTGAACCCATTATGATGTGTTCTACATGCTGGGGTGATTGAGAACAGGTCCTGCCACTCTTTTGTATGACTCTTTATCAAATATTTGAAAAGTGTTATTATATCTTTTCTCACTGCTAAATATGTGTAGTGATTGTTTTAAAAGAAAATGGTGTGCTTCAACTCTTGATTGTACTGATTTGCAACGTGCTTTGAGTATGAAGCTACTGTTAGGAGAGGATGTACAAAAACAGTGAATTTGTATAGGCAGAGGTGCTAGACATTTAACTCAGTGTGTGTTCAGTCTGTATACAAAACAGATAATATGGACAGCCAAATTAGATTCATAAAATTTTTAAATTAGTGGAAGAAACATCAGTAATTTGAGATACGCAGATTATGCCACCTCACTTACAGAAAGCAGCAATGACTTGAAATGACGTCTGAGAATGAAATAAGAAAGTACCAAAGCAGGATTACAGTTGAATGTTATGAATCTTGACTAAAGAGCTGCATTCATGTTGCCAATAAAACAGTTGACATTATTATTAAACATTTTTGTATACCTTGGAACTATAGTTTGGGAGTTTGATCTCCAACTCTGTCACCTTGGCAGGGGCAGGACTCAGTAATCCATAGGGTCCCTTCCAGCTCTGCAGCTCTAAGATGATGATGTGAAAAAGTTTGCTAAAAAAACACAATAATGCTAGGAAAAGATGAACGTAGCAGGCAGAGACCAAATAAGAGTTGGATTGACTCCTACAGGCTTAAGTTTGCAAGATAGGACATTTTGGAGGTCTGCTGTTCAGACGGTTACTCTTGAGTCAAAATACATGACTGCACATAACAGTAACAAGAAAGTGTAGGTACATATACATATATATCATTATGGTTAATTACCACTAATTAATAAGTTACTGCTCACATTCTTTGTTGCATATGGAATGAAGCATCTTGTTTGTTAGCGGCAATTTGTCATTCTAGTTTATACTTAAATCACCCAGTTATTATAGTAGAGAGATTTAAAATCCATCAAAATCCATGCAAGCTAGATTTTATAGTCTAGCTAAAGCGAGGGAGAAGATTGGGCAGTTCAATCGCTTTAGGGAAGAATTACAGTATTTTTCCATGTATAAGACTATTTGGTCAAAAATGGATAGACTAAAAATTGAGTATCATTTTATACTCGGAAGTAAGCTGAGGAGAGGTACGTGTGGTTGTGAAACTGTAATTTTGGGTTGGTTGGGGGCGTCTTATAGAGAGAAAATACAGTACCTATCCAGTACTTCTTGCCCTTCAGTAGGACTAGGCTTTAACTATGTTCCTGAAAACAGTAAAGAGAAGACTCCCTTTTGTAAAAATATTTATCAATATGAAGAGAAGTGCTGATTCCAGAGAAACTGCATAAGAACCATATGTATACCCAAAATGAAGCTAGACTGCTATTGTAGTACTGTAACCTCCCACTTATCTTGGGGGTTAGGGTCCCGATCTCACCCACGATAATGGAAAATCTTTGATATGCAGGTGCTGGGTCAGGTCAGGACGGGGGGGGGGATGTTTGGGGCCTCCTAGACTTGCCTTTTGCTGGCACTGCACCGAAAGGGCCTCTGACAGGCTTCCCAGGCCTGTCGGAGGCCCCAGAAGTGGTTTCCAGCGAACCGGAAATGCTTTCCGGATCACTGGAAACCACTTCTGGGCCCCCTGACAGGCCTGGGAAGCCTGTCAGAGGCCCTTTCGGTGCAGTGCCAGCAGAAGGCAAGAAACTACTTCTGGGGCCTCCATCAGGCTTTCTGGGCCATTCAGAGCCCCCAAAAGTGGTTTCCAGCGAACAGGAAGTGCCTTCCGAAAATCAGAAGTGGCTTCCAGATCACCAGAAACCACTTCTGGGGCCTCTGTCAGGCCCCAGAAGCCCATTGGAGGCCTGTTGGGGCAGCGCCAGGCCTCGGGTAAATGCAGGAGGACTCAAACAAGCCAATGCAGCTTACCCCAGGGGTCTTTGCCTTTCATATACTGCAGTCCTGCAATATACCAGGGCCACAGTATATGAACTGCAAAATGTCAGGGGGCCACTGTAATTTGGTAGTAGTAATAGATTAATAGCAAGCAAAATATGTAAGCCTGATTCAATTCCTGCTGGCCCCTGTGGTTCAGCAAATACATAGGTCCTTTAGGATATATTGAACAGACTGTCAGTTCTGCATCGTGATTATATCTGATTTTCTATTGACCTGTTTTCTCTAGATCCATCTGTTAAAGCTGCTTATTTACGTTTTTGAAAAAATAAATACAGTGGTACCTTGTATAAAGGAATTAATTCATTCCAAATGAAATTATGTTAAACAAAATTTTCCTTTATACAAATTCCCATAGGAATGCATTGAAAATGGAGTGATCCCATTTTTATGTTGTACAGATTCTCCCCACAGGTGATTATGTTAAGCAAATTTCCCCTATCTCCAGAATTTTTTATGTTGTACAAATTTTATGTTATACAAGCTGTTTGTTATACAAGGGTCCACTGTAATTGTTTACCTTATAAGACAGAAAAAGATGATATTAAATATGGAAAGTACAGTCTGTTTTAGAACCATCTTGAAAAAGCTGACTGTCTAGATTATTTTTCAAAAACTTGCAAAAAGGGGTGTTTGTGAATCAGCAGCCACACCTTGTTCATTGCTGCAAGGCTAAAGATGTTGCAAGATTTGAGCTTTATGTGACTTAGCTGTGCTAAAATCAGAATACTGGGCCTAAATTAATTGCTAAATTTTGCCACATGTTACCTATATGTATTTAAAATGGAATCCCGGATCCTTACAGTTCAGATGTATGATTTCTTCTGCAGTCCTTTTTTAAAAACATAACGGTAACTTTTGAGCTTATAAGTGTTTCAGGCATATAGGATATGGAAAGTGAACAGATTTGTGGCAAGGTACTTCTTTGGTGCACCATTTTTCTCAAAAGTATAGACTACCAGTACAGTGCAGTTCTTCCTGCTTCTACTTCATCAAAGCCTGTGGGCTGTCCTCTCTTTGTTTTTCACTGCAGACATAAAAGAACTCGGAGGCAAGCTTTGCTCTCATTTAGCATTAACTTGTTATCTGCAATAAAGGAAATGTGCCTTTGGCTCACACATATGCATTGCACATTATCAGGCTTTCAAATAGGCAGACTAAAATAAGTTTCCAAAGTATTATATTTCCCACTTGCTTCAGCTATTAGTATTAAGCTAAAGCAGCATCCTGTGACTGTTTTTTTGCTTAAACTTCTTTCAGGGTTTCTAGACCTACCTGAGAACAATGTGCAAGAATGTGATCAGACTACAAGTATAGTGTCTTAAGAGGAAATAAATCACGTAGAGAATACCCTGCCACCATAATTCCTTAACTTCTTTGATTCCTTAGAAAACAAGATTTCCTGTGATATGCATGTGCAAAGAGCTCATCGGGTTGGGTTCAAAGGCTACTCTTAACTCACGTTATTGACTCCAGTGTCCATGTTCATCTGATAGCAGTGTTAAAGGGAAAAAGTGAGGTAAAATATACTGAAATATACTGGATATATTCACGAAGAACATGCTTTTCCAGCCAACAGGGCCTGCGCCAAGGCATCAAACTCACTTTAGTGAGCCTGCACCTATGCTGTCAGCAGCACAGAACAGACGAAGACGGAGGGGCTATGGCATCCCCTTCCCCTGCCTTCTTCCTCCTTATCTGCTTCCAAGGGATGTGTGTTGCCACCATCATCACGGTGCCTCTGCTGGGACCTTGAGCTTAGTTGAGTGTCTGCTGCCTCCATCCTACTGCTTTTCTTCTGCTCCCGTCACCTTCCAGAGAGCCTCCACACTGTGGCCTGCCTGCAAGAAGGGCAGCCTCAGCACACCACATGACATTCACTTTAAGCTCTTTGCTTAACAACCAATTCATTTAACAACCTAGTTGTAGGAATGGAACCTGTTCGTTAAGTGAGGAGTGCCTGTATAAGAACTGTGTTTGAAACCTTCTGCTTGGTAGCCATACATATACATCAGTTGCCTCCATTTCCCTACTTCACATTTTCTTATCTTGTATGCGTGATACTGGAATTGCTCATGAGCTTGGGGAGGGGGGGTGCGACAAGAAAATATATAGTGCTTTTTAACTACCAAACTGCAACGTATGAACTTTAACAAAATGATTGTGAATATTACTATGCTACTTTTCTCAATTAACTTTCTAGGCATGTCACAAATATGCATGTATACATGATATGGGCTTCAATACATGAGTGCAGCACGTAAAACTACCACTATGCAGCACACATTAAACTACATTAGGACCCCCGTATCTGCGGATTCATTATCCGCTGATTCATTTATCTGCGGATTGAGGGGGAAAATAAATAAAAATTATTTATGTAGGGTGGCGTGGTCCACAGTGGCTGTGCAGCCCAGGAGTGCCTTCTGCCTGCTCACCAGCTAGCTGGGCTATGGAGGAGGAGGCCACGGAGAGCCCACCCTGCCTGCCCACCTGCCAGCCAGCTAGGCTAATGAGAGGACGAGGCCAACGGCCGGAAGAGCCGGCCCTACCCCCACTGCCGTGTTCGTGTCCGTCCGCCCGCCATCTGGGCTGAGGAAGAGGAAGAGGCCGTGCAGCTGGGAGCCTATGCGGTCTGGGATTGCCCCTTGTCCCGGCGGTGGGAGGGATGGGGAGGACCCCCCCCCCAAAAAAAAAGGGCACCGGGCACTGAAGGGTGAGGGGGGTGAAACTGTTTGATAACACCGGACTCCTGGGCCACTATCTTCTTGCAGAACTCTGTTGGCATAATGGGAATGATATCACTATTAGCAACAGATTGAAAAAGGATCTGCAGTTAGTATCGGTCTGCTGCTGGTGACCTCATTTACTTGATTTTATTACATTTAGAATATATTCTTGCCATAACCTTCAAGATTTGAACCCTAGAGACAAAAATACTTTGTTCAGGTGATTACTTCGTGTCCTAAAAGAAGCTATGCCCCACTGTTCACTTTATATATAGTATAATCCCAAATTATTAAAGCATACAGATACTCAATCTTTCTGTTTCTTTAGTCCTTTTGCATTTCATTTGCCTTACAAACTTGTGGCCCTCTCTTAGTATTGTTAGGCATGGAGCATGAAAGCTGTACGGAAGGTTAGCTGTGACTGTTCTGAATTTACAGATGAATAATTTATTTTCAATATTTGTGGAAATATTTGTGAAAAATACAAGATTAGCTAGGTGATACCTTTGGGCTACTAGCAAAATAGTAAAATAAGAAAAAAGTTACTAATATTTCAAGGGCAATACCCTCTTTTTCAAAGCTCTACCAAAAGTTCAAGCAAGGCAAAAGATGGGTTTACCAGGAGTTGAAACTTAGATGTAGAGTCATTGGCAAGATGATAATAATTGCCAGGTCATATTTCTTAGCTTAGGCAGGATGCAGGGATGAGTGGGGATTTTTACTGATAGACATTTTTATGCTGTCCTTTCAACAAGAACTGCTCACCTCTGCTTTTTATTGGATGGTGTTTGTTTGGTTATGTTATGAACAAAGCCAACTAACTCTTGTTTTCACATAACTAGAACTTGCATGATTATAAGAACTAAGTTTTCACATTTTAACAAAAAAGATGAAATGAGGTTTTTCAGTACATGTATGGAAGGAGTTGCAGAGTAATCACAAAATTATATTTTCCTATTTCTTTTAGCATCAATTGGTTTACCATATTTTTTGGTCTGTAAGACACATTCCCCCCCCTCAACAATAAGGAGAAATGTCTGAGTGTCTTATACGGTGAATACACCCCAGCCATGAGCTTCCAGAGTGTCTGCTGCAGAGGCCTCTGGACTGATGCAGGTCCCCGCCCCAATGGAGGCTTCCCAACCCGGCTGTTAAAAAAATACCTTGCATGATTGTTTTTTTCCATATAATAGAAGACGGAGAGTAAACAGCCCGACCAGAGAGATGAGAAATGGGCTAGGTTTAAGGGCCTCCCAGCATGGAGATGGGGCTGGGTGGGTGGGCTTGTCTTCGCGTTTTACTCCCCAGTCATGCCACTCCGGGCCTCCCAAGATCAGCATGGCTGGAGAGTAAACTGGGGCTGGAGATTTACCAGGCCCCAGTATATATGTGTGAATATTTTTTTCACACATACATACCTCTAAAACCCAGTGCGTCTTATGGAGCAAAAAAAAAGGTAAATCAAGTAATTTTAACATCCTTGTTTCTTGAGGAAGCATACATAGTGTATATTTGCAATTGCATATAGTACCTTTAGTAACTAGGCCAAACAATGTTTTCAGTGAGATTGAAGTTACCTACCCATGCTGTCTCCTTAGGAGTTATAAACTTTTATGATTTGAGAAACAGGTATTGCAGAAATCATTTGTTTGCGGTGTCAAATGGGCTCCCTAGATGAATATTATTAGATATAGGATATCACTCCAGCAATTTATAATCTTGTATTCTGTACAATGTGTAATGTATTCTCTCAGAAGTCAGATTTTTATCTCAGTTTTTAAAACATTAAATAAAATTGCTTTTGACTTGTTTGTTAGATTGTTGTGATTTTGTTTTCAAGTAAGTGTTTTTAAAGCACTTAAATTGAAGTTAGCTTTTTAAAAACTGCTTTATGTGATTGATTTTTGTTCTGTTAGATAGAATTCATTGTCAACAATTGTACTTCAAAACCTTTATTTTCCTTTCTAAATATAGTCTGTTCTGAAAGGCTGCAATCTTTGCTTGTGCAGAGGGATTGTGATTTGTTGTTGATCATGTTGTTTTCTATACCATCCATCTGTCCAAGCATGACCACTCAGGGTGGTTTGTTTTTAAGCAAAGCGAAGGAGAATGCTATGGTTGATTAGATTACTTAGGTGGCAAGTGCTGTCCTTCTGTACTCTCTCCTCAAAATAGTTGCTTTTGCGAGAGAAATTTCCGGTACTTTCTGTGGGTCTTGTATGAGGTAGGAGAGCACTAGGAGGAGGAGAGGAATGATGAAGGACCCTTTGTGCTTTTTAAAAAATGAGACTTTGTAAGAGACATATGTATTACTGCAATTATCAGTGAGAGCAGAGTTTAACTGACATAGCCAGATGAATGCTACATTCAAAATCTAAACTACCATATACTTGACTATAAGCTGGCCAAGTATAAGCCGAAGGCCTAATTTTACCCCCCCCAAAACTGGGAAAACTTATTGACTTGAGTATAAGCCGAGGGCATCCCCCCCCCCCGATTATACTCAAGTATATACGGTGTACTGGCCGAGCGCTAAAGGGGCTGGGGATAGTAATTGGCAACCTGTGCTGGGAGTGTGGAGGCAATTAGGGAGTTAATACCATAGAGTAAACTCCCTGATTGCCTCCACAATCCCTGCACAGTTGGCAGTACTACCCCCAGCCCCTTTAGAGCTTCATAACTAAGTCCCCTAAATCGCTAAAAAGCATGCAGTCAAAAATTACTTTTACGACACCAAAGCAGCAGGGGTAACTTCAGAAAGCGATTTTAGGGAACCCCCTGAAATTTGGAATAATTTCAGGTTAAGGGCCTGAGTTACAAAGCACCAAAGGGGGTGCCCCAAGGAAAAATCCTTATAATTGGAATCATATGAGAAGTGGCAGCAGCCTTATCTCTCACCTGATCAGTTTCAGAGTAGTTTTTTCCTAGTTTTTCCCCCTAGCACCTAATTTTACCCCCCCCCCCCCAAAAAAAAACCTGGGAAACCTATAAATGTCATTATAAGCTGAGGGTGGGTTTTTTTAAGCCAAAAATAAGGGTTGAAAAACCCGGCTTATACTTGAGTATATATGGTATATGACAAACCAATGAGAGTTGTGTGTAACAGAAGAGGAGAGGAAATACATATTTTTGTCAAGGCAGTTGCTTTGTGTAGTTCAAAGGAGATTGCTCTGAACCTGTGTAGGAACTCATGACAGCTCACAATGCAAAATAATACTTCATGGAATAGAGATTTTTGTATAAAAATCTCTATTAATCAAAAATCAAACTGAAAAAGCAACTCGGATGAGTAGCAAAACATTTTGATTCCACAAGAAAAGAAGTCCAGTTGCCATAGCTCTCAGATAACCTCACCCGGATGACTGAGAATCTCCACAGACAGTAGTTAGAATCAACAGTACAGTTTTTATTGACCTGAATCCAAGTGAATATTTACATATAAATGTATTGGTGTAAACTGGAGCAGCAAATAACTGCTAATTAATTATTTCTCCGATATAATTCCTTGCACGGTGGTAGTTGTGTGACTTAGCAGTGCCCACAATCAAATTTCTAGCCATATACTAAGTAGTTAATTGCTCCTTTGAGTTACGCCAGGGCACTCATGAACGTGTAAATACTCACTTGGATTCTGGCCATTGGATAAATACAGTACCTCTAATGACGAAATTAATCTGTTCCCATTGCATTTTCTTAAGTCAGTATTTTTGTAAGTCAAAACAGTTTCTCATAGAAATGCATTGAAAATGGATTAATCTGTTCCAAGTGGAAAATCATCCCCCCAAATGAAAAAACACACACATTAACAGGCATGCAAACAACGTGAGTTCAGCTCCCTACCTTTCAGCTGCTTGAGAAGTCCTGCCAAAAGTTCCAAAAAGTCCCCCAAAGGTGCCAGATACATCCAAAACAGGCAGTTTGGAACGATCACTTTTTAAAAAAAAATAGAAGCCCTTCCTGGGTGCAGCTTTGTTGGCCTGGGGAGACGGGGGAGGAAACGCAGCTTGCAAGGGGGTTAGTGGGTGGGCCAGGGTTGGGGGCAGTCTTCCCCCCACATTCTCAGCCACCAAATCTGCTCCCCCCCCCAAAAGTTTGCCTGAATACAGTTAGTTGCTGCCTTGACTACCAGACTAATGTTTTAATATGTTGGCTTTTTAAAAGATTAGAACTAGTGTTCCCTGAATAATACTGCTTTGTTCTTGCCATGTAATAAATTCTGAGGAACTTGTATAACCCTGAGTACTGTTGCAAAACAGCAATGAGGCAAAGGATTGTAGGTTATTAATAAATCTACATACGATAAAGTATATCCACATGGATGTTCTTTTTGATTACCATTTTTAATATTTTAAAACCTTTTCTTGGTATATTTCACTTGCTCCCACCATCATATCTGTTCTAAGAGGGGCAGTTTTAAAATCAAGTGGGGCATTAAATCATTGTGCTTCTGAGACTTGCTGCATTTGAGATTATCTTTGTTCATTCATAGATATAGAGAAAGATAACAATGTTTTTCTTAGAATAAGCGCCTTGCCAACATTGGCTCAGCAGTTAGGAGGACTGGCAGACAATCCAGAGCCAGTGAGTTATATTTATGGCATACTTCTGCACATGATATAAGCCTCTACCCACATGAGCAAATATATCTGGCTTTTAGGTATATAAATATACCTGACAAAATTGATGACGTGTGTGGGAATACACACCCTTTAATTCAATGCCTGTGGTTGTATGTTACATCAAGCTATGGTGTAGTGAGTTAAAATCTGATCTTTGTTCTGCCTCTAAGACAATGGTGTCTTAAAAAAACATGATGTGAATTTACAATTTGTCGCGGCCTTATTCATACTAAAGCAAAGTGTTCTATATGAACCACGAAAGGGCGGGGAACCACTGTATGGATATCACAAGTCATGGCTATTAATAAAACTAGTATTGCACGCGCCCCCCCCCAAGGCCCGACCCGACTTGCCCCTGGTTTGTTTCCTTGCTAGTCATGCTCTTGCTGCCCCGTTGCTGAAAGCATTTTAAACATCATGCGCACTTGGCTCCCTTGCTGAAAGTCATTTTAAATATTGCGCGCCACTCCCCTGCACCCTCCCGGCTGGCTCCGTTGCCCCCCTCCCCCCAGCACGACCCAACCTGCATCCGCATATCATGGATTTTCAATGATTGCGGATCAGGTTAGTCCCTAACCCCCACGACGGGGGTGGTGGGGGTGGGGGTTACTGTACCACATTTGTGGCTTGCCCCTGGTTTTTCCCCTTGCTACTCGTGCTAAAGGAGAATCTGACAGAAGAGAGAGACACAAAACAGAAATGGGAAAAGGAGTTTGGCTGGCTGCCTTCTGCTCTATTTGTGTGTGAGGACCCCACTGATGAGTTGGTGGATGAACTCATGACCTGTGAATCTATCCAGTGTAAAATTCTTCTATTAGACTTCTGTGAAAATTAACAAATACAAGAAATTTCATTTATTCTTAATATTTGATACATTTTGCATTGTGCCCCCTTTCATTGGTTGAGCTGAAAAAGGTGTTGCTCTAATGTGGAATTTGGATTCCACAGTTTGTGAGTTTTCTCCTTATGTATTGGTGTTAATTCTGGCAGAACTGCAAGATGGTGTTGTCCAAAATACTTGACTGAAATGCTCAACAACATTATTTTTTCTAATAATCCTCAAAACCTGGAGATCCTTATTAGGATCATCATTCTAGGATAGTTTTTTTATGGTTAGTTGTTAGTTAAGAAATTAAGGAGGTTACTTTAGTTTCTTTCCCTTGTTCTCTTTGCTTTTATTCAGAGGTTTGAAATGTAGAAACATTTACTTGTCTCTCTTTCAGTTCGAGGATGTCGCCCAGGCAAGATTGTACAGATGACAGAAGCAGAGGTTCGTGGCTTGTGTATAAAATCACGAGAAATCTTTCTTAGCCAGCCTATTCTTCTGGAGCTAGAGGCACCACTGAAGATCTGTGGTATGTACTAATGTTCTGTGTGTGATGTCTAGTTGAAAAAAAATCCCTTCTAATTTGAATGAGAAATTTAACCCATGATGGTATATATTAAAAATATACAAATGTTAAAGAACAGCCAAAAAAAGTAAGAAAAAGAGAAGCCCACTTGCACAAGGCACTGGTTTTGTCTACATATCTGCCAACTTAAATTTAAAGACCCTGATATAAATTCTATACCCTCTGACATCTTAGGTTAATTCAGAAACTACTGTACAACAACAAAAAGTATGTCAAGTGTTCAGTATAAAATTAGTTACCATTTCCTTAGTGCTCAGATTATATATGTGTGTTGTGATTCTAAATCAGGGGTCGTCAACCTAAGGCCCGGGGGCCGGATGCGCCCCCCCCCCCAGGGTCCTGAATCCGGCCCCTGGGACCAATTGCAACCCCCCACCTACCCCCTGTTTTGTGAGAAAGCCAGCCTCCGCAGCTGCTTTTGGACTGTAATCCGGCCCCCAGTGGTGTCTGGGTGGTGGTGGACCAGCCCGCTGTTTGAAAACTTTGAGGACCCCTGTTCTAAATGGTTCAAATCAGTTCTGCCTACTCTCACCCTACTTGTGCAGGATCACAGGTTTCTTGGCTAATATAAAAGGGGATCACAGCTTGAAAAAGGTTTGGATACACTGATGCAGCACTAGGAATCTAGTTTTCAAGCACTGCTGTTGAATTATCCCAGGGGAAAGTTTGGTTTTGACTAATGCTTTATCTCAGAGAAAGGTGTGTAAATTCAACCAGTCATTTGACAAATGGATAGCAAATCAATTAAGATTATTTAGCATATAACATACCCAGGGCTTGGAAAAATTACTTTTCAGAGTACAGTTCCTAGGACCTCCTCCACAATAACCAATGGCTATCTGATGGATCCAAGAAATTATGTCTAGATAAAATACTGTATTTTTGCATCATAAGATACACTCCCCCCCCCCAACAGTAAGGATAACTGTCTGTGCGTCTTATGGGGCGAATGCACCCCCCACCGGGAGCCTCTAGAGTGGCTGCTGCAGAGGCCTCTGGACCGGTGCAGGTCCCATCCACAGCCAGCCACAGCAGAGGTTTCCCAACCTGGCTATTTTTAAAAAAATTACCTTGCATGATTGATTTGTTCCATAGAACAGAAGCTGGAGAGTAATCTGCAGCTCTATGGTCATCATGGTGGGTGGTTACTCTCTGGCCCATTTCTTATCTCTATGGTCTCCAATCGGGCTGATTACTTTTTAAAATTATTTTTTTAAAAAACCAGCCAGGTCGGGAAGCCTCCGCTGTGGCTGCAGCAGGGGCTGGGACCTGCTTCGGGTCCAGAGGCCTCTGCAAGAGCCGGAGGCTTCCCAACCTGGGGTGGTGGTGGCTTGTCTTCACATTTTACGCTCCAGCCATGCTGCTCCAGACCTCCCAAGAGCAGCATGGCTGGAAAGTAAATTGGGGCTGGAGATGTACCAGGACCACAGTATGAATATTTTTTCATACCTCTAAAAACTAGGTGCGTCTTGTGTTCCAGTGTGTTTTATGGTGCGAAAAATACGGTAAATTCCAATTGATTGGTATCATAGCTGTAAGTGTTCGGCAGTATGCAGCTTGGGACTAAAACTGCCAGTGTAATTAACTTTATTAAGTAATCACTGCAATAGTGTTGTTTAACCATATAGCATACCATGTGCTGCTTCTACAGCACACAAATAAGTTTCTTTAGCATGATGAAAGAATTCTGCATATTGCACACATGGATGGCTGTAGGAAATAGGGATAAACAACAAAGGGTAATCTTTGTAAGCATTTTGCAAAAGTCCCTGAAACGTCAGAAGAGGTGGAGGAATCTGTTTTGTAAACATTGATGAACAGATTTGTGAAACTGTTTCTGCTGCATATAAACTTTGCCTGAATCATACTAAGATCAAATACTACAGCAATCAGAGTTCTACTATTTTGAATCTAGGTCTCAACTTCAGAAGTTGCTATTTTACCAGCAAAGGATTTCAGACAAATCCTACTTTAATATTGCATGCTCAGAAAGAGTTGTGACTAATAATGGCTTCATAATATGAAATCTCACTTGTTTTCTTTTAAGGTGACATTCATGGCCAGTATACAGATTTACTTCGATTGTTTGAGTATGGAGGATTTCCACCTGAGGCAAACTACCTTTTTCTGGGGGATTATGTGGACAGAGGAAAACAGTCCTTGGAGACCATCTGCTTGTTACTTGCATATAAAATCAAATATCCAGAGAACTTTTTCCTTCTGAGAGGAAACCATGAATGTGCTAGTATTAATCGTATATATGGATTCTATGATGAATGTAAGTTTTTAAAATTGTAAATTAAAGTAGGCTTGGTGATACCTTTATTGGTCACTACTAAAACAAAAAAATATAAGCTAAGCTTTCGATAGCAACTTGCTATCTTTATCAAAGCATTTACCAAAAATGCAGTCTTGATAGAAGGTGTTGTCTATCAGGCGCTGAGAATCTTTTTGGTGAGATGGAAAATACCACACAATGGTATCAGGAGGCAGGGCTGGTGTTAAAACAGCTTCAAAGTCCCAGATACCTTTAACACCAAGCATATCAAACAAAGCAGCATGGTCCTTGATCACGCCCCTCCTATTTGGCTATATTGAGACTACAAGTCCCTGCTTGCCTTGAGGAAGTGGAGGGGGGAGGTGAAACAAAAAGCATGTGTTCCATTTGCAAGTTGGGGGAAAAATTAGCAAAACTCACTACGAATAATCAGAGCCAGATTAAAAAGAAGCAATTTTACCTAGTGGCTGCACTCAAGACCTCTGGTACATATGGAGACGGGCTCTTTTCTTGGTATCTTCATGCTTTTTAGAGAAGTAATGGTTCAGCTCAGGTATTTAACATCATTTTTTTTCAAGGTCATATCTGTGAATAATCAGAGATTTTTTTCCCCCCAATTCTTTCAGGTAAACGGCGATTCAACATCAAGCTTTGGAAAACATTTACGGATTGCTTTAATTGCCTACCTATCGCTGCCATTGTAGATGAGAAAATTTTCTGCTGTCATGGAGGTAAGAATGTCATTTTTGAATTGGTTAAATTAAGCATGTTCAAAGTTATGTCAAACAATGAAAAGGTTGTATTGGTTTCTTTCCACTTAATCTCATACAGAATTTGAAATGTATCATAAATCTCTCTTTGGTAGTATTGTCAAGCAGAAATTGGTGATTTTAATGTGCTAGCTTGCTAGTATTACATTTCATACCTGTTTTGAGTCAGAAATTTGAGCAGTTGCTCACATAACACTGTTCTCTGACACCAACAATTGTGCTCATGGTTTACTTCTCTTGAAATATATAACATGTCCAGTCTCAACACACGCAAAACATATCTAGTTATTTTTAATTTAAACCAAAATGAAGATGGGTTATGATATCATTTTACATCCTGTTTATTCTAAAGTACCTTAAGTATGCATTTGTTTGGTGTTGCTTGTTATTATTAAACCCTATATTTTGGTGGTGCGTGATTATTAAATCCTATATTTTGGTGGTGCTATACAACCAACTTTTACCAGATGCCATTGGCTGTGTGCTGGACATGTGAGAAATCGGTTTTGCTAATAGAAGCCATTCTGATTAGAGAGTGTACATAAGAACATAAGAAGAGCCATGCTGGATCAGGCCAAAGGCCCATCTAGTGTGTTTATTTGTGCGTCTGGGAGCTGAGACTAGATATCTGTCTCCTGAATAATTACCCTGGTTTAAAAGCCTAGATTACACATCTCCATCATGGTTTGTAACCCGTGATGGACTGATATGAATCTGTCCAATCCCCTTTTGAAGGCATCCAGGCCAGATGCCATTTTTCATAGACTTACAACACGCTGGGTGAAAAAATATTTTCTTTTGTCAGTTCTTACTCTCCCAGTCAATTTGAGTGTATTCCCCTAGTTCTGGTATTTTGAGAGAGGGAGAAGAGCTTCCCTCTATTTTGCATTATTTTGTATGTCTCAATCATAGACCTTTTTTAGACTAAAGAGGCCCAATTGTTTTAGCCTTTCTTCATAAGGGAGGTGCCCCAGCCCAGTAATCATTTTAGTCGCTCTCTTCTGCACCTTTTCCAGTTCCACTATGTCTTTCTTGAGATGCGGTGACCAGAATTGTACACACAATACTCCCAGGTGGGGCCTTACTATTGTTTTATATAACGGCATTATAATGTTGGCTGTTTTATTTCCCCTTTTTTGATTAGCATAGAACTGTAGAAATAAATTTATACAAGGAATGATACAGTTCTGTTCCTTTTTTCTATCTTAGTATTTTGGGGTTCCATTTTGTCTAGACATATCCTATTGAAACTGTGTCAATCAAGATGGACGATTTCTTGAGCGTAATTTTTGTTAGGTCCATACCCCAGGGAATTTGTAGAAGAGCATTCGAACAGATCCAATTAAACTGCAGGGATAAACCAATGTATGGCTTATTAATGAAGTGCCATAGAAATGTCAGCTTTGCTGAGAACAAATACATTGCGAGTTTGCTTCCTCATACATTTGTGGTACATATCTGCTGTATGCTTAAACATCAGAGGAAGATGAACACAGTCAGGCTGTATTAACGTGTTTCACTTCCATGTCTTTTGTTTGTTAGTTGTATTGATTACAGTATTTCCCGCTTCATTGTTTTATGGTAGAGAACAATCTATTTTAAAATAATTGGCTTTAGACATAAATTATTAGTGTACAAAATAAAGCAAATACAGTCTTACAAGCTTGGATTGCTATTTTGTATTCAAACAAATATCATCAGTTGATAATCTTTCAGTGTAACTGCTTCTTGAGTTCAAGGACCTTGTTTTGTGGGGCAGGGGTTCCATATCAGAAATAGGCTGCATCTATTTATAGTAGGACTGCTGTATCTATGTAATCAGTACCTGTGGGTTCACTTATCTGCTGCCTAAAAATATTAAATTAAACCCAGAAATACATGTTTCCAAGATATTTTTACCAGAATTGGCCACTAGAGAGAACTACAGACTACTGTGTAATATAGATACAGTTTCTATATCCACATTTTCCGCCATCCACGAGTTGGGGTGGGCATGGGACCAAGCAAGGAACAGTAATATTGTATTCAGATAAAAAGATTTTTGGGATAACAGATCTGTAATCAGATTTGGGGATTGAGAATTTTATAGGCATTTTACAACAAGTAAGTCTTTAGATCCTCATCAAAGAATAAAGCAGCCAAATGGAGATTTCTTTGTACTACTTCTAAGAAACCATGGGCATGTCCATTGTACCTTGCATCTGAATGTTGAAAAAAGAACTGGATGTCTCCTGAAAGCATAGTTTTAAGATAAGCTTAATTTTAAGTTGTCCATTTATAAAGTGTTGGAGATGTTCCTCTCACTCAGAACATATTGCTTTGTTTTAAGACATGTGGTAGGTCTGGCTACCAAGCAGTTGTTGTGATTGGACCCTATAGTGGGGTTTGATTACATACAGAAAGTCATATGACTGGCTGGTTGACTGAAATAGAAACTGGGAGGTAATGGCTATCTAAATTATTTTCATTTACCATCTCCTACAAGCAAAATGAATATTACGTCCCTTAACGTTAACAGGACTGTCTCCGGATCTGCAGTCAATGGAACAGATCAGAAGAATTATGAGACCCACGGATGTTCCTGATACAGGTGAGATCTGCAGAAATGGCTGTGCATTTTAAAGACTTTGAAACCTATCTGTGACATGTAGCAGTAATTATTGTGAGTGTTTCTCTTCATTTGCACTGTGCTTAGAGATCATTCACCTTTCAACTTCTGAGACTGTACATGGAACATTATGAATCTTTAGGATGTAAATAAACTACATAACCATGCTTCTGTTAATGGAAAATCTATATAGGGAAATTATGTATTTTCATCTGAAATCTGTACATTTTTAGGTAGAAGCTGTGTAACTTAACATAGGCTACAGTTGTGCTTTATTAAAATCAGTAAAACAGGAGTGCATTTGGGATATCTAATAAAACATGCCTTGCAAAAAGGATTCATGTGCCTATTATACATTTGGACATAGTTTCTAAGGCCAGTGCATGCTCTCACTCTCTTTTGTAAGGCTTGCTCTGTGACCTGCTATGGTCTGATCCAGACAAGGATGTGCAGGGCTGGGGTGAAAACGACCGTGGAGTATCTTTCACTTTTGGAGCAGATGTAGTCAGCAAATTCTTGAATCGGCACGATTTGGATTTAATTTGTCGAGCTCACCAGGTATGAATATATTGATTTTTAATTCTGGATTTGACTACATATCTTTTAGATTTTGTAATTGCTACATACATGCCAGTGCAGAATGTGATTAAATGCTGGCAAATGGATGAAGCAGTGCAGAGGTGGTTCTTTTGTTACTAATATATTTGTCTGATTGAACCTAAGGAGTCAGTCTATTTCATTATTGTATTATTCCTTGATTTGTTTCCAGATTTCTCTCTGTAGATATCTTCCAGTATTAAGACTCTGGTATTGAAAAATGGTAACAAAAAGCTGGAGACTTAGAGTACACATAGTAATTCCTTTCAATTTGTAGTTAATACTGAATCTTTTCTTTCTTAGGCTTTTATTTTTAAAATTAAAATGTCTTGTGTATCATTGATATTGGGCATGGGTTTTCTGGTTTGCTTTTTTTTTTCCGCTGCAAGTTTAGGAGGAATTTCTTAGCCAGAATTCTGGTTGCTCTAGTCAAAATGTCCACTTCTTTACGAAATTACTTGTCCTCGCTTGTCATTGCTTTCTCTGTAGACAGACATTTAAATATGGAAGTGGTTGCCGTTTTCTAGACTCCATGTGTATGTGTATGTGGTGTGTATGTTTGTAGCAAGTGAGAAAAAGAGATGCCCTCTAAAGGGACTAACAGAGACTACTGTCCCCTTTGCTATTCCCATGGAGCTTAGAAAGCTCCATCCATGTCTATGCTTTAATTGCTGTTTGCAAAGGAAGCCTTGATGATGAACGGGTGAGTCTCCTACAAGGTAGATTTGATCAAATGGATATAAATCACAATTTAAATCATGTTTTCAATTTGAAATATTGGATTTATTTGATTTAAATGGGAAAATGAGTTGTAAAATTTGAATTGTGATTTAAAGCAATTATATATACCCATTTTTTTGCCCTATAGGATGTACTTTTTACCCTTCAAAAGTAAGGGAAAATGTCTGTGCGCTTTATAGGGTGAATACAGCCCCACTGGGTACTTCCACAGGAGGCTCCTTTCACCACGGGGGTGGTGGCTGCCCTTCTCAGATTCAGTAATGGCTGCAGCAGGATGCCAGGAGCTACAAGGAAAGGGAAGCAGCAGCAAATGCAGAAGCTGCTGCGGCCACCAAACAAGGTGCATGGCCAGAGTTCTTTGCGCCTTTGGCACACTGGGCTAGAGGGCTGCGTGGAACCCTTCCTCCTATGCTTTCAGGGCTGTGGGGGGGGCTGCCTTCATGTCGCCTCCACCTTGCGTGAATGCTGTTGCTGCTTCAGATGCTTCGCCAAACTTTCTGCCACCGCCTCCTCCTCCTCCTCCTGCCTAGACCAGCCTAGCCCACCCCCTCCCACGTGACAACAACAACACGGAGGGGAGAGTTCTCTTGGAAGGGGGACTGGAGAAGAGGAGGAGCCTGGCAGGAAAAGGGGAGGAAGGCCGATGTAAAACAAATCTCAGCTCAGAAGCCTTGCTGAGAACACAGCAGCTGCCTTCCCACAGAGAGAGAAAGAGAGAGAGAGAGAGAGAGTAGAAGTGGCCGTTGGGAACAGACTGTGTGTCATTAGGTGCAGAAAGAGTGGCACTAAGTTACCATAGTTGGCAGGGAAGCACATGGTTATCCAATGTGTGAGAATGTACTGGAGAACTGGAAGGTGCCCCAGGGATCCCTTCCCGCCCCTGTCAGGAAGACACAGTGGGGAATCAAACTCCCAACCTCTGGCTAGATGTGTGATTTAATAATTACCGTAACACTTTTGTGAAATAATGATGATGATGATGAGCTTCCTGATTAACATTAGCTAGTCTCTCTCTTGTTAATGACAGTGGTGATGATTCTTAATGCTGCAGTTGACTGCTGTTCACTTTACAAGGTTGAAATACATTATTACTGTATTGTGTTATAGCTTATTAAATGCACAGCCTCCTTTAAAAACTAGGTGCGTCTTATGGTCAGGTGTGTCTTATAGGGCAAAAATATGGTATATTGTTACCCAACATAAATATGATTATAATTCTCTAAAAATTTAACTTCTAGCTGGGGGAATTCCTGTTGTAGGGGGAGGATGAAAATCTTGTGCTTAATTGATGCTATTATTGTTAGCTGAAATGCTTATTCTATAATATACAGTATACAGAAGTATATTTAGCTACACTTATCTTGGCTATGCATTCTCTCACTGACAGGTGGTTGAAGATGGCTATGAATTCTTTGCTAAACGACAGCTGGTTACCCTATTTTCTGCTCCCAACTACTGTGGAGAGTTTGATAATGCGGGTGGCATGATGAGTGTGGATGAAACTCTGATGTGTTCTTTTCAGGTATGCTAAACAAGAATTATATCTGTCTCTTAACATTTTATTGTAAGAGTATAGGACAAGAGGGGTGAGTTCTTGTATTGCACGCATGGAACGTAGGAGGAAAAAATGTTTGAAACATACCAAGATACAGTATACGCTTGCTTTTGTCTCCTTGTTTATATTTTAACATTTGTGATAAATGTTGTGGTTTTTTTCTAATAAAGTACTTGCATCCAATGACTAATTGCCAGGCTACTGCTAGGAAGGTAAATATTTGCTTGAAGTGTAGTGGAAAGGCTTCAAACCAGGGTATGGTTCTTATTGGAGTTTCTCAAATTGGGGAAAACTAACATGGATAAGTTAATGCTGTGGGCTGTTTTGCCTATAATATAATTCATTCACAAGTAGGAATGTGTCTGTGCAAAATACTGGCTTCAAGTTGCTGTTCTCTCCTTTGCAACTATGAGGAAGAAAAAAACTAGAATTCAGTTTTACCTTATTAGATTTTTGGATTACCATTAGATGCAATTAATCTTCTCTACAGTTGATAGAGACCAACATCAACCCTTGGATTGTTTTTATACTTTGTTTAGCTTGTGCGTTTTCTTTTAAGCTAAAACTTTTGAGTCACATACAGGAAACAACCAACAATATGATGCGAAAGAAGTAGATTCTTGTTTATTTCTCCTCTAGAATATTCCTTTTTGGGGATGGTGAGGAGAACATGGAACTCATGTTCTTTTGCATGGACTCATTTCTTCCTGGAAATCCAGCGTGCAGATCAGTTCATTTAGTTCCTCTGAATGGGTTGGATTTAATGTTCCAGGTTCTGTGAAGGTGTTGTACATAGAATCTGTTGCTTCATCTAACCCAGTATTGTTTATTATGATTGACCAAAGTATTTCCAAGAATATTTAACCAGAGATGTTGGATATTAAGCATGGGACTACATCTTACCAATTATGTGCTTACCTATTGACCTGTGTGTGGCATTTCCTTGATTGAGTTGGCAAATCTATTAGAAACAGTATGCCCTATATAAGATACAAGCAACTATAGCCTTCCAGATATTCTGCTTTGCAATTCCTGTAATTCCTCAAGTTGGTTATAGTGGCTAGATTTTAGAGGAGCTGCAGATCAAAAATATTTGAAGGGGCCACATTTGGCAACCCCTCTTTGTACATAATTGTGTTAAATATTTGAACAGGAAGCCAACTGCTGTGTAATGGTATATATATTTATAAATGACACCTCAATGTATTTATATAAGTATATTGTATCTTTAACTTAGTATGAAAATGGCTCAAATAATCAGTAAGGAAGTTAATCTTTGGAGTTGATAATTAATGGAGAAATTCTGAATACCTTTTTATAAGAGAATTCTTCTTCCCCTTAAGATCTTGAAACCATCTGAAAAGAAAGCAAAGTACCAGTATGGTGGACTGAACTCTGGACGCCCGGTCACTCCACCTCGCACAGCTAATCCACCGAAGAAGAGGTGAAGAAAGGAACACCGTGGGGGAAAAACACACACCCAACATCAGATCTATTAAGGACACGACTCCATATATACAGTATATAATAAGTGTGCACTGTAAAACCATCCAGCCATTTGACACCCTCTATGATGTCACATCTTTAACTTAAAGAGACGGGTAAAGGATCTTTAATATTTTCTAGTTGACAGATGTGCAACACTATATTGTAACAAGTATACTATTAACCAACATAGAGTAAAATCAAATCAAAATAAATTCTTTTGGTTTCATATTCACATCACTTCTAAAGTTGACCAACATCCCAATTTAAGCTTGATGTACTAGGTAAATCAGATGAGAGCATGATGTTTCATTTGTGTAATGTGGTCTTTACTGTTGCTTGATTGCTTTTATTTCTATTATTTTGTAGTTGAATGATGGCAAAGTATCTAGTCATGTTCCCTGGCTGAAAATGAATTATGGAAGAGATTTTAGGAGCAGCTCCTGCTGTTCTCTTCCTGGTAATCTTGCTTACTAAACATGTGCCCCTCTTCTGGAGTATAGTGGCTAAAAACAAAACCAGCTCAAGCTCGTGATTTCAGTAACTCACCTTACCCGGACAGCTGTCGGTATTTCTCATGAGAAAAAAAAAACTCCCTGCTTTTTATTGTAGACTGCCACAGAATGATTTTGTGCACTGCACCATTTTAAACTAACATTAAACACACAGTTGCACCCCATTTAACTAACGTAGGATAAGAATGGGTATTATTAGTTGATAACTTGGTTATGTGGTACCTTGCATTAGATTTTATTAGCATGAAACACCTTTTGGCATGCTTAGCTTCCTGATAATGCCATACTTACATAAAAGTGCATTCTGCATAGCTCACCAAACAAGAAGATCCCTCTCTGACAAGCCGTAAGAATCTAGCCCTGTTCCCCCCTGCACTCTGCCCTGTGCTCCAGGAGGGTGTATTTAAATGGATGTTGATAAATGAGCAGTAGATTAACTATGGCTAGTGGTGGTTGGACTGTCTAATATTGCCATGTGAATGTTCTATATGATTGTAAGGCTTATGTCACTAAAGATTATATCTGGATTTTCTTGATCAAAGTTCATATACCATTGTAGAAACTTCTGCTTTGTAGTGCATTATAGTAGCAATAATTTCTGTACATGATCAAGATTTGCAGTATTTCTTTTCCCATTTTCTTTCTTTAAGGGTTCATATTGAAAAAAAGACATGGTGTAAAAATATGTGCAAAGATTGTAAGAGGATAAAAATTGAAAGGCAGAGACTTCATTGGATAATACAAATTTTTATTGAACATTTTCAAATTTGTAGGATTATTTAGGAGGGAAGCTTCTAATTTATACCATAATAATTGTGCAACAGTAAATGTAAAACTCTTTAATACTGTCTTTACAAATGTTAAATTGAAGGTTCCAATAACTTGCATTATATGAAATGGCACATATTTTGCAAGTAACCTGGCAAAGTGAAAAATTCTTTAAAATGACTTTAAGTCTCTTTTCTAACTCCATTTTGTTTTAAACACATGTTAAATGTAGTTTTTTCATTTAGTAAAGTTGTTTAATTGATTTGAAGTCTGACTGGTTATTCTAATTATTGATGAAATAGAAGGGTATGTGTTAGAAGCTATATGGGCAAAAATTTAATATGTAACATGAGTGTTATCTAATACAGTTCTGAAGTGGCAGAATCCAGTTATGAAATTGCAAGAAGTGGCTAGTGCCAAAGCAGCTTTCAAAATGCCCTTGGCCAATGAATGGTTGACTAGCATTAGTACTCCCCAGTGCAATGGCACTGTTTTCTCCACTTCCTGCAAAGGAAAGTACTACTTTTTCCATCACTATATGAAAATAAAGCAGACGGCGATGAGAAGTGTCAAAAATTGAAATGTATTAGCCATATTTTCCTAAAAAGTGGGTGATAGGCTTTGAATTTTGTTCTTTTTTATTTTGTTTGAGGGGCTTCTTTGTTATTGATTTGCTTTTTCTGTAGAGTTCCCTTATTCCAGGTAATAAAGTATTTCAAACCAGTTGTTTTAATGTACACAGATGGGCTTAGATTCTTTTGGAAAACCATAATTACAACACTAGCCATCTTGAAGTACTGCAACACTTTTATATTTATGAATTTGTTGTAATTGGTTGTCTGTCCACTGCCTCACGTGTCCTTTCTTAATGTTGATAAGATACTATATTTTTATTCCAAGAGAAACCAATGAGGATGAGTTCCTACATAATCTGTTATGAAAGAAAGTTGGCTAAACAGTCTTGTACAATGAAGACAAGCTGTTGGATTCCCAGATAAAATCACTCCAGAAGTTGTACAAATGATCTGATTATTTTTTCACATGTATAAATGCACAGAGATTGCTTGAAACCCATCTTTGGTGATACAGAACATCACATTTGAACTCGCCTTGCCAGCTTAGAAGACTATTGAGTTTCAGGAATAATTATTAACCATTTGATTCTGCACTCTATCAAATTTTGAAATTTTTATTTATTTCAGTCTCAGACTCTAATGCATATAATTTTTGAAGAGCTTTTCCCTGGTACAGTGGTAACTCGGTTTGCTAGTATTTCACAAAATGAGCAATTTTAAAAATATTTTTATATACATTGCTTAATGAAATTTTGCTTTGCTTTGTGAATTATGGCCTGGCTCACCTCTTCCTCCTCCTCCTGCCTGGAGGTGGCCTCTGGGGTTCAGTGTGGGCCCAATGATGCCTGGAACAGGCCTCTGGAGCATCCTGTGGGCCTGTGCCGTGCTCAGCGCAGACTGGATGTGACCTCTGGAACTTGCCCCAGTCCTGGCACTGCCCATCCCTGGCCAAAGCAAGCAAGCACAAGAACCTTTATTGGCATAAATTAATGTAAAACAAATGCAAAATGTAAAATAAGAGGTAGGAAATAAATAGGTAAAATGGTTAAAAGATTGGGTTAATAGCAGGCCTTGGCCCCAGACTATTTACTAATATGTAAAACAGTGGCCAAGTATTCAGCCACTGAGGCTGTCAATTCTGGAAGTTGTCCTCAAGAAGACGCTTTGTTACACTCTCCGGGGATCCAGAGAAATTAGAAATATAAGGGGTCAGAAAGCGAAGGCAAAGGTTGTGGTGGGAGGGGCAGGAGAGAAGGATAAGAGAGGTTGAGTCGGGTTCCAGTAAACATAGTTTACAGAGTCTATTCTCTAATGGAACGTTGTAGTATCTTCCTGAACTGCTGAGGGAAGGATGTTCAATCTAGCGAGCATAAAGGCGCGACGCAGACAAGGATTAATGAGATGTTTCATGTAATTTGCTCCTGGTCCTGGAGTTGGCATCAAACCATAAAAGTGAGGACAACACGTTGGATTGAGCCCTGATTAAATGGTTTGGCACTCTATATCCCAGATTCTTTGACATGATTTTGAGGATTTGGGATTCTTCGCAATTCATTAGGGAGTCTAGGTTGCTTCCAATACGATGAATTTTGGACTGGATAAATTGATACCATTTTGAAACATAAGGGTCTCTTAATAGTTTGTATTAGACATGGGCACGACTTGGCAAAATTCTCGTTTCCGTTTTCGTTCCTCGTTTCCGTTACGCAACGGAAACGGAAATGACAATTAAGCCGTCAGAACTCGAACTCGAACCGATAAATGATAAATTGGGTCTGATTTGTCGTCGTTCATGGCATCGCGCGATGCCAAGCGGCACAGAAAAAAAGGTTTTAAAATTAAAAAAAATCCCGATTCCCGGCCAAAAAAGCAGGTAAAAATATGCCTGGCTGAGGGCACCTACCAGAGGGGTGTTTTCTTGGGGGGGGGTCCCCGGCCTCCCCCCCTCTCCTGTCCTGGGCTGCTGGACCTGGTACCAGGCTGGGGGGCCATCAGTCTCGTCGTCTCCATTTGCCATGTGGTGCGGGGGGATCCAAAATGGCGACCGCAATTTTTTTTTTTAAATCGTGGTCCAAAAACCCACCAAAGCACCACAGAAACATGCGAAAATTAGCTATTTTAAATGCTTGAATTTTTACAGTAGCAGCAGTGGGTTTTTCTAGCAATAAAACGTCTCCATTGGTTTTATTTTATTTTAATTTTTTTACTCCTGCGCAATGATGGGCTGGCCATGGGATGGGACCATGCAAATTTTTGGACCCATTCTACCAATCGCATGGCCAGGTTTTGACTGACACTTCTGGATGTGCCAGAGGGCATAAAAAGGCGAGGCACTCCCAGAACAGTCGCAGTCCGGGCTTGGATGAGGGTGGAGGAGGGCTATGTGTAGCTGGCTGCTGTGCTAGTTTCGATTTCGCGGAGCCTTTAGATTTTTCAGTTAGGCAGGCAGGGAGGGAATTGATTCAATTGAATTTTTAGGAAATAACTCCTTTCATTCCCTGTCTGCTGCGGGGAAAAGCAACACAGTTTATTCTTTTTTATTCTCCTGCAGTTTTATTGTGAGGATTTCTTTTCTGATATTGCTTCAAAGGGTAGGTTTGACTGGGAGGGGAGGTGTGGATTTATTTTAAAAATATATATTTATATACTACCATTTATTTTCTATTTTCCAAAGTTCATTTGCTTGGTGGCAAGCCAAGGTCCTTTCATACCCTGTGGGGGGGAATAGCAAGTCTAGCAGTTTGTTCTTTTTTATTCTCCTGTTTATGAGGATTTCTTTTCTGATATTGCTTCAAAGGGGAGGTTTGACTGGGAGGCGAGGTGTGGATTTATTTTAAAAATATATACTAGTATATTTTAGATTTCCCCAACCACTCAAACATTTGTTGGCAAGCCAAGGGCACCTCTATCTAGTGGAGAATATTTTACATTTTAGAAATACATTACAATATTATTTATGTACTTTACTTTTACTTACATTGTTTGTTTCCTAAACTTCTTGTGAGGACACTGCAGTTCAACAACACAGGCCCATTCTGATATCAGCCTTATTAACAGACTTGGGGTTTCCATCCAACTCCAACACTGTTTACTTTGTTTGTTTATCATTGTACAATACATTCATTTACAAGGCACACCTTTTGCTTGGGCACTGCCCTCTGAGTCTGAGATCTGCCTTTCTTCCAGACTTGGGGTTCCATCTCCAGTTTACTTTGTTTACTTGTCCTTATTATATTACTGTACAACACAGTGCCAGCCTGGCACAAACTACTCCTGTACTAGTGTGCTTGCTTGTTCATTTATTTACAAGGGACACCTTTTGCGTGGGCACTGCCCTCTGAGATCAGCCTTTCTTCCAGACTTGGGGTTCCAGCTCCAGTTTACTTGGTTTACTTGTCCTTTATATTACTGCTGTACAACACGACACACTGTGCCAGCCTGGCACAAACTACTTCTGTACTAGTATACTTGCTCAATCTCATTCATTTATTTACAAGGCACACCTTTTGCTTGGGCACTGCCCTCTCTAACCACTAGATGACCAGGGTTGCATTGGCTTAATTGCTTGGCTTTACAGTGTGAAGCCAGGACCTTGGAGATGGGGGGGGCATTGAGAGGAGTAGACCCTCATCCAGATTTGGGGAGGAACGGAATGTCTGTGTCTCCTGCTGCCTCTGAGAGGTGGAGGGGAGATGGGATGGATAAAAGCTTCAAAACAAAACAACAAAAAAGTATAACAGGTACGGCAGCCAGACCAAGTAGGGTGGCCGGCCGGTTCAGCATTGACCAAGAGAAAAAAAAAATATTGCATTCTGCCCACTTTGTTTGCTTTATTGCATAGGATGCATGCAGTCTTGTGCAGCAAGTCCATCACCCAGTTTAAAGTGTTTTCCGCTTGCTCTGGGTCACTGCGGGACCAGCAGCCACCGCCTGCGCGCCCGCCCCTCCCCCCTGCCGCTGTCGCCGCCCGCCCATGCCCCCCCGCCCACCGCCCGCCCGCACCTCCCCGCACCCCGCCCGCCGCCTAGGGCGCAAAAACACCTAGCAGCGGCCCTGATTGCGGGACGCCACTCACTGGGATGTCAAATCGCGCGAAATCGCGGTGGTAATGACAAACGACACGATGAAACGACAAATTTTTAAATTTTTTTGCGAAAAACGGAAACGACCTGAAACGGACCCATCCCGACAAACAACTCGGAAAAAAAAATTCTGGTCGTGCCCATCTCTAGTTCGTATACAAGGGAGTTGGAGTCAGGGTGAAAATGAACACATAGCCAAAACTTAATAGTAACTGTCCAAGAAAATGTTGATGGCAAATGGAGTCCCAGTTTGTTAGCAATGGTATAAAGATTGATCATATTTGGAACACCTAAGATGCGACAAAAGAAGGTGGCAGCAGTCCGGTCGATTTCAGAGTTGACAGCTGAAATCCAGATTGGGATCCCATATAAAAGCTGGTTTATAATTTTCTCCTGAAAAATCTGGAGGGCAGCAGGAACGTATTGGTTCCCGGTGTGGAAATGGAACCGAGAGATAGCAGATAGATGGTTATTCATAGCTGATATAGCAGCCCTCCGATGAAGAGACCAGGAGAGCTGATGGTGGAACCCAGAGTATCTGAAGGTTCTCACTTGTTCAACAGGTTTCCCGTCAACTTTCCAGGAAAGAAGTTTCCATGATTTGGAGAATATCAAGATTTTAGACTTTTCGGTGTTTATAGTCAGATCATTCCTAGAACAAAATTCTCCATAGGAATGGAAATGGTCCCTAGAATGGATCAGGTAAGTTTCCATTATTTCCTGTGGGGTAAATTTGCTTTGATATACAAGTATTGTGGTTTACGAGCATGCTTCCGGAACAGATTGTGCTCATAAACCAAGGTACCACTAGTTTCATGTACTGTATACATGAAGTCAATTACTACTGTCATGATTTTAAAGTGATATAGCAAATGCCCATATTATTTTATTAAGTCTGAGACTTACTGATAGCCACTTAGTACACTGGACTCTTGTATAACAAACAGTTTGTATAACATAAAATCTGTACAACATAAAAAATTCCAGAGATAGGGGAAATTTGCTTAACATAATTGTCTATGGGGCGAATCTGTACAACATTAAAATATTTGCAATTAGGGATTACTCTGTTTCCTATGGGAAATTTGTATAAAGGAAAATTTGCTTAACATAATTTCATTTGGAACAAATTCCTTTATACACGGTATCACTGTATTTGAGAATTGAATTTAGATGAGCTTTCCATTCTGATGCCCTCCAAATGTTTTGGGCTGATTCTCATGAGCTTGAGCTAACAATTTCAGGAATGAGGTGTCATGGTAATTGAAGTTCAGATTATCTGGAGGACACCAAGTTATGCGAGTCTAGTTTAGACAGTTATAAAATCAGGAAGGTAAGGATAATGTGTTCCTGTTTAGAGCTGGTGCATCCATGTAAAATGCATGCTTATTTAGAAGAATCCCATGCCACTTAGAAGTGTTTCACTGCTTTGGATATCCAACTCAGAAAACTTGCAGATGAATGCCTGTTGGAAGGACAGTGGTTCCACATTTTGGGGGGGGGGGCTAAAACTGATGTGCAGATTAATTTTTCTCACCTGAATTTTGATGAAAAAAAATCTTTCACCTTTCCCTTCTACTAGAAAGGGTATTATAGGTTTTCAATGTTTGAGATTTTAAAATTGACTAGATTTCTTTCCTAGATAGTTTTCAGTCTCTAGGTGCTTAAGTCATTTCGACTTTGACTATTGTAGTTTTCTCCTTTCTAGCCTGTTTCATATGCAGTCATCATTTCTTGGTCTCCCATGTCAACCAAATGTAGCTGTCAGTTTACATGATGTGTGACACTCATCCTTACAATGATATCTCAACTTTCTGTCTCCCGAGTCCAGCAAACACTTTATAGACAAACATGCTGGGTAAAAACAGGCAAGAATCCAGATATCCTCTTATACACACCTAAACTGCTATACAGTTGCAAGAAAAACTATGCGAACCTTTTGGAATTTCATGGTGTTCTGTATTAATGTGTCACACAGTGGGATTAGATTTTCCTCTAAGTGTATTGACAAATATAATGTGCTTAAAATAATAACAAAGAAATTCTGATCTTTCATGTATTTAACACACTCATTCAAAATTCAGAATGCATGTGGGAAAAGTAAGTGAACCCCTGGAATTAATAATTGGTTCACCACCACCTCAACCAGGCATTTCCTATTGCTGTGGCTCAGAACCTGTGCATTGTTCAGGAGGAATTTTATCCCATTCATCCTGGAAGAACTGCTTTAGCTCTGTCGTATTCTTTGGACATCACATGTGTATGGCTCTCTTCAAGTCATTCCATAGCATCTCCCTTGGCTTGAGGCGTGGGCTCTGACTTGGCCACTGCAAAAGTTAGATTTTTTTTCTGGTGGACTTCCTCTAAATCCAAAGGAAGTGCTTTGGTCTTTGTCCTGTTCCATCATTCAACTTCTGCAGAGTTTCAGCTGGTATGTAGACATTCTCACATTATCCTGAAGAATATTTTGATACATTTGGGAATCCATGTTCTCCATGACTGCAAGCTGGCCAGGCCCCGATGCAACAAAGCAGGCCCAAATCATGATGCTTCCTCCACCATACTTGACAGTTGGGATGATATTTTCATTATGATATGCCGTGTCCTATTTACGCTAGTGGTGCTGCATATTCTTTTCAAATACAGTAGGACCCCCGTATCCACTGATTCATTATCCACTGATTCAGTTATCCACGGTTGGCAGAGGAAAAAAAATATTTTTTTTTCAGCAGCCACAAAGCAAGCTGTTGATACAAACAGCAGCTGTAAAGCAAGCTATTATCACAAATAGCATCTGTAAAGCAAGCTACTATCACAAACAGCGGCCATAAAGCAAGCTACTGTCTTAGAACAGCAGCCATAAAGCAAGCTACTGTCAGGAAACAGCAGTTTCGGGGGTTTCATTATGCACAGAAAGGCCTGGAACCAATCCCCAGCGGATACCAGGGTCCTACTGTAGTTCAATATTTGTTTCAACAGTCCACAAAATATTTTGCCAGTACTGCTGAGGAGAGACTGCTCGTTTGCAAACTTCAGGCATGCAGCAGTGTTCTTAGCAAGGAGCTGCTTTGTTTAGGTTATCCTGCCATAGACACCCTGCTTGTTCAATGTTTTACATACTGTAGAGACTCATGAACAGATGTTGGCCAGTTCCAACGATGCCTTCAAATCTTTGAATGCCACTTGGGGCTGTTTCTTTACCTCATTGGTGAGTGTTGTGCTCTTTGGGTCATTTTGACTGAGCACCCACTTCTTGGTAGGGTAGCCAAAGTCCCAAAGTGTCTCTATTTGTAGATCATTTGCCTAACTAGGCTGGTGAATTTCTCAAGTCTTTGAAATCACTTTGTAACCCTTTTCAGCTTTATGTACAGTATATCACAGAAGTGAGTTACCCTTATATTTTGTAAATATTTTAGTATGTCTTTTCATTTGACAACAATGATGAAATGACACTTGGCTACAATGTAAAGCTGTGAGTATACAGCTTGTATAACAGTGTGCTGTCCCCTCAAAATAACGCAACACGCAGCCATTAATCTCTAAACTGCTGGCATCAAAAGTGAGTACACCCCTAAGTGACAATGTCCAAATTGGGCACAAAGTCAATATTTTGTGTAGTCACCATTATTTTTCAACACTGCCCTCTTGAGCATAGAGTTCACCAGAGCTTCACAGGTTGCCACCGGAGTCCTCTTCCACTCCTCCATGATGACATCGCAATGCTGGTGGATGTAAAGAGACCTTGTGCACCTCCACCTTCCATTTCAGAATGTCCCACAGACATCATTCGCCAGTCCATCACCTTTGCCATCATCTTCGTTAGCAAGGCTGTGGTCATTTTGGAGATGTTGGAGTTATGTTGAAATACTACCCTGTGGCCCAGTCTCCGAAGGGAGGGGATCATGCTCTGCTTCAGTTTGTCACAGTACATGTTGGCATTCATGGTTCCCTCAATGAACTATAGCTCCCCAGTGCTAGCAGCACTCATGTAGCCCCAGACCATGACACTCCCACCACCATGCTTGATTGTAGGCACGATACACTCCTCACCTGGTTGCCACCACACACGCTTGACACCATGTGAACCAAATAAATGTTATCTTGGTCTCATTGGACCATAGGACATAGTTCCAATAATCTGTGTCTTTAGTCTGCTTCTCTGCAGCAAACCGTATGTGGGCTTTCTTGTGCATCATCTTTGGAAGAGGCTTCCTTCTGGGACGACAGTCCTGCAGACCAATTTGATGCATTGTGCGGCATATGGTCTGAGCACTGATGGGCTGACCTCACCCACCCTTTCAACCTCTGCAGCAATGCTGGCAGCATGCATAGGTCTATTTCCCCAAGGTAACCTCTGGATATGACCCTGAGCACAGGCACTCAAGGCCTGCTCTGAGTGGAACGTGTCTTGTTAAACTGCTGTATGGTCTTGGCCACTGTGCTGCAGTTCAGTTTCAGGGTTTTGGCAATCTGCTTATAGCGTAGGACATTGGTGGCAAACCTCCGGCACTCCAGATATTTTGGACCATAGCTCCCAGAATTCCTAGTCTGTATTGCCAGTGACAAAGGACTGGGAGTTGTGATCCAAAACATCTGGAGTACCAAAGGATCACCACCACTGGTCTAGGTCATGTTTATGTAGAGTCGCAATTTATTTTTTCAGATCCACAGATAGTTCATTGTCATGAGGTGCCATGTGGAACTTCCAAGTGACTAATACAAGAGTGAGAGTGATAACACCAAATGTGAGAGTGAGAGCAATAACACCTCCTCCCGCTTCACACTTGAGACCTTGTGACATGGTTCTCATGACACTTGGGCCCAATTTGGATATCGTCACTTCGGGGTGTACTCACTTTTGTTGCCAGCGGTTTAGACATTAATAGCTGTTTGTTGCATTATTCTGAGGGGAAGCACATTTACACTATTATACAAGCTATATACTCACTGCTTTGCATTGTAGCCAATGTCTTTTCTTCAGTGTTTTCACATGAAAAGATTATACTAAAATATTTACGCAATTTGAGGGGGTGTACTCCCGTGATATACTGTAAATCCACATTCCTTGATTGTAGATCATCTGGAAGCTCACTTTGGCAAGGCATGGCTCACATAAATGTATTCTTGTGTGGAGCAAATTAAAAATGTTTGATTGGTTTTTATCAGTCAATATACTAACTAGTCCACACCTCAAAACAAATTTTCTTAACAAGACCTCAGGTATGCTAACACCTGACTCCAATTGGCTTTTTTGAGCTCAACTCGAGGATTCACTTACTTTTCACACTGAAGGAAAGATCAGAATTTTGTCTGTGTTATTATTTTAGGCACATTATATTTATCGGTGCACCTGATTTTGATGAAGATCCAATCACACTGTATGACACGTTAATGCAGAAGACCATGAAACTCCAAAAGGTTCACATACTTTTTCTTGCAACTGTCTACAGGAATCTTCTGATATTTGCTTCTGGCTCCATGCTGTGCCTGATACTTGTCAGTAGCAGTAGAATAGTATTAGCTGACGCCTCCAGGGCTTTGGTCCGCTGCAGGCTGGTGACTTCCCCTTCCAATCTTTGCCCGTTTTGGCTTATTAAGATCGCCGGAGGGAGCATGCCAGAGTGGGCCGCCACCATCACCAACGCTTCCTTCAGGGATGGTATTCTTCCTAGCTGATTGAAGAAACCTGACTTGGCATCAGACAATATGGGTAATTATCATCCGATTGCCAATGTTCCCTTCATGGGCAAGGTGGTGGTGCGGATCGCCGACGACCGACTCCAGTCACTCCTGGAGAAAGATCATGTCCTGGATCCTTTCCAATCCAGGTTCAAGCCACTTCAGGGAACTGAGACTGCCCTGGTTGCTTTGCAGGATGACCTCTTGAGGGGGGCTGACAAGGGCTGTGCTACCTTGTTGGTCCTTCTCGATTTGTCAGTGGCCTTTGATACTGATGACCACGGTATCCTCCTGGGCAGGCTCTCTCAGGTAGGGATCCGGGGTCTAGCCTTGTGCTGGCTCCGCTTCTCGGGGGCTGTGCCCAGCAAGTAATTGTTCTCTCTCTGGTCACTCTTGTGGGGTGCCTCAGGGGTTGGCAATGTCCCCCATGCTCTAACATTTATATGAATCCACTGGCTGAGGTCATCCGGAGATATGGATCTTGCTGTCATCAGGATGCTGATCACACACTGCTCTATATCTCCTTTTCTACCTCTGCAATGGAGGTGCTCCAGACCCTTGATCGCTGCCTGGATGATGGGTTGGAATAGACCAGGTCTAACAGGCTCAAACTTAACCCCAAGAAGACTAAGGTTCTGTTCTTTTTTGGGGGGTGGATGAGTATGGTGGTCCTTTTCCCAGTCTCGGGGTTTCAACCCTCCCACTGGTTGATAGAGGTAGGAGTCTGGGCGTTGTTCTGGATCTGGCATTGTCCCTGGTGACTGCTGTGTCCAAGTGGGCCTTCTACCAGCTTAGGCTCATTGCCCAGATTCGCTCATACCTTGATGGAAACTTCCTGCAGACAATTGTGCAAGCACTGGTCATCAAGGATTGTTTACTGCTATACTCTCTACATGGGGCTTCCCTTGATCCTTGTCCAGCGACTGCAGCAGGTGCAGAATGTGGCGGCCAGATTGGTGGTTGGTGCAGGTCACTCAGACCATATCACGCCAATTCTGGCCCACCTGCACTGGCTACCCGTTGCCTCCTAGATAAGGTTCAAGGTATTGGTTTTGGTTTATAAAATCCTCCTTGGCTTGGGGCCTGAGTATCTGGCAGAACAGATCTCCCAAAGGTCAGTGAGGACCCAACCCATCAGAGCATCATTGGTGCTTTCGCTCCATGTGGCCACCCCCCAGGAGGCCCATAAGGTTGTTATTCATAACCGGGCCTTCTCAGTGGCTGGTCCTGCGATGTGGAACAAGTTACCTTCCGAAATGCGCCAAATAGAGTCCCTAACAGCCTTTAAAAGAATTAAAGACCTTGCTTTTTAGGGAAGCATTTGGTGATTGGTAATGTAATGTTCTGTTGCCCTGTTTTGTTGTACCTTTCTTGCCACCCTTCAGTTTTGCCTCTTGCCAGGCTTTTTATTCCATTGTGTGTTTGCTGTTATGTCATGGCTGCTTATTGTTTCATTTGCTCTTAATTGTCTTCTATTTATTTGCTTTTCATGTGAACCGCCCAGAGTCCCTGCAGGGAAATCGGGCAGTCTAGAAATGAAATGAAATGAAATAAATAAATAAATAAATAAATAAATAAATAAATAAATAAATAAATAAATAAATAAATAAAAATATTAAATAATACAAGACATAAAACACATTTGAAAAATTATACAACTGCTGTATGTCTTCACGCCGCTACTATTGAGAAAAGAAGAAATGTTAGTTATTTAACTAACTGTATTTCTCATTTTCCTTGGTAGCAGTAGCAAAGAAAGTTACATACCAGATCAATTTATGTGCCTGTATCAGTAAATCAAGGCTACTGTAGCTTATTAAAATGTGGAGTTATAAAACACAGTGTGTGGGGGATTTTCACCTTCAGGTCAACCATAAATGCAAATTTGCTGGAATTATGGAATGTCCTAGTACATTGTGTCCTAATACGTAGTATCCAGTGAATTCAAGTGTTGCTCTGTCAATGCTTTTTCAAGATGCACAAACTAGATTTGTGAAACAATTCACATCTTCACGTACTGTATATAAACTGAATTTGAACCTCTTGTTAAACTAGCTTCATCTATTTATCTTATCTGATATAGGGCTTACCATGGGAAATAAGGAGTCCTAAAAGTCTTAATGCTTATGCAAAAGCATTTTGACTTTGGTTTGGATTCTGACAATAGCAGGATCAAGTCCAATTTACTTCCATTGCTTGATTTTAACACTTTTTGTGGACAAGGCTGTTGATAAGGAGTTAACTTGAGATGCTTCAATGAAATCTGTAGTCAGTTAAGCTTATAGAATTGGACCAGTTGTATCGTGTAAGTTAATGAAGCATTTGTTTTCAAATAGAGTTTGCTCTAAGTATTGCTTTAAATGGGTGACTTTCCTAGGTAGGTAGCAGTTCCAACTATCCACAGCCTCCTGTATAGTGTGCATGTGTATGTTGAGAATAGCTATATGTGCTGTTCTGTACATTCTGCAACCTTTTTATGGAGAAAGGCAGGGTATAGATATTTAAAATAAATTAATGAAATAACCATTTTATACAAATATTACCTCTGTAGAAAAATAGAGGGAGAGATGTATGGCCCCTTACACAATAAAAGTTCAGGAGATGTGATACCTTAGACCGCTAAAATCAAAAATTCAGCACCATAGCTTCTGTGATTTTTAAAAAATCACTTTTTCAAGCATGCATCAAAATCTTGTGGAGAGTGCAGAAAAGTTATAAATTAACATTCCCAAAATTTCAGAGCAGAAAACCCTGTCAGGCATATATCTTAAGCCAGAGTCGGAACTTGAAGGTACCACGTGTTTGGAACTTTCCACTCAGTAGCTGGCTGAAGTCAGTAATTCAAGTACAGTTATGTGGCTGTAGAACCAGGGGGAGAAGTTTTATTCTCCACTGTGCCTCATGTGAAGTAGAGCCAGCCTGTATGGCTTTGGGCCAGCTGCACATTGCCAGATCATAAGGGTAAACCACTTCTAAGTATTCTCTACCTGGATAACCCTTAAAGGGGTTTGCCATAAGTCAAAATTGTTGTATTTTTTTCCCTGCCACCCTTTAGTTTTTGTATGCTATTGTGTCTTTAGGCATATGTGTTTGTTGCTTATTGATTTTTGTTCTTAATTGTTTATTATTTATTTGGCTTTTGTGTGAAGGGACCGGCCAGAGTCCCTTCTGGGAAACTGAGCGGTCTGGAGATGCATAAATAAATAAATAAATAAATAAATAAATAAATAAATAAATAAATAAATAAAATTGACCAGACAGCAACAATCATTATTATTAGGAGAGGAGGCTGTTTCTGAATGCACCCCTTCCTCCCACCCATATTACCTACCTGCTTTGGAAATCAAGTTTCCTTTTTGCCTGAGGCCGGGAGCAAGGGATAGACTGCACAGAAACTAAAGCCATCCCTATTACAAAGTTCAGATATATTTTGGTTAACTCACTAGACCAGGGGTCCTCAACCTAAGGCCCCGGGGCCGGATGCGGCCCCCCAAGGTCCTGAATCCGGCCCCTGGGACCAATTGCAACCCCCCACCTACCCCCTGTTTTGTGAGCAAGCCAAGCTGCTGTTGGACTGGGATCCGGCCCCCAGTGGTGTCTGGGTGGTGGTGGACCGGCCCGCTGGTTGAAAACTTTGAGGACCCCTGCACTAGACAGTAAAAACCAATGAAAGCCAAATTACTACCAAATTAACTTTACCTGGTGAGTTTGCACCTCTGTACTAAAAATGTTGATGTTTCAAGAAACAACGAGCTGGACAGTTGATCAGAAACATGCACTCTTCACATGCCATCATGCCCAGTTTGGGCTACAAAAAAACTGAAAGTTGCAAGAATTGACACAAAAATTGAATCTTACAGATGTAAAAACTGAGACTGTGTAACATTGGTTTTCTCAGTAAAACATGATCCTATGCTCAGGTCACACTGGCTGTCAAATAATTATTCATCTCCTAAGTTATTTCCCCACAAAATACAAATAAGCTACACAGTTAAAAAAAAAGATACAAGTGCAACTTGAATAAAGATACAGTACAAGGGAACATATTTAGCCAACAAAAGAAGAAAAATGTATTGTAATGTATTTAGGTGACCAATGCTAACTAAAAATCCAGCTGAATGTGCTGATGATGGATATAAATTAAGTTACCTTTGTTAAAGGGCAAATACATGCTTGTTATCTATGGATAGCCAATGGACTACCCTGCTGCAGAGCAGAGACACAGGTAAAATAATCTGTACTGTTAAACGGCAAGGCAAAGAAGGAGGGAAGCCATTAGATACAGCAAGGGGTAAAAAGACTTGCTGGTGATCAGCACTTGACTCGATGCATGGGAGATTCTCCATAAACTTCATTGGAGTCCTTAGTTAGCGAGGTAGAACTACTGGGCTGGGGCACTGTGATGCATCTGGACGTTGTTTTACCAAACATTTGTATAGTCCTGCATCATAATGAGGCAGACCATTGGTCCAACTAGCTCGACTGTCAACTCTGACTGGTAGCATCTGTCCAAATTTTCAGACAGGATTATTTTCTTTCCCTGCAGGGGATCCCATGTGTTCCCTGGTAGTCTTCACTTCAAAAACGACCCAGGCCTGGCAATGAGTCTAGGTGTGATTGGGCAGTAATCCCATGTGCCACAGGTTCCCAGTACATAGAGTGATCCTATGATAGCAAAGCTATGCTGAAAACAAGGTAAAGGTAAAGGTCCCCCCCGCACATGCATGCTAGTTGTGTCCAACTCTAGGGGCAGTGCTAATTTCCCTTTCCAAGCCAAAGAGCCAGTGTTGCGCAAGTCTGTGACTATGTGGCAGCATGGCTGAAAGCATTTCTGTGCACAGAACACTGTTTTTACCTTCCCGCTTTTTACGGTGGTGCCTGTTTATCTACTTGCATTTAGAGTACATGCTTTTGAACTGCTAGGTTGGCAGGAGTTGGGGTTTAACAACAGGAGCGCACTCCGCTGTGTGGCACCTGGGATTCGAAACTGCCGAGCTGTCAACTTTGCAGCTGACATTTCAGCACTCTAGTTGGCTGAGCCACAACACCAAGGGGAACTGCAAAATCAGACTTTCAGGTCTATCTAGTTTTGTCTAGTGTCACACTAAGGCATTTTTTTCTGGCAAGATGACATTACTGCATTTCATATCGAAACCCCTATGAATTGGTACTGTAGTCAAATTGTGTTTCACTACAGACAGTGGAAAAGTATGCTCCACTGCAGAAGTTTAGGGAAGAGGACATGTTTTGGGGCATACATGGTTCTCCCCCACAGCACCAAAGTATGTTAGTTGCCACACCGGTCCTGTTTCCTTCTCTGTCCTACGATCACCTCTCTTTCAATTTTCACTCTTGTTGGCTCCTTCTCTGCTCCTGCATCTTTCATTGTGTTCTCTTTTCTCCTTCCACCCTCTGTCATCTCCTCTGTTTTTATACTTTGTGACATCAGTGAGTTCTATCAGGAAATACCAGGGATGGAATGTAGATCCTTTTCCAGTAAACTCATGTCCTCTCTTACTGTGCCAGGGACTCCCCCCCTCTCTCTTTTTTTAATTTTATTCCTTGCATACCTTTGTTCTGCATCTGGTTTTATGATTATATTGTGAAGTGCCTCAGAAATTGTGATAGTATATAATTATAAATAATTAACCTGGAAATGTCTTTAGAAAAAAATACTAACATCCATGTGAGGATTCACTTGCACACCCAACGTCTTTCCTTTCTCTTTGCAATAAAGGACTCTTGTTTGATTCAAATACAGGCTGTTTATTCTCTGTGTCATCAAGAAACCACAATGGCTTCATTTTAACTTCTTTAGCAGGTGCTAATTCAACTGGGGTTAGGAAAGGGTTGTTAGTACCTTCAGTCAAAGTGACAACATTCAAAGGGTTTAAACAAAAACTTAAATCCAGGAGTGACCCAGTCCACAGAGTTCTTGAGGGTTCCGGAGCTGTCAAGGGGCTTCTTTGGGACGTTGCTCCACCTCCTCTCCAGGTTCCATCCACGACTCCCAAAATGCATTCTTTATACTCCCCTTGGGTAAATTTTCTCTCTGATTCCAGTCTTATCCCCCTTCCTAAAGGGCTGTGGTTGTCCCCCCTTTCATATTCTACTTTTTTTTTGTATTCTCTTTTCTTGCTCTATCTATGCCTTTATTTCTCTTACTATCTTTCTATATTCCCAGGCTTCTCTCTCTCCCCAGTAAGAACACTCCTCTGTAAGGGTTCTTCTTCTCCTTCTCCTTTCTGCCTCTGCCTTGGGCATCATCAAGCGCTCCCATTTGTGAGCATCAGGGGTTCTCCTTCCAAACCCACTCCCAATCTGGTGGCAATATTCTATTGTCCTTTATATAACCTTTATATCACCCCTTGTCCATTTCCTCCTGCCCCTTTCTTCTCTCCAATCAGGGGTTCCTCCTCTTGTTTCCTTCATCTCCCTTTCCTTTTCCTTAACCACCCTTGCTTGTTCCTTTCCCTGTTTCACCCCATTCTTGGTGCAACTCCCCCCCCCACAGGGTGTAACTGTCCATGGGAGGGGCAGACGGCACTCAGGGCGAAGCGCTTCTTTTCCGCCCATCACTCCACAATCTACGTCAGCACAAGCCACATAATTAATAAATTTCAGTCTAACCAGTATTTGCTGTTTCAGCTGTGCAAATAGCTGAGCCAGCAAGAGTTGGCACCAACTTTGACAGTGATCAACTACTGCCCCCTGGTGCCCAGCTAATTGTGTCAAGTCCCCAGATGGTTTTTGTTTGGTCTGTGTGTGTGTGTGTGTGTTGTGTCATTACAGTTGTGACCGACTCTCCGTGACTCCATGTCCATGAAGTTTTATTGGCAGTAACTGGAGTGGCTTGCCAGTTCCTACTCCAGGCGCCTACAGCACCTGGTATTTACTCAACTGCATAAGCTTTCTAGGAACTCGTTAGGTGTATGTTGGGAAGATACACACATTACAGTGGTTTTTTTTTAAATGCTGGGCATGCTACTTCAAAATACAGACTATTTGAGGGATTGGACTATTTGTGCAATTGTGAGGGAACGTAGCGCTGTTTCCAGTATTCAAATGTTCGCCTTGCTTTGACTTGTCTTAGGCTGATACTTCACGTCCCTCTCGCTGCAGTTCCCGGCCCCGCTGGAGACCGGTTCGAAGGAACGTAACCTCACGTCCTTGTGGGGTCAATCCGAGTTCGAAGGAATGTAACGTCACGTCCTTGTGGGGTCAATTCGAGTTCACCCCGACCACGCCTCCTGAACTGCGCTCCAAGTGGGGTGAGAGATTCTCGTCCTGGAGCTCCGGAATCTTTTCAATCCACTTCTCGATCCGTGTTGAAAACCGATTTCAACATGGAGGCAAGTTCACCTCGGCTCGAGGAAGGACGTGAAGTAACCACCTTATTGTTAAATATGCCAATAAAGGTTCTTGCTTTCTTGCTTGCAGGCTATTTGCAAAGAACTAGTTAGTCGTATTAAGGGGGAAATGAGACTCATCAAACGGAAATTCAGGCTTAGGTAGGTGATGCTGAAAGATCCCTGGGGAAATACTGTATTTTATCTGAAAAAGCTTTGTGGCACAGAGGTTAAACAGCTGTACTGCAGCCAAAACTGTGGGATTCAATATGGGGTTCAATCCTGGGTAGCCGGCTCTTGGCTTATTCTCTGGACTTTGGTAAAAAGAATACCCAGCTCATGGGGGTGGGGAGGTGGGGGGATGTATAGCCTTCATAATTAAATTGTAAACTGCCCAGAGAGTTTATTAAGCACTGTGGGGTCATATAAAAGCAGCACACTTTGCTTTAGTATGCTTTGATATAACAAAACACTAAAAAGATGGCAACAGTAAACTGAAGAACACAAAAGAGATGGGGGACATATTGCTTCAAAGAAGAATCTATGGATGAACAACCCGAAATGAAAGCTGAAATAAGTTGGAATAAATCATTCACCAGCAATACAGAACTATTTCAAGCAGCAAAGACTGACTCTATAAAAATCCTAATAAGAATATATCAACAAGCATGCAGACATAGGAGATCGTATTGTGAATATATATATTGCTACTGGGGTGTACAAAAAAAATCTTAAAAAGAAATCAAAGTGCTTTATAGACTAGAGTGAAGCTATTGACTGCACAGACCACAAAAAGCTATGAAAGGTTTCAAAAGAAATCAAGGTGTCCAATATTTGATTATCTCAATGTGTAACCTATCCTCTACACAACAGTCTACCAATGAATCAGAATATGGGGGGGGGGGGGAGAATTTAGCAAAAGTATCAGCCAAGGGTTTATTTAATTTTGTTGGCTTATTTTATGTGCAGAACAAATGATAGGAAAAGTTGGATTTGATTTAGATGCAGGAGTTAAAACTGGTGAAAGAAGTTTGAGATATGCAGCTGGCATGCTGTTACTCACAGAACATAGCAATGACTTGAAATAACCATAGAGGGAGATGAACGGAAAAAATCTAGAAGTACCATAAAGATGAATATTAAAAAGACAAAAAATATGGCCAGGGAAGAATTACATAACTTTAATGTTGACAATGATGAAATCAAAATCAAAATGATTGCTTCAATCATCAATCAAAATGATGACAGCAGCAAAAGAATTTTTTTAAAAAACACACAGACTCCAGAGCAGCAGTGAATGAGGCAGAAGAAATCCTCAAAGTTAAGGAGAGAAAAATCCATATTATAGTGCGTATACCTGATGATTATATGTGAATCTGAAAGTTGGAGGACAAAGAACAAATCATTTGAAATCTGGTACTGAAGGATGTAAAGATAACTAGCAATTGCCAAACAGACAAATAAATTACATTAAATACATTAAATCAAGACAGAATTCTCTTGATGCAGAAATGAATGAACTAACACTGTTGTTCTTTGGACACACTGCAAGAAGATTCATTGGAAATGAAAATAATAGGAAAAGTGGAAAGCAGAAGAAAAGGAATCTAACATGTGCTGGATTGACTCAGTGATGAAACTCACCACCTTTTTGTTTCCAAAACCTGAGCAGAGCTGCAAATGATAATACCTTCTGGAAGTAATTAATTCAGATGGTTGCTTAGTTTGGAGGGGACTTGACAGTATGTAACAACAAACTAATTGCTATTTTCAACAGATCTATTTAAGTGATTAACCTGATACTTTACATGACTCATTTACACTTTTTTAAAAATAAAAAAACTTACTTCACTAATTTCCACAGCAACACTGTGGTGGAATTCTACTACTACATCAGAGTAGAGTAGACCAATTTAATCAATGGATTTTATGGAGGAGTGACTCACCAAATCCCCACTGATTCAGTGGGGGTATAATCACAACTGATACTCTAGTTGTGATGTTGCACTTTCCACTTTTATACTGCCCCATACTGCTATAACATTCTCTGGTTTACAGCAGAATTATGCAAGAAATACTTACTTGATCTCAACCTCCTAAATTTATAGAATATCTGAGTTGGAAAGGGGCTATTTGGTCATTGAGCCCAACCTCCTGTTCAATACAGGAATCTAACAACAACAATTTATTTTCATTGTACACATATATACACAGTATACAGATGCAACGAAAGTCACAAAAAACACCCAGAGACCAGACTGAAACACACTCTTTATAGCAGTCTCTAAAACACACCCTACCTGCCAAAATCAAATCAGACCTGACAGATGGTTGTTCAATTTCCTCTTGAATGCATCTTAATTACACAGGAATTCTGCTTCCCCTGCCGCCTCTGCTCCTCTTTCTCCATTATTCTGCATAAGCCCACCACTCCCTCAGCAGGGAGCATTTTACTACAGAGCCCAGACTCAGCAAGTTGTCTGGGTCTTCCTTCAGTTTCTTGACTCCCATCACTTATAATAACCAGGGAGAATTCCTCTACAGATCACAAGCCTGAGATTACTATGGAGGCCAATCACAAGGTAAGTGAAAAGTGAATTATTCAACATGTATGTCTCTAGAGATTCTCGGTCATCCAGGTGAGGTTATCTGGGAGATGAGTCATAGCAACTTGTGGGATCGAAATGCAGTTGCTACTTCTGACCGCTGCAGCAATGCCTTCCTAGATCTTTGATTAAAAACCCTCTTTTACGGTCACATTCTTGTGGGAAAATGTGTTTTATAAATTTTACTTTTGCTATGAAATCCTACATTGCTATTCATTCTGGAGTGTGAGAATTCGTCGCAGTTCCCCATATATACAATCAATCCTAATTTTCCTTTATGGGCACTTGATCAGGCCAGGCATGCCTGTTAAAATTCATGGACACCCAAAGCAGGCTGTAAATGGGTGGGGGTCCCTTTGGGCTGCTGAATAAGGTTTACTCAGTGTATTACAGAAGGCACGTCAGGGGAATAGATCTGCATGCCCAATAGAAGGGGTGCAGAACCCATATTCCCCCCCCACACCTTTTTTTGCCCCTCAGATGCTCTTTTTAGGCCAAAGCCACTTAGGTTGAATCCCCCATCTTAGCCAGAAGGTTCTCTTTTTCCTGATTGGCTGGTCTCAGGTTTCCCTTTGACCTATTAGATCAAAGCATTCTTTGTTTGGACAGAGAGAGAGAGAGAGAGGCGAGGCCTTGTATTTTAATTGGCTAGGGCTTCTCCTGCCTGTTTTCTGATTGGTCGTAAAAGAAACCAAGGTAGCACCACAACCTGGGTTATCTTGAGTTACTTTCTGCGGTGTAGGAAGATGTCTGTCTGAAGAGATTTTTCTCTCTCTCTCCTTTGGTGGAAGGAGATCGCGCTCCCTGCCCACCCCCATGTTCCACTCAGGAGCCTGAGGTAATGGCTACATTGATGGCCCTCCTGGCCTTTATAGTAAAGTGTTCTGCTTATTAGTTACTTGCCATCAGATATAACTCCTTATTCATATTTTTGCACTCACAGACTTTCCTGACGGAGTAAGGACTGCCCAGGCCCAAATGATATGTATTACGGGCCTAGTCGCAGTTGTGGGGAATGTTTTTCTTTTAATCCTTCTGTTCAGAGAGCAAAAGAAGACCCTCCTCTGGTTCTTTCTGTCTTTTTGCAGCACTGTCGCCTCTTTCAAATGCTCTGGTGAGGCGAGGGCAGTGGTAGGTTCTTCTCTTTCAAACAGGTCCAGAATAACACATGGTAGGCTGGAAGTATAAAAAATAAATCTGCAGTCCTGCTACTTGTAAATAGCATAACTGGACCTCTGTGCTTATGTGTGCTTCTTTCACCCTTGAAGCCAGAAATTGAAGTTTTTTTTAATGAACGTGCTTCTCGGAGCACATATTTCAAACAGAAGGCTACAAGAGCTGAGGCCTTTCTGAGCGCAGAAGGACACAAGCAAGCAGACAAGAAAGGATGTACAGTACTTAAAAACAACAGCAGGAGCAGAAGCAGGACTGTTGACTACCTTTCACCTCTTCCAGCGGCCATTTTGGAGCCGACAAAAAGCCAGTGTCAAATTGCTTTTCCAAGTATGTTTTGTAAGTTTGTAAAACTTCTAGAGACCACTTCCCTGTGGCAGCCACCTTCCCTATACTGCCTTCCCCGTGCTTTTTTTTTTGTCTTGGAAGGTGAGAAGGAGCTAAAATAATAATACATCTGTCATAGAGCAAACACTGTGAAGGAGACACACATGCCAGTTTCCTCCTGCTTCCACCCAAACAGATCCCCAAGCATGACTGATAGAAATTGTGAAGGAAATTTAGAGTCCTGACTGTCAGGGAAGTTACCCTCAATGCAATATTTTTCTTTTTGAACTGTACTGGGTTCCATTTCCTTGAATATGCTTTCTAGGCTTTTTATTACAGGCTCGGTGTTTTGTTTTTTGGAGCAAAGCACTGATATTTCAAGTATAAAACAGCAGAAAAGGCAGTTGGACTGGAGGATTTTTTAAAAATGAGGCAACACATTAAAATAATGGAAAATAAGTGGGTTCACTCTTCCCCTCCCCCGGTCGTATCACAGTTCTGAATTAGTACAAGGTTTCAGGTACACAGAAACCAGTTTTGCACAAGGAATGGTCACTCCTATTGCTATCATGATAGGCCACACAGCCAGTCATACAGACCACATGGGCCCTCATTTATTTGTATCAGCTGTAGGCACTCATTGGACCACATCACCACAGAAAGAAAATGCACAAAATGAATGGCTGATGGCCCAGGGAAGCTTCTAGAAGCTGTGCTTCTCTTTAAACACAAGCACCTTTTCCCCCCTATCCATTTTGCTCCATGTTTCACCATGTGTACAAATAGTAAAAATACCAATAAGTTTTGGTTATCTCTTGTTTCCTTTGGGGAGATGTGAGTGGATGGGGTTGCCACAATGCTCACCTGAACATAGACATTGCAATTCCATTTTCATGCATTCCAAAATTTTAAGGGACAGAGAAAGGACATAAGATTTTTTTTAAAAGACTACTAATGGGCATTGCCAACTCAGCAGCACCACCCTTCCCTGAGACAGCGAGGGACAAAACATGTGGGTTTTGGGATGTCATAGGGTAGACATTGTAAAATCCCCATGCAGGGCATGCAAGAGGAGTTGAAACTGGAACTGCTTATAAGCCAACCGCTTGTAGAAACAGGCATCAGAGGAATCCAGATAAAATCACAGAATCTGTGTTAAACTCAAGTATCCAGGTCATTACTGATAATGATGGGCCAGCAGGTGGGATTGGGAGACATTTTTAGCAGGTGGCAACATATATCCAGCAGTTGTAAAGATTGCCATAACATATCCAATTCTGTTTTGCAGTGTGTCATTCCATCGGGATTCTACATTAATAGTTTTGGTTTTGATTCACCCAAACGATGCCCGAGTAACATTTGAAAATAATGGAAAACTTGTTATACCAAAGCCAACATTATTAGTAGTTATAGCATTTTCAAAATAATGTTTGTTGGGCCATTTTCATATACAGAAGTAACACTTATTAACAAATTACTTCCAAGGTCTAGAAGTGACTACTGTATAAGGGCCAGGCTTTTACTATACAACATGATGCTGTGTCTTTTCCCTCTTACTCAAAAGTAATCATAAAATTCAGACTGAAACTGATAATTGAGGGATAGAGAGGAAGACAATATTTGTAGCAAGGATTTTCTTAACATTTCCCATCTGACCTGATCTGGACAAAAGTCTATTAGGCAAAAGGAAAAAAAAAAACCTTGAAGCAAAATGGATCTCCCCACCCCAGCCCAATAAAAAAGTAGAAATCAGCACCATAAAAGAATGTAATGTATTTATTATATATTTATTTGATTTATATACCACACCATACCGCGCCAGTGCCACTCTGGAGCTAAGTGCCACTGAACCTACCTTTAAAACTTAAAAGCCATACATTCTTCCTGGTTTTTGTTTAAAGAGGTTGACATTTGCTACTGATGGGTATTTAACATCTTATGCCATTAGGTTTTCTTTTAGTTACAGAGTGGTCTCGCTGCCAGATGAGCAGCATAAAAATCCTAAGAGACAGATAGAAAGATAGATAGATTCTTTAAATTCCATCTAATTTTATTTTCTTCTTTATTAATCTTGTTTTCACTCCAAAAATCACACTACAAAACCTGAGATCTTGAAAGGTAGCAAATATATTGTTAAATAAAACAAAGTTTTGTTTTCACCTTTCTACCTAGTAGCTTTCTCACTCTGTCCAGTATAAGGTTTATTGCTATGTGGAAGCTGATAGAAAACACAAAGAAGGATGGGGTGTTTCATCAAAGACAGACAGTAAAAATAAAGAAAATCCTATTAGAAGAAGCACAAATGGTCTGGGTTAATTGCTGGCTTGCCTAGCTTTACTCTCATAGTGATGGCAACAGATTTTGCCACTACAGCATTACTCACTGTGTACCACCTAGGGAAAACTATCAATATACTGTAGCTCTTCAGTGTGCACTAATCATTCAGATATATCACCACTGTGTATAAGATACAAAATGCAGATTTATCTCGGTTGTCATGTTTTCATCATTATACTAGCTATATAATATATAGAAAAACACAAAGCATAGAACTAGTTGCCACCAGCAGACAATTTACTATAGATTTGAAACATTACTTTTTTTGGATGATAGCTCCCAGAATTTGCCAATACTGACCACGGTGGTTAGAGGATTCTGGAAGCTGTAGTCCAAGAGATAAGGTTCCAAGTTCTCTAATTTGTCAGCCCTCAAACTATTCAACTCTATCTACAAAATTAAGGGAGTGACATTAGGGGCTGCACGCTTCCCCTGCCATTGCTGGAATTGCTGGTGCCACCAAATTGTGAAAATTTGAAAACATTTGCAGTCACTCTGTCATGTAGGGGAGTAACAGAGGACTTCCACACCCTGAAGAGACCTATGAGAATGTAGAGAAGAGCTTCTCACGGGGATTCCATAATGGGTGTACAAGGGGGGAGGATGCAAACAAGAAGCAACCTTACTCATGAGGATTCAAAAGGAGATTGCAGCACAAACTTGGAGATGGAGTGGCACTTCAAAGGATGGATCAGTGGAACGGGAAGGGCCTTGCAGTGCAGTTGCTCTCTCTCTTTTGAGACCAAAAGATCAGGAAAGGGGTAGTGGTACAGTGCTGCAGTCTGATTTTTGCACGGCAGTTTTAGTGACAGCAGCAAGGGCAATGTGCAATGTCTTTAAAAATGTTTTTAGGGACCACCTGCAGCCCACAGGTCACATAATGCCAAGCTCTGGTGTACAGTGTCATCCTAACTCCAAATGTATCTAGTTATAGAGATAACTCTTTTATATAATCTGCTTGGGAAACCTGTGGATATTTCTACTGTACAAAGTTTTCTAGAACAGTGACTACTTGGAAATGTTAAGTTAAATGCTGCAATACCATTACATTGTACCTAATGCAAAATGTAATATAAACATTTGTTGGAAAATTGTATACCATCAAGTGCCATATATTATATACCACAGATATAAATGTATACTTGTTATCATCCTATGGTAATAATGAAAAATAAACCAGCCAAACAAGATCCTAAGAACATAAGAAGAGTCATGCTGGATCAGGCCCAAAGCCCATCTAGTCCAGCTTCTTGTATCTCACAGTGGCCCCACCAAATGTGTCTGGGAGCGCCATGAGACTAGATATCTGTTTCCTGATACCACTCCCTTGCATCTGGCCCTTGAAGTACCCTGATTTTAAGACTGGAGATTACACATCTCCATCATGGTTTGTAACCTGTGGTGGACTTTTCCTCCAGGAATCTGTCTAATCCCCTTTTGAAGGCATCCAGGCCAGATGCCTTCATCCTGTGGCAGGGAGTTCCACAGACTAACAACACACTGGGTAAAAAAATGTTCTTTTGTCTATTCTCACTCTCCCAGCCCTCGATTTGAGTGGATGTCCCCTAGTTCTGGTATTTCGTGAGAGAGAAGTGTGTCCCTCTATCCAATTTACTCATGCCCTGCATTATTTTGTACGTCTCAATCATATCCCCACTCAGGTGCCTTTTTTCCAGACTAAAGAGCCCCAAATGCTGTAGCCTTTCCTCATAAGGGAGGTCCCCCAGCCCAGTAATCATTTTAGTCGCTCCCCTGTTGGCTTATATCAGTCTTGGCAAGCATTTTAGAGACCGAGTACCCAAACAGCAATTCAAAACCCACTAATTTTTCACAAAGTGCCAATACAACAATTTAACCTCAATACAGGTGGCCGGAAGGGGTGATGTTGGGTGCCCACAGAAAGGGCTCTGAGTGCCATCTTTGGCACCCGTGTCATAGGTTCACAACACTGGCTTATATGATTTTGAAGAGGAAACATTAAGGTATTTTTCCCTAAAGGTTCTCCTTCACACAACTAATCATTGGAATCAGGTATACAACCAGTCAGGAAATCACTTGAACAAAAGACATTATGTCGGAGAAAGAAAAATCCTGTGTGATTGCTGTTACTCATGCAGTTTTTCCAATTGGATTTTGGCCATAGAAGGTAGCTTCATATTCTATCAATTGAGCTAACAATGTTTTTCACTCTTAACAGGTAACTTCATTTAGGAAAAAAATGAAACATAATCAGAGCTGCTGCCAGACACCTCACAGTGTCACTGTTCGTATAAAGTCAAATGCCTACTGTTCTTATCAGCAAAAAAAACCTCTTGGCCTTAAACGTCCCAAGTTTAAAGATGACCAAGAGACCAATGGAAAAAACATTAATGGCAATAATAAGCCCAAAAGGCCAAAAGGTTCATGCCTGCTTATTCAGCGTCAAGAAATGACAGCTTTCTTCAAACTGTTTGGTAGGTGCATATGTAGTCATTTTGAAAAATATATTTGTAATTTAAATTTTATTTCACTTTCATCAACATGTTATCAATGTTATCTAAAATCATTTTTGTAATTTGTCTCCACAAAACACATAGGCCTTGAAACACTGATTCATACAGCCATACCTAAGGTTCTTGCCATATATCTTGTTGATGCTTGCAATATACAGTTCTTACATACATAAAAAGTAAAGGTTTTCCCCGCACATGCGTGCTAGTCATGTCAGACTTTAGGGGTGGTCATCTCCATATTCAAGCCAAAGAGCCAGTGTTGTGCAAGTCCATGGCCACACGGCCGGCATGGCTGCAAGGAAACACTGTTTTACCTTCCCATTTTTTAAAGCAGTACCTATTTATCTTCTTGCATTTACATGCTCTCAAACTGCTAGGTTGGCAGGAGCTGAGGTTATCAGCAGGAGCTCGCTCTGCTGCGTGGCACCCGGGATTTGAACTGCCGAGCTGCTGACTTTGCAGCCGACAGTTTTCAAAGTCTTAGTCCGCTGAGCCACCATGTCCTACTTACATACATAGATATACCATATTTATTTATTTAACTTACATACATAGATATACCATAAATAAAAATCAGATTATAATTAGAAGAGATAGTGTTTTTGGTGAACCCTTGGAATTGATTAAAATTGCCTCTCAAGTAAAATGTTCTGTAGGTTACATAACAGAAAATATTTCTACTTCAGCTGCCTAGAAGAGAAGGAATAGGGGAATGAGAAAAATGAATTCAAATAAGGAAGTTTCTATTTTATTTTAACAGCATTTTCCCCTTGTTTTTGATTTTCTTCAACCTTTAAATAAAAACATATCTTTCTGCAGACAGCTAGATTGCTTTCTAGCTTATATGGCTATTTAAAAATGTTATTAGATTTCTTACAAAAACATATAAAACTAATTGTTCCTGAGATATACTGGTATGTCATAGATGCCTTCTTTTACAGATGATGATTTAATTCAAGATTTCTTATGGATGGATTGTTGCTGTAAAATTGCAGACAAGGTAAAGCTGGCTGTTATTTTGAACATAAATGTAACTTTGAGGGGGAAACATTAAAGTTTTTATGTTTCATCTCCACACACTGTGTAACTCCCCAAAAATGTGTAACAGTATCCACTATTTTTATTTGAGTATTGGATATTTTGTTTATTTTACTGTGATTTAATTTGATTTACATTTTTAGCTTCATTCTTTTGTTTTAGTTTTTGGAGTTACGTGTTTTGTTCTGTTTAATTTTGTTGTTGTTTTATGTTTGCCTAATTATGTAAACCACACTGAGTAGCGTTCTCAATAAGTCGGGTGGTCTATAAGCCTAATATATACGTAAATAAATCACTAAAATGAAAATAGTTACCTGTACGCTATATATAGTCATATTCTGCACAGCAAGGTGGGCAAATGTCAGGCTTTTGATATCTTTCTCTTCTTTGATGTCTCTGGTCTTTTTCTGAGTTTGCTCTGTGTGCCCCACAACCAAGAAAGATGTCATCAATCAAAAAGACAGGTCAGGATCACCTCTGCAGTAGCACTTCAACTATAGAATTCCTACCACATGGGAATTAGATTAGTTCCATGTCTTCAGCTTTAGAAGTCATCTTTAAAAATGTTTTTGTCCTCTGTGGCTTTTATTGGGTCTTAAGAGATGAAGTTCTGCTCTCACGTGTTTATGTTTTTATTCCGTTTATAGATGGTTTTACTGTTGACATTGGATTTTAATGTTTCCGTTTGTGTAAAACCATGGGGGTTGTTAGGGGAAAGATGCAGGTTTACAAATATATGTTCCAGAAGTCTTTCAACTGATTATTGTGGGCCCTGATGGCGATTTTAGTGTAGTATTTTAATATATTGTATTTAACTGTTTTAGTGTTTTGATTTTATTGCAATTTGACGTTTTAATTGTCTGAATTGTTTGCTTTGATTGTGAGCCGTCCAGAGGCCTTTGGGTGGTGGGGTGGCATACAAGCTATATAAATAAATAAATAAATAAATAAATAAATAAATAAATAAATAAATACCTTCTTGTTTCTTTGCTAAAAAGGAATTCTTCAGAGTGTTGTGGTCATGCTCTTCAGCCTCCTTAAACAACCCATTGCTGCCGATTAAATTAACATTTAGGCCCAAACTGTCAATGGCAGATTCAGTTAAGGCAGGCGTACCCAAACTTTGGCCCTCCTGATGTTTTGGACCACAACTCCCAGAATTCCAAGACTGTATTTCCAATGGCAAAGGACGGTGGGAGTTGTGGTCCAAAACATCTGGAGGGCTGAAGTTTGGACATGCCTGAGTTAAGGGAAAGCATGCATGATTTTCATGGTTGGCATATAGATATACTGTATAGATATAGATGTACACACCAACCAAAAAACAAACAAGAAAACACAGCTTAAACTTGCATTTTAATCAAATATATATGTATGTGTATGTATATGTTCCCGCCCAGATTTGTCACTAAATGATTGAGAAATATTTTAACATTTTAAGAAAAACATAAAAGAATATTAATGTTCTACTTTATCCAACAGTACCTTTTGGCAATGACTTTCGTTTATTTCAAGAGGGCTGGCTACAGTATAAATGAACACACCAGACTTAATTTCTTTGTTGCTCTGTAAGTATGCTCTAATTATGAGTGCAATTAGAATGCAGGACAGGGTATTATCAAGATTTTTTTAAATTGAGAGAATGGTGGTCACAGAAGAAAAACATGCTGACACATCAGATGAAGAGAATGGGGCCTGTACAGCCCTGTAAAGACTAATTAACAGCTGTTCAGTTATGTCTAACTTATTTTATTAGCATCAGTAATGGGGCAAATGGCAGTCCAGATGCCTGTCTTATTATCTATGTTTGTTTTATTGCTTATTTTTGCTATGTATTGTTTTATTGCTTTTATCTTATTTTTATTATGTTCTTTGTTTATCCTACTTTGTCTGCGTTCAGCGCCACATGTTGTTTCATGCAAACTGGCAGTATATAAATTTCAAAAAAAGTCCCGTTGAATCAATGCATTTTCTCTTAAGTGTTGACACACACTTCAGCAATAGATTTAGTGGATCTACCCAGGTTGATGTTTACAGCTGGGTTTAGGCTAGAGTTGAAGTACCAGTCACACTTTTCAACCCTGCTCAGTAAAGACCATATTGTGAAAAAGACTGGAATCTGTAGGAGCTCTCAACCAATTTTACCAATGTTCAGTTTAAGGTTCAATGAAGACACTTGGCCTTCTCTGTTTATATTATACAGTTTTAATTTTAGTAAAATAAATTCTATGCATGCTCCAGTATAAACAATGTAACTCAGAACCCATCTCATTGGCTTGGATAGTGAGTTTTCTCAGCTTGGACAATGTTTCACCCAAAGTCCCAGATAGACCTTAACTTTGTTGTTTTCTGAAATCCAACGTGAAATTCCTGTTGATTTTATATCAGGGGTGTGGCTGTGGTTTACTAATGCTTACACTTTTTATTTTTTAAAAGTAACATGGAATAAAACTCCTTATATTTCAGACATATAAATAAAAAGCCAAAATTAAACCTGTTAAAATTACAGTATTTTATTTTCTGTTCATTTTGCACCAAACATATAGAATGTACACAGGAGATCAGGAAAATGTTGGAGGTGAGCATAAGGAGAGGGCTTGCTGATAGTAATGGTTGGGACTGTGTATTCTCTACTTAGCTACTGAAGGCTCATGTAGACAAAACATTTGTTTCTCTGTATCTATGTGCAGTGATCAGGGCTGGCGCGTCCATTAAGGTGAACTAGGCAGTTCCCTAGGGCGCCAAAATGGAGAGGGGGCGCTGGCCAGCCTGCTGCCCCCCCCCGCCGCTGGCCACCACCATCCCCCGTCATCCGCCGCCTCCCCGCCCCCTGCCACCGCTGCCCCCCCCACTGCCCACCCACCGCCCCACCCCCGCCCCTCGCCTAGGGCGCAAAAAACCCCTGCACCGGCCCTGGCAGTGATGATACTGATACCTTCCCAGATGATGAATTTTGTGATGATATTGATATTAGCTATGACAGGCAGTGTCAAAAACCCTTGCTTCTTGGGTTTTAAAAAACCACTTCATGTAGATGGTTTCTTCTTGTTTGTTTGTTTCACTTTGTACTAGAGCAGAATTAGGAAAGCAAGAACTTATTGGGCCCTAAGCTATTGATGGTACAAATATACTACCATCCCTCCTAGGTGATTAACTTTCTTCCCCATAGGCCATCTTCTAATCCAATACTTTCAAAGCAAATGCAAGATGCTGCCATAAAGCTATCTGATATACTGCTTCATAACTATTTTACATTGCATGCAATGACCCCCCCCTAATTTTCAGACAAAGATTGTGTGAGCAAATCAAGCAAAAGGGAATACCTTCACAAAGGATCATGGATTAGACTTATTGTCTTTTAAGCATTTGAAATTTCACTTAACTCTGGGTAGGCAACTGCTGTGTACCTAGAATTCTATCATTTCTTGAACCAATGCAATTGAATGTCTATGCGAAGTAAAGCTGGCCTGTAGAAATTATGCAAGTAACCATCTATTAAATTGTTTATTGTTCTACTGCTGCTGGCCATGAGAAAAGGCAAGAATCTAGTCCTCTAGATAACGAAGACCTTTTTCAGTCTTTGGTTTCTAAGATTAAGCGTTATCTACATTCTTAAAAACCTATAAAGATCTAGAAACATGATTTCCTTAAAAGTAAAATCTGAGCTTTTCAAGAAACTGAAATTTATAGTTCCAGACTTGGAACTTTTTCTGTCTCTGTACACAAAGCTCCACTGACTTTGGATTGCGCTGATTAAGATAACTATCTCAAACAAATAATGTGTTCATCTTGGCACTGAAAAAATCATTTGGAAAAATTCCTCCAAACTAAATTAATTTGCTCAATATGAAATGACTGTCTATCAAAAATAGGAAGACTTGATGGTACTCATCTGTCTTAAACACATATTTAAGTGAATAATAGTATACCTCTTTGCAGATACCTGGCAAATACAGTTGAAGAAGATGATGAAGAATCAAAATATGAGATTTTTCCATGGGCATTGGGAAAATCCTGGAGAAAGCTCATTCCAGATTTCTTAGCTCAAAGGGATGAACTCTGGAGCAAGATGGATTACAGGGCTATTGTAAGCAGACGCTGTTGTGAGGAGGTAAGGTTGCATTTCACACCTATTAAAAGCCATTGCATTTTGAAAAGCAGCTTGCTCTGAAACAGGGCATCTGTTTGGGGCTTAGAAGATGAAAGTGCTTTAAATGTTTACCAAGCTATTATGACAGGCCCAGTTCAACTGCTGAAACATTAACCAAGGAAAAATGCGTTGAAGGCTTTTGTGCAATTAAGCAGTGTCATTAATAGATGCAGAAGAGGGAAAGTACTTTTGTTATAAAGGAAAGCATAATTCGTTTATCCCACCAAGAGGGACTCATGTTTCTCAGGGTTCTGGTACACCAGGAAATAACACTCCAATCCTACTATATCACAAACATTCCATCTCTTTCCACTGTGTTATTAGCAGTTTCAGAAAACATTACCAGCTAGTGGCGCAGTGGTTAAATGCCTGTACTGCAGGTAAAACTGTGGTCACGACCTGGGTTCAATCCCCGGTAGCAGGCTCAAGGTTCACTCAGCCTTCCATCCTTCCGAGGTCGGTAAAATGAGTACCCAGCTTGCTGGGGGGGCAATGTGTAGCCTGCACACTGTAATCAAAATTGTAAACCGCCCAGAGAAGACTTGTAGTGGTATATGGGGCGGTATATAAGCAGAACACTTTTGCTTTTGCTTTAGTTCTTATGATTATCTTATTACATTATCCGCCTATGCAGCCTTTGCTTGTTCTGATATAATTTCATTTGGAGTTAAGATTCTCTTACACAGGTAATGGCTATTGCCTCAACACACTACATATGGCAGCGGGAACGTTCACTCCATCACAGCGGAGCTACAAGGAACAACAGGCATGATGAAGTACAGTTACCTCGAGGACCTAATGCCACACCTACAGACTGTCTGCTTTGTGGGGAAAAAATAAGATTTGTTAGTCTGGGATTATCATCTTCCTCCTCCAACGGGACCATGGAAATGAAAGAGCAACACATACCACAGGGACTGCAGAACTCTATCTCAGCTGATAAAATGTCTCTTGAACTACCTTCTCACTGTTGCTGCCAAGGTATGCTACGGTGAGGGCTGAAACAAAATGGTATCAATGCTGGATTAACAGGCCAGCCCTATAATAGAACATCCAACACTGCCTATTACAATTTTCTCTCGTTGTTTTTCTCAATTTCCCCAGGCTATTTTAATCTTAAAGTGACATATCTAAGCTAAGAAATGAAATTCTATACCCCTTCATTGACTTTTGGTACCTCCCTAAATTCTGACATTAGGGATCAGTACATCCAACAAATTCCACTGTTTTGTTTGTTATAGGTAAAACCCACCTTTCCTCCAAGCTCAAGATCACCTATATGATTCTCTTTGTCATCAGTTCTCACAATTTTTTTTGCAAAGGAGGTCAAGCTAAGAGTGCCAGGTCTGTTGTGGTCTAGTGTTGTGGCTCAGAGGGGAGATTTCCCATTTCTCAAATCCTAGCCCAATACACTAAGATGATGCCACACTGGCTTTCCAATTTGTGGACTTTCTGGGGTAACCAGATTCACTGAAGAATAACCCTTATTATCAGGACGTTATTCCTAGCTATATAATCACAAACCCATTAAGTTTTACAGAAGCCCCCCCCCACAAGACTGTCAAGTCCACACACACCCCAGCTCCCATGCAGAGATACAGACCAAAGGATATCTGCCAGGTGATTGACTAAATTTCTTCTGAAGGCCTCCAGCATGGGAGCACTCACCGCCTCTCCAGGCAATAGGTTCCACTGCCATACTGCTCTAACTGTTAGGAGGTTTCCCCAGATATTCAGCCAAAATCTGGCTTCTTGTTACGTGAGCCCATTGTTGCATGCACTGCACTCTGGAATGATCTAGAGCAGATCCTGCCCCTCCTCTGTATGACAGCCTTTCAATTATGTGAAAAGTGCTACCATCTATCCCCTCAGCCTTCTTTTCTCTAGGCTGAAGATGCCCAGTTAGTTTTTCCTGATAGGGTTTGGTTTCTAGCATCCTGATCATCTTGTTGCCCTCCTCTGAACCTGTTCCAGTTTATCAGCATCCTTGAAATCCAGAACTGAACACACTATTCAAGACGAGGCCTAATTAGTGCTGAATAGAGAGGAACAAGTCCATCATATTCTATTAATGCAGCCTAAAATAGCATTTACCCTTCTTGTAGCCACTTCATACTGTTGGCTCATATTCAGCTTGTGATCTAGTGATTGGCTAGTGATTGATACTATTTTTAGTATTTAAACATTGCCTTTCTAATTATGTAAGTCACCTGGGGTCCTTGTAAGGAGAAAGGTAGGGTGAAAATATTTTTTTAAATTAATAAATAAGTTACTTCTGTTTTTTCAAATGTGTCCAGTTTGAACATTTCCATCACATAATGTAGTGAAAGGTTCCAAATTTATAAATTTCCAGGCACATATTGCCTCTGTTTCCATAATTGATATGGGAGCTGAAGATGAGAAATATCCATTTAAAAATACACAATCCAGGTTGAATTTGTCACAGATCCCTATAGATACATTTTACTGATAGTAGAAATATGTAGGGTGACACCTGCTGGACACAACTGTTAAAACATTGTAATGAAAAGGAAGCAGACCTATTGATCAATAATCCTATATAGATCAAGGATTGAATCTAGCAATTAGTAGTGAAGCAGCATCTGTCCATCAGTGTGAATATAAAAGGGTAAGAACATCAAGGAAACTATGGGAAGTGATCAGGAAGAATTATTACAGATGGGCTCTAAGCAAATGTAAAATTCCACTGGTGAACACCCACCCATAAAGTGTTGTTTCGTTACTTGACGGAGACAATATGGTTTGCAACTTAACAGTACACCTCTCTTGCTTCCATAAATGGAAATTGTTTGAATTTTGGTTTTGATGCAGTTATGTTGGACTGCATAGAAGAACACTGTAAACTTCCATACACTTCTAATGTAATTTTCTTCCCAATTTTTCATAGACTGCAAGAAACTACCTAAAAATGGGAAAAAGAAGACCTATATTGGACATGATGAATCCATGAACTGGTTTACTGGAAATGAAGAATGAAAAAAAAAAACTTTGCTGACAAGCTTACACATTTCAGGGAAATGTTATTAGTCTTTTGAACAAAATGTAAACTTTTCAAAACACTTGTCCGAATTCATTTTTTATGTTCTATATCTCGTTGAAACATACAATATCAAAACATGTAATCAACATAAATCAAAATGTTTTTTTCTATTCTAAAAAGCTGGCAATTATTATTTACAGTTTTAATTCTGTTGGAGTAAACTCTTCAAATTAGCGTACACAATCTGGACCAGGATTTGGATCTGCCAGGTTAAATTTCCGCAGCTTGACAATAAATCCTAGTTTGGGGGAAATTAAAAAAATAGCCATATGATTAATACTGCACAGATGTATCCTCATGACACAAGCTTTGATTCGTTACAAATTTCTCTTTGAAAAACAATAGCTGTATAAAAACAGAAGTAGAAAATGAATGTACAGTATATCTTAAGCTATGCTTACCTGTGTGACCAATTTGAAATGGATGAGGTTTAGCAATGTAATGTGCCCCTACACTGTCAGAAATGAAAGATTCTGGAAAATAAAACAAAAATATAAAGTTGTCAAATACTCTTTAATTGCTTTAAACAATTATTTTCCTGTCAATATCCTCAAACCTCATATATTGTTTTGTTCCCTGTATCTCTGGGCCCTGCTGCACTTCTTTACATTGATGTTTCTGCTTTAGACTGATGTTTCTGCTTTGCACACACCCCTGAAGGAGCACAGGAGCAAACACTGTACTACATCTTTGCAAACTGCTGCGTGGTGAGTAGCTGACAAATCCAATGACCCTTGATTTCCTAAGGCTTTGGATTTCATGCTAAGGTCCACATCTTATTGAAACACATAAGACTCTGATATTCAAATTACAGACACAAAACAAGTTCTCACAACATTTTTTCCATACCTTCTCCTCCTCCTCCTCCTCCTTCTTCCATAGCAGCCTCATCGCTCTCAGAATGGCAAGTTGAACCTTTGTCTGTACTTTGCACATATTCTTTTTTCCTGAAAATTCCACCATGCTTCCACATAGTTGGAAGTATTAACCAATCTCTGTGTGTTACTTCTAGTACTTTCTCACAAAAAAGGTCTAATTCTTTTGTCCGGATGGCTTCCAGCAGTTCAACAACCTGCGTGACACTTGTAGAAATATTGAAGTTACATTCACTGACAGCAAATCTCTACACAAACATATAAATAATAACAGACTGTCTAGCTGCTTATGCATAATTAGTCAAGAGGTTGCATTCACTATATCAGAGAGCATTCATTCATTCTACAGAGCTGGTATAGTAGCCAAATAGCTCACGTGATTAAGCATCATTACTTAACCAAACCCACAAAAACAGCATAGGTATTCACTGATAATCTCTTAGGAACTAGAAAGCACTGTAACATAAATGATGTGTCTGATGGGAATGTGTAACAATACTTCCACGTTACAGCCTTTTTGTGTGTCCCCACTCAAGTAATGGGGACTCCAGATATATCTGGATATCTAAACATGGGCCTGGACTAGATTGGAATTACCTGGATCCCTCTCAGTCAGAAAGTATCACCAGCTGAAGTGTCATATTGGCATGCAGATTAGGTGAAGGGACGCATGCATAGCCCTGCCTATTAAAGCAGCTTTACTGTCATCTATGTACAAAATGCATGAGACTAATACAAGTTTAAGGAATTTACTACCAAAGGAAAAGAAAAGAAACATATGAGTTGGAAGAACTGATATAGTACTTACTTTGCAAAGTAAACAATACAAATCCCTCCCTCTTTAAGACTTGGAAAAATTGTAAGCAAGGCTTTCATGGGGTTGACCATATCTAAATATACCTATAGAAGAATAATTCATTTTCACCAAGGTTACAGAAGAACACAAATGAATTTAACATGCATTTACATTAGATATAGTAATCTCATTGTATGATTTGTGCACTCAAGTCTCTGTGATCAGCACTTGAAAAAAATTATATTTGGGTAGCTTATAAGGCTGAGAAGCCCTCACCAGCCATGCTGATTGAGGGACTCTTGGGACTGATGTCAATCTTAGCTTTTCTAAGCTCTGAATGGGACATTATACAGTACACGTTTTAGCTGGAATATACTCACAAATCTAACCAGATACTCAACCCTAAGCGTTCATATCCAGAGTGCCAGAAGGTCAGTTACTCACTACTTCCATTCATAGGCCTTACTTGTTTTGTTAAGGTTCCAAAACATGGGATCCATTATAACAGACAAAAGCACATCAATTGCACAAGGTGCGAGAACGAGAAAAGCCAAGGGAAGTGCATGTATAGAGTCTGTGGGGGAAAAAGTGTTCCAAGGTTTGACTCTGGCTGAGGAAGGAAAAGGCTTGCAAAAATAGAAGCCACTTTTCCTTCAACATGGATACATAAATACAGTGGTACCATGAATTATGAATGCCCCAAGTTATAAAAATTTAAGTTACAAATAGAAATCGATGGGTATAGGAACATTTTGACTTGTGAAAAAGCCTGTTTTTTCAAGTTACAAAACGGAAAAGGAAAGGAAAAATTCCTTTTCAAAATGGCTTGTTTGTTTGCAATAGCAATAGTGCCTTCTTGTGGCCACCTCACTACAGTGCTGCAGTTGGGAAGGAGCCATTTTGAAAAGGGAAGCTGAGAACCAGGGCTTCTGTTTGTTAATGATCTGCACGAGGTGCTCGCTTTGGAAATATCTGGCACCATTTTGGGGACTTCTTGGTGGACTTCTCAAGTGGTTATAATGTAGTTTGCCCATCTTCTGTTGTTTGCTTTCCTGTTAACTGTGCTTTTTGCATTCTGAGGGGTGGTGATTTCCGACTTGAAACGAATTAATATGTTTCAAGTTATGAAAATTTCAAGTTAAGAAAATGCATTTGGAATGGATCAATTTCATAATTGGAGGTACCACTGTATTTTTTTTTCAAAGGAACAAAGCTTCGTTAGACATAGTCGTCACTAGTGGGCAATATGCTAGCCATCTTCCACAATGGACACTAGCCAGAATATACAGCAGTACCTTGATATATGAATGCTACTAACCTTCCTCAGAATGACGAAGATATGAAGGTGTCTGTTCTGTAATATGAGACCAAGTACAACAAGAACCAGGGCCTTGTTCTGGGGAGCCCCCGTCTCAGCTGGCTCACACAAGCACCATCTGCTCTGGTGTGGCACTACAGTTCTTCCAGAATTTCACTGGTCACATTAATGTATGCGCCAGATAATGTATATACTGTTAATAATCTAATCTGTGTTCATTTGATGCTATGAATCATATTTATCTTTAAAACAGACTTGGAGACTTGACAAAAAAGATGGAATAGAGTATTTTCAAAGTAAACAAATAAAATGAAAGAAAATAAAGCCATCTTATTGTCTAACTTACTGTATATCTGGTGTGAAGAGTTATGAATTAAGAACTTTGGGAAATTTAATGACATCAGGTTATTGAATATACGGATTTTAGTATTTCTCCTTATATATTTTTTCTACACCGTGGAGGAGAATTTAATGATTTTAAATCTTCCTTTAAAAATATAAACACTTACTACATCAAATATTATAGTCTTCAGCTCTTCGGCGGCTGTTACAATGTCTTTGTTAATGAAATGCACATTATCAGGCCATTTCACAGTATGGCTTATTTTCCATGCATTGCACCAGGTCTGGTAATTCTTCTTGGCCACTTTATGATGGTCTGTTCTGATTTCGTAACTTCTGACATGCCCTTGTGGCCCAACTGAAAACAAAACAAAAACAGACATAATGTTAATTACAGTTCTGCTTCGATCGAGAATGGAACAAATGACATGAAGGAGAATAATGGTCCACAACATGTTGTCTCTATTTTCCCAGTATTATAAAGCAGCACGCTATATAAGGACTAGAAATGGGCAAAAAGCATGGTGAAGTGCTTTGTGCCAAATCTCTAGTATCGCAGGTCCACTCACCTTGCCTGATATGCCAGTCCAGGAAGGAGCTCAGGCTACACTTCCTTGCCTCCTCATGAAGCCAGCCAATCCTACAAGGAGGCAGGAGGGGAAGAATCGTTGGACAGCTCCTGATTGGCTAGCTGCCTGGGGAAGTGGGAGGGGCAACCCAAACTCCTTCCTGGACTGGCACACTGTCAACAAGGGAGAAGCCCGGCAGTGCGGCAAGCAAGTGGACAGGGGGAGGTTAAGTTTCACACCTGTGGTGCTGCACTAGAGATTCAGCACAAAGCGCTTTGTGGCCATCTCTGATAAGGACCTACGAAAGAAGGACTGCCAACTGATTACATTATGTTTCAGGGAGCAACATAAACATTTAATTTGCATGTTAACTGATTTTTAAAAATTAAATTTTAATAAGTCTCCGTTTAACTCATTCCTTGATTAGATTTAGTAAAATCCATTAATTCAGATAAAGTTCAGCTTTTACCTACAAATAAGTTTGCTTTTGGCTCCTTTTCGCCACCTTGCCTTCCTCCTAATCCAGTGGTGTCCAAACTTCAGCCCTCCAGATGTTTTGGATGACAACTCCCATAGTACTTTATCATTGGCAATACAGGCTTGGAATTCTGGGAGTTGTGGTCCAAAACATCTGAAGGGCCAAAGTTTGGATACCCCTGTGACCTAATCCCTTGAGAGCTAATCCCGAGGAAAGAAACATCTACCTACGACACCAACAAGATGAGGTCCATGAGTGAAAAGAAAACTTTTTATTTCTCGTGACAATGGCAGTGCCCCCTACAGGAACCTGTCCCATTGTACATCCAGAGGAAGAGAGAGGAACCTGCCCCATTTGTACATCAAGGGGTGCTGTGTGGAGAGAGTTTCCTGCTTTAAATTCCTGGGATTTCACCTTAGTGAAGATCTCACCTGGAAAATCAACACAACCCAGGTGGCCAGGAAGGCCCAACAGAGACTCCATTTTGTCAGGCTCTTGGGAAAGAACAACGTAAAGCAGCAATTGATGACCTCCTTCTACTGGTGTACAAATAGAAAGTGTCCTTACATATTGCATTACAGTTTGGTATGCTGGTTTGACAGCCACGGACATAAAGGCTTTACAGAGGGTGGTGAACACGGCACAAAACATCATGGGCTGTCCCCTGAGTCCACTGGATGACATCGCCAGGGACCACTATCTTAGGAGAGCGAGGAAAATCCTCAGGGATGATTCACTCCTCAGTCAGCACTTCTTCACTCTCCTACCCTCAGGCAGGAGATACAGAAGCATAGCCAGTTACACCAACAGGCTGAAAAATAGTTTTTATCCATGGGCTGTTAGACTGTTGAATGGGAAGTGATAATGCATGAATGTGGACCGGTGAGTTGCGCAGCAAACACACAGGGTGAAATGAGACTGAGTGGTTTTTAGTGGGATGGTGTTGGGTGGGGGGGGGGAGGATCAGTCAATTTCATTGTACACATGTTGTACATTGATAATAAAGGTTATTATTATTAGAGGACAAAATGCATCTTATTCTTGCATGTGAGTTACATTCTACAACACAAAACTTACTGCTCCTCAATGCACAAAAACAATCCAATCTGGTATTGTAAATAATCTTATACAGTATAAACACCTATTGAAAAATTTCTAGGGATCATTTTGCAGGGGTATCAAAGTGTGAACATATTGTTGGAAATGCCTTGTTCATAAATTGCATGTGTGGGTGACAATCACTTTTTCCAATTAATTTTTTAAAAGATCTTCCTTTGCATTTTTATTTGGGGCTATCCAGTATAACCAGAGTTCTGGATCTGGGCTGGATGGCCTGGGTTTGGAATTGATCTGGAATTTACATCATCTGGCCTAGGCAGCATAGACATTCTATATCAGTGATGGCGAACCTTTTAGAGACCGAGTGCCCAAACTGCGATTCAAAACCCACTAATTTTTTCGCAAAGTGTCCATACAGCAATTTAACCTCAATGCAGGTGGCTGTGAAAGGGCGATGTCGGGTGCCCACAGAAAGGGCTCCGAGTGCCAGCTTTGGCACCTGTGTCATAGGTTCGCCAACACTGTTCTATATGCTCCTAAAATCAGCACTTAGAAAAGAAACTTCTCCAAACTTTAAACAAAATATACAAAACAGCTGAGTCTTCATAAACCCATCACAAAGAATTCTACAGTAGTAGTTGTACTGTTCACCCTTTTACTATGTACGGGACTGTACAGGAGGGGGAAATAATGGGTTAATGTTTATGCCCAAATATGGAATGTGGAGACGGAGCCTTAGTGCTTAAATAGCTCCACCTGAGGTACAGTACTCCTCTATTTATTGTGGAAGTTAGGTGCCTGATCCACCCGTGATAAAGGAAAATCCACAAAATGCAGACACCTCAGTAAACTGACCTTGGGCTGCACCTGCTGGCTGAGTTTCCTAAGAGAGGTTTTTAACCCCCTCCTGACACCTCAGCAAACCTTGCTGCCAGGAGCTCAAGGTCTATTTGCTGAGGTGTCAGGAGGGGGTTAAAAACTTCTCTTTGGAAAGGCAGCCAGCAGGAGCAGTCCTAGCTCTGTTTGCTGAGGTGCCAGGAGGGGGCTAAAAACCTCTCTTTGGAAGCGAAATGTAGGTGCCTTAGCAAACAGACCTGGGGCTGTTCCTGCCAGCTCTGCTTGCAAAGAAAGATTTTTAACCCCCTCCTCAGCAAACCTTGCTGCCAGGAGCAAAAGGTCTGTTTGCTGAGGTGTCGGGAAGGGATTAAAAACATCTCTTTGCAAGCTCAGCCAGCAGGAGCAGCCCCAGCTCTGTTGCAGAGGTGCCAGGAGGGGGTTAAAAACCTCTCATTAGAAGCTTGCTTCTCTCAAGGAAAAAAACGCAATATACTGAGACCGTACTATATGAACCGCGTTGTGGTGGGGGACTTAGGTAGTTAGAGTGAAAGATAGAGAAACTGACAGGCACTGAAGAAGAGACAGGGCAGTTAGGGAACTGTCAAGTTTGAGTGAGGGAATTAGAACAGTATTTGAGTGAACTGCTTTGAGAAACTTTAGGTAACTGAACACAAGAGAACTGTATTCAACATCTTACTGTATTCAATAAACCTATGTTTTTTTTTTTTTCATGTTACAACTTGTCTGGAACTCAATGATTGAACTGGGATACCCTGACTGGTGGCAGCATAACCCACGAGTAAATTGGTACAGGTCAATGGTCCATGGAAGCTGACCTCTACACTGATACAGTGGTCCCCCGTTATTTCATGGTTAATATACTGCAGTCCCAGTAAATCGTGGGACCACAGTATATGAAAAGCAAGCCCCCCTTGGGTAAGCTGGATGGGCCTTCCTGGGGACTCCTGAACTTACCCCAAGCCTGGTGCTGCCCCGAATGGACCTTCAACAGGCTTCCCAGGCCTGTTGGAAGCCCCAGAAGTGACTTCCGGATCATCAGAAACCACTTCTGGGTCCTCCAACAGGCCTGGGAAGCCCATTGGAGACCCGTTTGGGACAGTGCCAGCCACCACCACCCCAGTCCCAACCCAACCCAGCATTCACATATTTTGGATTTTCCATTATTGCAGGCTGGGTCGGGTCCCTAACCCCCGTGATGGGCAAGGGATTACTGTACAGTGGTACCTTGTATAAAGGAATTAATTCTTTCCAAATGAAATTATGTTAAGCAAATTTTCCTTTATACAAATTCCCATAGGAATGCATTGAAAACAGAGTGATCCCATTTTTATGTTGTACAAATTTTCCCCATAGGTGATTATGTTAAGCAAATTTCCCCTATCTCCGGAGTTTTTTATGTTGTACAAATTTTATGTTATACAAGCTGTTTGTTATACGAGGGTCCACTGTATTGATATCAATTGATGTAATCAAGTGCTGTATTGATACTATATTAAAGGTTTTTCCAAACCATTTACCTGCTCTTGACAGAAATAAACTCATGGCACCAGTTCCAGAACCAGCTTCTAATACTACATCTCCTTGACTAATATCCATCACCAGGAGTATTGCAGAAATATCCTAGGATTGTGAAAAGAAGAGAACCTAAACATTTATAACCTCCGGTCTGAATAGGTACAGTATATAACCTGCATTCCTATTTTGTTTCATTGCAGATTCTTTCATGTTATTTACATCCTGCCTTTCTCCTGATAAACAAACTCAAGGTGACTTACAAAATATTTAGAAGACCAATACAGGTTTTTTAATGCACTAAGTGGAATATTAAATAACATGTAAATTCATGGCATATTAAAAGCAATGGATTAAACAAACATTTATACCAATTCAAAATCTCATTGAAAATGTTAAAAGCTGCATCATTAAAAACTTCTGCAGAACCTGTGAGTCCCACTGATGATATGTAAGGCAGAGCTCATCTTCGGTGCCACTCAACAGCTGAAAATAGGGCAACTGTTTTACACACTTCTCCAGCATGCAAATTAACAGTATTAAAATTGGCATGTCTACTCTGAAATACGTCCCATTGAAATTAAGAACATAAGAGCCATGCTAGAGCAGGCCAAAGGCCCATCTAATCCAGCTTCCTGTATCTTACAGTGGCCCCACCAAAATCTGTCTGGGAGTGCACAAGACTAGATATCTGTCTCTTGATACTACTCCCCTGCATCTGGCCCTTGAAGTACTCCAGTTTTAAGACTGGAGATTACACATCTCCATCATGGTTTGTAACCTGTGATGGACTTTTCCTTCAGGAATCTGTCCAATCCCATTTTGAAGGCATCCAGGCCAGATGCCATCACCACATCCTGTGGCAGGGCATTCCACAGACTAACAACGTGCTGGGTGAAAAAAATATTTTCTTTTGTCTGTTTAATTAAACTGTAATTAATGGGACTTATCCCAGCTTTGTATATATAGGAAATCCAACAGTAAGACACCACTCTAGTAGAACAAATGAAACATTAAGAATTTGGTAGGTTTAACTTTGTAAGTTCCGTTGATTCAATTTGCCTACTCTAGTTATGACTTCCTACTAAATTTCAGTTGTAGAATGTCGCTCTATTTTAAGAATATGTCCTGATGAGTACTAAGGATCAACACACGCCTATCATTTTCTTCCACCTAAGAAGGGGCGCTAGTATGAGCAGAGCAGTATTAGCTGATGCATCTGTATAGTGACGATGGTATGCAATCTAAACGTTTATGTACTATAACGAAAACAATGAAAAAATCAAAACACCAGCAAAAATGTGCCAGTTAGGAAGGTCTCCTGGAAGAAGGCTTTCTCATGTCTTCACCAAATGTTTATCTGAAGTTGGTGGTTCAAGATACGGACTTCCCCCAAGGACTTAGTAACCCAAACTAGTGCATATGAGGAGACAGGATATAGTCTGGATTCATGCAGTCTAACATTTTACAGGTCACTCCCACTGCCCCTAGGAAATGGTCCACATTTGAGCTGCTCCCAAACATTGCTAGATTTCGTGAGCCAAATCATGTTATATTAATTCAACTGGTGCAGAAGTGGAAAGCTGTAGCCCTCTAGATGTTGTTGGACTCCAAATCCTATCAACCTCAGCCCGCATGGCCAATGGTCAGAGCGGATGGGAGTTCCACATTCGGAGGGGCACAAAGCCCAGACAGTGGCTGAGTCTGTACCAGAGGTGGGCAAAGCCAGGGGTCACATGGGGCCCTTCCAACTCCTGCAGTCCCCTGCTACCCATCCTCCTGCTGCCAATGCCGCCCCGCCCCCGCCCCCCCCCCGCAGCCAAACCCTTTTGCACCTGTACCTTTGGGGTGGTGATAGCAGGTCCTCGCTTCATGACCATCACAAATTCTTCTAGAGATGGCCTTCGGATTAACATCCGCGCCCCTGTGGACGTTCGGAGCATCTGCCCAGGGAGTTTGCCTATAATTTCTGTAAAGCTAATCGCCCCCCAGGGGCTTTGCAACCTTCCGGAGCCGGTGAGCTTCACCAGCTTTTTAAACCTCACGTTGTGCTTTCGCCAGTTCTCTGCCAGAATGAGGTCCCCTACTTGGAAAGGGACGTTTTGGGAAGAAGGCGCCGCCGGCAGTTCTTCAGACCCTGGGACTCGACCCCCCAGCGGGGATTCCGCCTGGGAGAGGAACCAGGGAGGAGGAGGAAGAGGAGGGAAGGGGGCTTCCTTTTCGTCTTGCTCCGGGGATTCCTGGGCTTCGGCGCTCTTCAGGGCTCGGACCTCCGGAGAGAGGAACTCCTCGGGCACCAGCCGGCTCACGCGCTCCAAAGGAGACAGCGATCTGGCCCACGCCCGCTTCCGGCGGCTGCCCATCATCCCGGCCGAGTCCAGAGGAGGACCGTCGGCAGCCTTCGTTTGAGGCTCCTCTCCGTCCCCGGCCGAGGAGCAAAACAACCGGCGCGGGAAGCCGCGGGGACCGTCCCGGATCCCCGGGGACGGCGTTCCTGGCTGGTGGCGGTGGCGGTGGCAGGCGGGCGGCGCGGCAACTCCAGCCGGGAAGCTGCCTTGGCTCCTCCGGCTGCAGGGCAAGAGCGGCAAGCATTTGGCGACGTTCACGAGAGCCGGCCAGCCTTGGCTCCACGCCGGGCAGCCCAGCCTGGTCCGCCAGCACCGCATGGCCTCTCCTCGCTATGCCCTGGGAGGGCGGCCCTTGAGGATCTCTTCCCCCCCCCCCGCTCAGCGATCGCCCCCCAACCTCTGAGCTTGCACCGAGCTTGCCCGGTCGAAGTCACATCCCCCCCCCCAGGCCAAGCACGAGGGATGCGCCGAAGTTTAGTTTTGCTGCTTCGTCCAACCAATGGGGGGGGGGGGGAGAGATCAAAGCGACCTCCCAGGAGGCTCTCGTTTCCGGTTCTGATTCGACTCCTCGACTCTCGAGGTTGGAAGTGGGTAGGAATGAATCCCTGGGAAAGCTGACGATCGGTTGGGCTTTGGCCGCCGAGGCTGACAAATAATCTAAAATGCAGTTTTCGGAAAGGGGATGTTGCTCTTTCTTCGCGCATTGATCCTGGGCTTTTGCTCCTTTGATGCAATAGGCCGGCAGCCACTCAACAGGTCCGTTTCCTAGGCTGAATTCAATGGCAGAGAAGAGGAATGAAAGGTGTTATCTGGAATTCTGCCAGTCGACCTTAGAAAGTCTGCTCTCCTCTATTATTTCCCCTGAGTGAAACGTTCTTTCCGACTCGTCCCACCCTTGAAGAGAACGGAGCGCTCTCGCAACGGAATGACAGAAAAGAATGTGTCCGTCAATCGCAATCCTCAGAATCAAAATGTTAGAAATTGCAATAGACTTTTTCCAGGAGGTCTATCAATTCTTGTTTGTCATTTAAGGCAGTTTACAAAAAAAAGACAGGACATTGTGTCAGACAAAGAAATTGTTGTTTGGTCATTTTCTGTGCACAAAAATAGGATTAATTTAAAACACGGCGATGAATGGGGGCTTCTAAACGTAACTGCTTTGTTCTTTATATTCAGCTGAACGCAAATATGGCAGGTTTCTTTTTCATAACGAGTTACTGTATATTCAGTTAGGTCTTGCCCCGCAAATGGAAGATTCCCTCTGCTGCAATTGGGCTCCGGTCGTTTTAATGCAGGACTATTCATACTATGCCACCCACTCGCCGTTGATGACGTCTATTATCTGCGACTACTTGGTCCACATGGAAGTCCACATGTGTCGTACCAAGGGGTGAATCTCGTGCTTCGTTGATTCCTCCATTCTTAATCTGCGTTTCTGTACGTGTTTGCTGCAATGTGGAGTCATATAAAACCAGAACAACGGATTTTTTATTATCTTATTACTTTTTCTCCCGAAGAAGACAATACATCCGCAAATATTCAAGTCAGACCCACTGCCACTATTTTCTATTTGTCATTTATATTAAAAAAATTAACCCACCTTTCTCCTTAAAACGGCCCAAGGCGGCAAATCAGGGATTTGGCGACACCATCCTCAGGCTTCACTTCCAATTGCAGTATTAGTGATCTGTCACGGAACCAACTAGGTCATGCTATACCGCCACTGGAACAGAGGATAGCTTTCTACTTAAGCACCCGTGGACTTCTGCAACATCAGCGCAGGGAGTTCGCCTATAATGTCTGTAAAGTCAACAATCCTTCAGGGGCTTTGCAACACTCTATAATTAGTGATCTTACACGGCTTTTAAAACCATTCTGTATTGTGTTTTCACCAGATCTCTGCCAGACTGAGGCTCCCTACTTGAAAGGGAAAGTTTTTGTAAGAAGGAATGGTGAATGTTTCCCATTTTTTATTATTTGTTTCTGTTTCTTTTTGTAATTGTTGGCATATTCTTTTTGGGTTTAGATGACAGTTCCTGTCATTTAAAATTGTTCTTTTTGGTTTATTCCTAACTACAGTGGACCCTGGTATAACAAACAGTTTGTATAACATAAAATCTGTACAACATAAAAAATTCCGGAGATAGGGGAAATTTGCTTAACATAATCGCCTATGGGCAGAATCCATACAACATAAAAATGGGATTACTCCTTTTTCAATGCATTCCTATGGGAATTTGTATAAAGGAAAATTTGCTTAACATAATTTCATTTAGTATGAATTAATTCCTTTATACAAGGTACCACTGTATTCATTTCTTCAAAATGATAGCTTTCACTCACCACCAAGTGGGAAAAATGCTAAGAAAAAGAAGAAAACAATAGTAGCTTTCACTTTCTAAAAGTGCAGGTTCTTCACTGATTCTTCTTCAAAAGAAACTGTCATCTCATCACTTCTGTATAATTTTTTCAGTACATTGTTACCATCTTGTTATTTTGTTATTGTTAAGTAATATATTGCTGCGTTGATCTCCCAGCACCCTTAATTTAGACTTAAATATCATTTTGATATCTTGGATGCTACAGAAAAATATATCTTATTTTTCATTTTTGGTTAACCTTTTGTTTTCCTCTTTGCAGTGATCATTAGATTGTGTTCTATTCCTTTTAAGTTCACTCTGTGTGCAAATATACTCAAATGGTCGATTTCTTGTTATACTGTTTCAAAATTACCTCGATTCATGCTGAAACCAACAGAATGAAATTTAACAGAGATAAGTGCAAAGTACTGCACCTAGGAAGAAGAAACCAAACACACAGTTAAAAGATGGGGGGGGGCACCTACCTCAGCAATACTACAAACAAGAAGGATCTTGGGATTATTGGAGATCATAAACTGAATATGAGCCAACAGTGTGTTGTGGCCATTAAAAAGGCAGATGCTATTTTAGGCTGCATTAACAAGTATAATCTCCAAATCCTGTGAGGTGCTCGTCCCCTCTATTCAGCCCTGATTAGGCCTCAACTTGAATATTCTGTCAAGCTCCGGACACCACACTTCAAAAAAGGTGCTGGCAAACTGGAACAAGTTTTGCGGAGGAAGACAGGCATGATCACAGGCCTGTAAACCAAGCCCTATGAGGAAAAACTGAAAGGATGGGGCATGTTTGAAAAGCATACCCTCTGTGGAAATATTTGAAAGGCTGTCCCAGAGGAGGGAGGGGCAGGAGCTGTTCTCAATCATCCCAGAGTGTTGATTGGGCAACAATGGGCTCAAGTTAAGATTGCCCAGCTTTTAGTTGAATATCAGGAATAACTTCTTGCCAGAGTAATACAGCAATGGAACCAATTTCCTCAGGAAGTGCGAGTGCTCCAAAACTGGAGGCATTCAAGAGAAATTTGGACAATCATTTGGCAGGTATCCCTTGATCAGTATTCCTGCATGAGGCCAGGGGGGGGGGGGAGATTTGATAGTCTTGTAGGCCCCTTCCAACATACTGTACTATGAATCTGTGCTCCATACATTCCATGTTCAAATGTGCCACACAGCTTTGGTTTTTTTCTTTTGTTTCCATGCACATCAACAAATAAATGTAGCTCCAGCAGCTCTATTTTTGTTGCATGTTGAATGGCGAGGACTCTGCTTACCCAACTGAGGTGCTGTCAGCTGTGAAACCTTCCATCACTGGCTGACTGAGGACAGAAGCCCTACTCGGGTTTTCAAAAAAATGCAGGTTGATGCCACTTTTAAACTACAGTCGAGTATGCGTTGTCCGCAGTGAACAGTAGTAATTGCTTTGGAATTTCCTGAGCAAATAGTTATCGATGTTGTGGCAATCTGCTTAAAATCAGGGTTGAGGTTTGTGTCGCCTTCAAGATTGTAATTTTCATTGTTGTTCCTGATAGGCGTTGCTGGCTAAAAGTGTTCTAGGTTGCAACCCACAACATCTGCAGAGCAAGCTGTTGCTTAGTCCTGCCTTAAGTGGAGGCTGCTACTGGAAATATATGGGCTAGAAAACCAAACATGTTTGGTGTCACTCCGTCATGGCAGCTTGATTCAGCTGAGTACTGAGTTCAACCGAGGAAAATCTCACAAGGTTACTTGGAAATAGACTGTTTGACCTTTCCAGTGCTCAGATTAGTCAGAATAAGTGTCTATAGATGACCCCATTTGAAGAAGTACACTGCCTATTTTTATCACTGGTATTTTCAGAGCATTTAACACTGTATTCATAATCACATGTCCTTTTTCTAGGGCCCCTGTTACCCTTTCCAGAAATGCACATGGGAGAGAAATAGGAATGCCTTATTGTGTTGGCTATCCCTGCAATTGTGTGTGTGGGGGGTGGGGAGGGGTGGGGGGGGGGTTGGGCGCGCGCGCGCACACACACACACACACACACACACACACACACACACACACACACACACACACAGTGGTACCTCTTAAGACAAATGCCTTGTAAGACAAAAAACTTACAAGAAGAAATAAAATTTCAGAAATAGACATGCTTCACATGAAAAAAAAAATTCCACTATGGGATGTTTCACAAGAACATTTTTTCCCTTGCCGCCCGCGTTAGCTTTTCTGACGGTACCGTTCCTCTCCATTTTTATTGTAATCTGCCTTTATTTTCTCGTTGCTTTCATAGTTCTGTTTTATTGTTAGCCGCCCAGAGTTCCGTTTCAGAAGATGGGCGGGATATAAGCGTAATAAATAAATAAATAAATAAATAAATAAATAAATAAATAAATAAATACAAACCATTACGCATGTACCCAGGAAAAAAACCAGTTATTTTTAACACAAATGAATGTGTGTGTGTGTGTGGGGGACCATTTTTCCACAACATTGCATTACAGTTTCAAAATGTTTATTTCTCCCATTCAGATCCAAAATAGAATTGCATTACATCTTAAACAGAAAGAAAGCCCTGTTCTCTAAATAATAATTGCCCTTTGTTTCCCCAGTAACCTTGTTGATGGCTACTGATACCAAATTTTGATCACAGATTTTGATCAGGTTATTATGTGTATGTCATTTCGGATTTATGGTGATCCTGTGAATTAATGACTTCCAAAAGGTCCTTTCATTAACATCCCTGCTCTGGACTTGCATTACGTTCTGTTCATGGCTTTGGATTTTGATTTAACCCACCTCATGTCAAATACCTGGTGTGGTGTGGTGGAGAGAATGACAGACTAGGACTCAGGGACACCTGGGTCTGAATCCCTGCTTAACTAAAGAAACGCACTGGGGAGTACAGAACTAGTACGAATGTGGAACTAGTATGAAACCACTCCTTAAAATACAGTAGGATCCATATATCTGCAAGGGATCAGTTCCACAATCCACCGTGGATGTGGGAACCTATATAGTTTGAAGTCAGTTTCAACTTGATGGCACATAACAAACTTCACATCCTTTGGTCCTAATTTGGCAAATTTTGCTTTTGCTTTTCATCTGTCAAAAATTTCATTTCCACTGGTCATCAGACTAGGCATTTCTTTTTACTAATGTACAGTGGCACCTTGTATAAAGGAATTAATTCGTTCCAAATGAAATTCTGTTAAGCAAATTTTCCTTTATACAAATTTCCCATAGGAATGCATTGAAAACAGAGTAATCCCTAATCATGGCCATTTTTGTGTTGTACAGATTCGCCCCATAGAAGATTCTGTTAAGCAAATTTCCCCTATCTCCGGAATTTTTTATGTTGCACAAACGTTATGTTATACAAACCGTTTGTTATATGAGAGTCCACTGTATCAACTAATTCTTTACTCTTCCCTAATGACAGTTGTTCTGGTTTATATTCATTGACTTTAAAGAATGGAAACCTGTTATTTATGTTATTCAAGAATGTTACCGGTACAGTACTTAAAATTCTATTGATTCTGTCTTTTGGATTGTCCTGTTCTCATTTACCTTAATCTAATTTTTCAAGTTAGATGTTTATGGTCTGCATCCCCACTCTGTTCCTAGTCTTGTTTTTGCAGACAAAATAGATTGTCTTCGTCTTGTGCTTCCAATGATAGGTCTACTTAATATCTATATAAATTTCTACGCCACGTTGTTTGTACAGTACCTTTTGGCTAAAAAAAAAAAAGAAATCTTAATACACATGTATAAGAATAAGTGCAACAGGCTCAGAGCTGGTCGTCCCACGTTGGACGGGGACTTCTGGGATTTGCAGTCCCAAAGAAGCAACTCTTCCAAGCTCAGCCTCGAGTAGCAATGGCCAAGATGAGCGTTTGGGAGTGGAAGTCCAGAGCAGCATCTTTTCCACTTTCTAATCTATGCAGTCGCAGTCCTGGCGGCGAGCGGATTCTGGGAATCGTAAACCAAGGTGGTGGGGGTGGGGTGGGGGGGTTTACGCTTCCCTCCTCTGCGCATGCGCTCCTAACCTCGGAGTCGCTGCAACGGCGCCCTGAGACCACTAGTCGGTGCGTGACGGGCCATTCCACCACCACCCCTCTTCTCGCGTCAGCCACTCATGGCCGGGCGCGCACAGACGCCGTCACCGCCTCGTGAAGGATGGGCGGAGGCGAGTGCGCCTGCGCGGAGCCCGAACACGTGGCTGCGGCGGGGTCGCTCGCTGCTGGCCTGCTGGGACTTGAGAGTTGGAGTGGGGGCGGGGGGGGGCGGGAGGAGGGAGGACCCGGACCCGACGGAGCGCCATCATGGCGGCGGGAGGAGCGAGCGCCTCGGCCCGAGACACCGCGTGCGGCTGCGGCGAGCCAGGAGCAGCGGCGGCGGCGGCGGCGGCGGCCTCCTCTTCCTCCTCCGCCGCCGAGAGCCCGCTCTTCGTGACGGGGAGCCCTTGCGCCTTTTCCCCTCAGGAGGAGCGGCGCTTCTTGGCCCTCTCCGGGCCCGACGGGCGCCTCCGCGTGTGGGAGACGGCCAGCAACCGCCTCCACCACGAGTACGTGCCCTCGGCCCACCTCAGCGCCGCCTGCACCTGCCTGGCCTGGGCGCCCCCGGGAGCCGGACCCGGAGGAGGAGGAGGAGGCGGAGGAGGAGGCTCGCTTCCCACCAAGGTACCCCGGAGGAAGGGGAAGGGGAAGGGAATGGGCCGCGTCGCGCCTGCCGTGGCCGCGGGGAGACCTGCGGGCCGGGTCCCTCGGTTCCCCCGCCACGAATCGGCCATGGGGGGGCGGCGGCGAAGGCCTTCCCGGAGAGGGGGGCCTTCAATCCCTCAGGGGCCGCAAAGGGAGGGGGGGGGAAGCGGTTTTTTTTTCTGACGCCGAAGCTTGCCCTTTCACACACACACACACCCCTTTCTCACGTGTGAACGGGCCTTCTTGGGAACGGGAGCCCCCCCCCCGCCGCCGCCTGTCAGCTGGCGCGTGTTTTGGGGTCCCCGGGAGGGACTGGCGGATTCTGGCTCCCGGTTCTCCTTCGGTCGACCCCCCCCCCGCGCTCTCCAGACCCGCCCCGGCCTTTTGGCAACCCTCGCCGGAGAGCCTTTGGGGGGGGGGCACACGCGTGCTTTTTCTCGCCCAGTTGGCTCGGCCTCCGAGCGAGAGGGGCCCGGACGGCTCGGCGAGAGGCAGAAAGAGCAGGATGCCCGCTGGGGACCCGCCAAGAGGCTGGCCTCGGGCCCCCTCCGCCGTTTGTTGGGGGTTTTTCCCTCCCCGGGGGGGGGGTTCTGGTTCCTCCCTCAGACCCCACACGAAAGTAAAACTTAAAAAGATGCCGAAAGGCCAGTTAGAGCTTTCGGCTTTTTTACAAGGAGGGGCAATAGATATTCACCACCTTTCCTCATTTCCAACCCCGGAAAAGTCAGTCCTTTGAATCTGGCCATTGCCTCTGGAACCCAGCTTGGGGGCACCTCAGGGTGTGCACGCGTAAACACATAAAAACACTTCTCAATACATTGGACCCTTGTATAACAACCGGTTTGTATAACATAAAATTTGTACAACATAAAAAATTCCAGACATAGGGGAAATTTGCTTAACATAATTGCCTATGGGGCGAATCTGTACAACATAAAAAAGGGATCACTCTGGTTTCAATGCATTCCTATGGGAAATTTGTACAAAAGAAAATTTGCTTAACATAATTTCATTTGGAACAAATTAATTCCTTTATACAAGGTACCACTGTATTGAGATAGATTCCGGATTTTTACTCCTTGCTGGCACATAGCCACTTGTTGTGGAAAGCAATTCTGTTTAGAATGCTTCTGGCTGTAAAAGGTGATGTTTGGGGGACTGCTCCTCTTTCTTCAGTCCCTAGAGTCCCCTCTCCATTTGCTCTGCGGGGGTCCCCATGTGGTACAGAATACGTTTGCTGTGCAGTTGGCAGATTTAAAAAGGGAATCACCTTAAATTACCACCTCCTAGTTCCTTCAGTGGCAGTTGCCAGCTGGATTGGAAGGTTTCTACAAGTGAAAAGACCCTTTCTTTGAATGCAACTATGATATTGAATGTAGAGTATTGTGCCTCTTTTTAATAGAGACAGAAAACTGTGTAGGAGTAAGCTTTATTTTTAATGACCAAAGTAAAATGGCAGGCAGCAGTTTGGGGACACCCCCCTCCACTCAAACTTATTTCATAGTGCAGGTCTTTAATTCTTGCAGTTCAGCTGGATGGATTTAAGGATAAAACAGCCCAAGGGAGCGGGAGAAAGGGTCTGGCTGTGCTGTCAGGTGCACAAAGTGCCCAGCTGTATTGCTCAGTACTGACAATGAAGAAATTGGAATACTGTAGTAAGAGATTTCGTATACCTTCATTTTACCCTCAGCCCAAATTGAGACTGCAGCCAAAAAATCAGAAGACTGAGAATCAGAAGGGCAGCAACAAAGGAATTAGAAAAGATGATCAAGTGTAAGGATGTGTCACTGACACATAGATCATCCTTACTCTTGTACAGTATATCCAATCGCTATGCATGGATGGGAAAGCTGGTCAGTAAAGAAAGGTGACAAGAAAAAAATGAATCCTTTGAAATCTTGTGGTGGGAGGAGAGTTTTGAGGATTCCCCTGGATTGCCAGAAAGATGAAAACGTTGCTTTTTAGGGAGGCATATGGCAACCTTTTAATTTAATTTAGCCTTTTTTTCTTTTCCATCGCCCGTGATGCCTCTTGCTGAGGGTTTTATCCCTCTTTATTTTTATTAGCTTTTTATCTTGTAATCTACTGCTACTCTTATTCTTGTAAATTGCCCAGAGTTCCTTTTGGAAGATGGGCGGTATAAAAATGCAATAAATGCAATAAATAAATAAGTAAGTAAGAAAGTAAGTTTTTTTCTCTTTTCCTCAAACTCCCTCTGAATGGGGGATCTTTAAAATGTCATGTCCTCAACAGCCTTGCTCAGCGTTTGCAGGCAGAAGCCTGTGGCTTCTTTTAGAGAGTCAATCCATGTTCTTTTTGGTTTTTCTCTTTTGCTTTCCACCTGAAGAGCTTAATATGGCAGGATATGAAGAAGGTTCTGCATTAATACCCATTAAGGTACGTTGACATACAGCCAGTTGCACTGTTTCTGTCTTCTTACTTTTACTGAATCTTTACAGGAAGGTCCTCAGAGGAAGAAGAGGAAATCTGAAGCTGTGGGAGCAAGCAGAAAGTTAGATCTTTTGGCTATTGGTACTGCAGATGGCAGCATTTTATTATATAGCACAATACAAGGAGAATTACAAAATAAACTAGTAAGTATTACTTGTTCTGTTGCTGTTTTACTACTTCTAAGATAGTTTTTCATAATAGTTCTGGTTAGACTATCTTAACCAGATGCCCTATAGAACAAATGAAGCTTTGGGGTAGTTGGAAATGAATTTTATAGTAACTAATAATACCATAGAAACCTTGATTTCATCTGTATCTTGGAAAGCAACGTTAATGCAGTTATTAAAACAAATATAGCCATTTGTAAACAAACAAAATGCAATATTCTTAATATGAAAACAAATATAGCTCATTGAGCAATAATATAAAATGCACAAACAAATACCTTTCTTATGGTCAACTAAAACGCTACCAGAATATGGGCGTTTTGAGGTTCCCAAACTGTTAGTTGAGCTAGGTTGTATAAATATTAAAGAATGGAGAAAGACACAAGGCCATACAGAAATTTGGCCAGATGTTATAGCCATGATATGGACATTAAATTTATTACAGACATAGAAATTGCAGATTTAATGAATCACTGATAATTGTAAAGGTCATGTTGCATGCAGCAGTGCCTGATGGAATAAGGAGCCAATGAAGTAGGTATGCAGCACTCTTACCTTGTCAGCAGTTCATTTCTCCAGCTCATCACAGCTTTTCTCCTCAGCCATTTATATGGGCTTTATATGGAGAAAAAGGCAGGCATGAGTAAGGGGTAAAGGCTCAGTGCTCTTTTGTGCTCTGTGCTCAAAGAGAGAATTCTGTGATTAAGCCTGCTTCTGCAGTGTTTATTTAACCCAAGACATTTTAAAGTTGCCTCTAATTTTTGCGTGTGAAATAGAGTTACATAAAATGTTTGGCAGGGTATAGAAACAACATATTTAATTGTTTATTGTTATGAAGCATCTTTCTTCTGAGATTAATGATTTAGATTAATTCAGTCCTTCTAAGATTCTCACACTGTTTGCTGATACCTTTTTTCTTTCATTTAGAGTGGCCATGACAGTAAAATCAACTGTGTGCGGTGGCACCAGTTCAACAGTTGCTTATATAGCTGTTCAGATGACAAACAAATTGTAGAATGGAACATACAGACATGCAAAGTGAAATGGTGAGCCTGCTTTTTTATTTAAAGGCAGCATTTCTTAATTTTTATTGTCATATTGCTTTAGATTAGGAGGGTTTTTTTTGTCTTGCCATTCAGCTAAATGTGATCCACAGCCCATCAGATATCTTTAGCTACAGTTTCTCATAATCCTTTTTAGTTGGCCATGCTTCCTGGGACTTATGGGATTTGTAGTTTCCATCGGACCACCTTGTTGCCTGCCCCCACAGAGTGGTAGCCATTGTTTTCTGCTGTCTTAATGGTGTCTCACTGCACAGCCAGAGGTTGGGAGTGTGATTCCCCACTATCCTGTCTGAATATGGTGAGCCTGTGTGGCTGTGGGCAAGCTCTTCAGTCCCAGGGCATCCCTAGGAAAAAGGGAATATTAAACTGCTTCTCAGTTTTCTCAACCTGGAAAATTCTGGAAAAGACCACCATAAGTCAGAATTGTTTGGGTGGCACATAGTTATTATTATTTTTAGACATGGCAAAATCCTGAAAGGGTATGTAATGTTCTTAGTTGAAGGAAATTTGATTTTTATTTTGTGCAGCAGTAATTTTGAATCCATCTGGAAAGCTTAGGGTAGCAATGGGAACTTGTTGTATGCAGATAGCTGTATCGTCATAGGACAGTATCTGCCAGAAGCCAGAGTTGATGGTTTTCGCCCAAAGAGGGTGAGAACAGAACTGGTAGTAGTCTACCCACTTTCTGCCCACCCTCCTGTTGCGGTCGCTGTTTCCACTTGCTCGGCATAGCAGTTACATTTTAAAAGAAGAAGATGCATTTTTGTAGATGGAAACATTTTTCCTAACCATGACTGCTGCTTGGAATGAGGGTGGGATCAAAAAGTGATGGTTGAGTTTTATTTGTGAGCTGCACCCTGCTTACTGCGTAATGGCTTCTCACCTGTGGTTTAGAGCCTCTGTCCAAAACTTCGGCCCTCCTGATGTTTTGGACCACAACTCCCAGAATTCTAAGCTTAGATTGCCAATGACAAAGGACTGTGGGAGTTGCAGTCCAAATCATCTGGAGGGCTGAAGTTTAGTTGGTTGCAGTAGACTAAGAAGCAAGAAGTGTGAGCTATGTGTGTGCTTCACAGGTTGAAGCTTCTAGTGATTGATGGAGCTGCATCCCTTTTGAGCAGTTACATTTTATTTAGAAATTAGTTTTTCAACTGCTGGTTCACCTATCAAAATGAAATTACCTAGTGCTATGCTAAATAAACTTATTTTATTCCTAATTATTAAGTATAATTGTCAAACACTTGTTAAGAAAAGCATGCTGCTATGATGATATCCATGTGGTTTCTCACTTCTGATAAGTAGTGAGGACAGCTTTCTCTTGGCTGTCTGAGCAGACATCGCTGAATATTCAAATATGCCAAGTAGGAATTGGAGGTTATCCAGTTAATTATCCATTTAAAAGTTACTGTGGTATGAAAATGTAAAGATGCTGGAATGGAATAATTGTGGGTGTTAGAAGAGGCAGGCCTCGTGGCACAGTGGTTAAATGCCTGTACTGCAGGTAAAACTGCACTCACAACCTGGGGTTCAATCCCAGGTAGCAGGCTTATGGTGGACTCAGCCTTCCATCCTTCCGGGGCTGGTAAAATGAGTACCCAGCTTGTTGGGGGGCATTGTGTAGCCTGCATACTGTAATTAAACTGTAAACTGCCCAGAGACTACTTGAAGTGGTATGGGGCGGTATACAAGCAGAACACTTTGCTTTGCTTTTAAATTATTAAAATGTAATTTGTGTGGTTTTATAAAAGCAGTTCTGTGCTGCATTTTGTTGACAAATGAGACTAGAGATATCTGCCAAGCAGATGTCATCAAATAACAACAAAATCATCAACAGAAAGATCTGGGTTCAGTGGAGCTTCCTCCTTGGTATGTGATACAGAGGTGCAGGCTCTTAAATTCTGCCTAGGCCTCTATTAAGTAAATAATACATTGTTTTTGGATTTAGAATTATATACAGTAGTTACACCTCCCTGCAAAAAGCAGCTTCCAACACTGCCTAGAATGGGCTGCTTAGTCTATCACTTTGCTCTATAATAAAGTGCTTTAATGTAGAGATCCATTTTAAATTTCTAAGCCATCCTTTTTACTTGCCAGGGCAGGATAAATAAATCTTAGTAAACCTTATTTTCATTCCTCTTTTTTTTTTTCAGCAAGTGGAAAGGTGATAACAGCAGTGTGAGTTCCCTGTGCATCAGTCCTGATGGAAAGATGCTTCTTTCAGCTGGTCGATCAATCAAATTGTGGGACTTGGAGACCAAAGAAGTCTATAGAGTATGTGTTTATTTTAAAAGGGCAAAGAGAAATATAAGATGACCACCTCTGAAACTAAAATGAGCTGTTCATTTCATCTTGTTTAATACCATCATTTAAGAGCTACTGGAGAGGTTGCTGTGATGATACCGTTAAAATGTGGTTTCAGTTGACTGACATTTGAATGAGGACAATGGAACTTCCTTGGCTGTGTCTGAGCACTTCCAGTAGCCTCTGTTCACTAAATTTACCCTGAGTTAGAGAAGACATACAGAACTTGCTTGCTCATATTTAGTGTGCTGGTTTGAAAATATTCTAAAAACGTATACGAGAGAATATAATGTGTCAATTGAGCTGTAAAGAATTCTGAACCATTGAAATCTTTGTTCAAGTACTCATTGAATTTGAACTATTCACTTCTGTTTGATAGGTCTTGCTTTCATTCTCACTGCCATACACAATATGAGTCCGATTTTGTCATCTAAGGGTATTTAGTGCCATCCCTATATCTAAAAATATGAAACCAGTTTTGAGGGGAAAGCACCTTTTGTTCAGTGCTTCCAATCTCCCATTGTACATTCTAGGAGAATTTTTGTCATGTCTCGAGAATACCTTGTACTCTTCAATTTTAATTTTTTAAACATGTATTTTGGGTCACTAGAGGTGCAAAGTGGTTTAACACCATTATAGTGTTATATCCATTTTTTGTTAACAAAACCCTATGTATTGGGTTTTAAAATATGCAAACTTGGCCTTTTTATCACATCTTTCCCTTGGCTTCTGTCCCTTGTGAGTGCAACCCGTGAGATGGTAACCATGTTGAGATTTCCTGCTTCTGGTGTATCAGTCTCTTAAACATAACTGCTTAGAGGAAGAGAACATTGTTTTGGAAAAAAAAGATCAGGCAATGATTATAAAGCATAAATATCTTGCCAAGTCCAACCAAATAAATAGAATGAAAATCCCTGCTAGTTTTGCTGGATTACACAATTGTGCAATATATTGTACAACTGGGTGCACAACACATCCCATGCAAGGGCAGTGGTTGCTTCCTTTGCAGTGTCTGATAATGTGCAATTGCTAGTGCTGTGATCCATAGGTATTCATGTTTTAATCTTAGAGCAAGGGTATAGTTGCAAATAAATTCAAATGCAGTATTATGCTTAGTGAATATGAAAGAGCTGGTGGTTCTATGTAATATAGTTATCTCGTATCTGTGAAAATCTGCAACATTTGACATTTCCTCTGTCAGATCTACTACTACTCCAAAATCTTTACAAGGTTTTAAAAGTCAAACAGATTTGTTTGATTGAATTTTGCCCTTCTAAGTGGCATATTGTAGAGACCTCTGTAGGTCAAAACCTGCATTTGCAATTATGCTGGAAACAGCTAATAGCCAGTGAAGCTGTCATGAAAAAGGAGTCATGTGGGCCCTGTCGTTAGCTCTCATTATCTGCCTAATGGCAGCATATTCATTTCTCAGAGGCAGCCCTGCATAAATTGAATTTTGTGGCCCACCTCAGGTGAGATTTAGTTATGTGTCACTATGGTTGGATCAGGCTGCTAGCACAAGAGTCTTGAGTTTTAATTAGTTTTCATTTAAAGCACATCCCACTGAAGTAGGTAACCCAATAGTAGTTTTCATTTATTTGCTAATACCTAGACTTACTTACATGGAAAGAAAGGTGTCTGTAAAAAGGGTGGAATGTCTACAGGTTTCAAAGCTTTGATTCATTCTGTCGAGGTAAATAGCTGCAATATTGCCTTACCCAGGTTTTTCTTGTTCTCTTCTGAAGCACACATACCTGAGATGCCCTGAATAGAAATACAGTAACTCTGTATGTATCCTATACATCTTCATTGCAGGATAAGCATTACATGTTTATGTGTAGGTTTCCATGATCAATCTCAAATGATGTTTGTTTGTTTGTTTTAGCATTTCACAGGACATGCTACAGCAGTTTCGACGCTTATGTTCATCACAGTACGGCCTCCCAGTGAAAATCAACCCTTTGATGGAATCACAGGGCTCTATTTCTTATCAGGCGCAGTACATGACAGATTACTCAGTGTGTGGTATGTATTTTTTTTTTCAAATGTCATCATCAATTTTGTATGTCAGCTTGGTTCAAGAAATAGAAAGTCCATGATAAAAATCCAACATGGTCTGGGATTGTTGCAACAAACGGTTATAATATAAAATAAGCCTTCCAATTTGACAGTTCCAGTAAGTATCTGGGGCCCTTGGATGTACAGCTTATAATATGTTTTGATGTGATTTCTTCTTTCTTTTTGATGATTATGTGTGTGGTATATTTTTGTGAGGTTAGTTTTCTGTAACAAATTGTTTTTCTTAGTGAAATAGGCTCTTGGTCTTAGAATTCTGTTTTAAAATATGCTCTTGTATCTCAAGGCAAGTGAGATCTGACAGGAAAGAGAAGAATGCAGTGATGAATTTTACAGTTACAGATGATCCCATCCATATTGACCTGACGATATCAGAAACTAAAGAGGAGGTATATATTATATTATAAGTATTGATTTTCTGGTAAACACTAATGGAAACTGTTTTGGCTTAGATCTGATCTGTTTTATGTAACTAAGAGGGTATGTTAGAATCAGAACAAAACTGATTTAAAAGTAAATCTGAGTTTAATAATATCTCTGAGTTAGGCTCTCCCCCCACTAACCCATCCAGTTAAAGTCTAATTTTTTTATTAAAAAAATAAAGCACAGGTTGGAAAAATTACTGGAGATGTCATTATCAGTTGGTATCTGCTGTTGTGATATTCTTACTGCACATGGGGAATGAGCTTATGATCAAAGAGGCTAGCTAGCACTTAGAAGATGCCATCCTGTTTACATTAAGAAAAGGTCTTGGAACCAGAATACTGTACAGTAGCACCTTCCATATCTGCTGATTCACCATCTGCAGATTCAGTTATCTGTGATTGGCAATCAGCGGGCAGTGGGGCTGGTGGGGTATCAGGGATGAAAGCTGTGCCGCGCTGCCTGGGCAGTGTTTTTGTCCCCAGCACCCCACCACTCCTGCTGGGCAGGTCTGCGGATCAGGTGGTGGGAGAGGTTGCCTTCGTGCCTCCTGGTCCGCCTGAAGGTGCAGCAGTGTGGCAGACCAGGTGGAATGAAGGCGTGCTCTCCTGCTGCTCGCTCCCCCGTGTTACCCAGTGGGAGTGGGTTAGTGCCTGGTGTGGTGAGGTGCTACGCGGCTTTCATCCCTGGCACCTCACCACTCCTGCATGGTGGACCAGGTGCCGGGGGGAGAAACCCACTCCCTCTGGGTATGTTGGCAGCTCTTTGTTGGGACATAATCTTTCATCCCCAGCACACCACCTCCTCTGTCACAACCATCATCCTCAGATAAAAGCATTTGCTCTTATCTGCGGATTTCAGTGTCCGCGGGGTGGCCTAGGACCGATCCCCCACGGATACTTTACTTCAGCAGCTACCTTCCGCCATATCAGCCTGCCTGCTTCCTGCATAGTAGACTCATCTATATGGGTCCTGGCTATAGTGGAGACGTGATTGATTGGAACAAGCATGTGCCCAGATTACTAGAGACTTTTCTATTCTGCCAAGTTTTTGACATTCTGGAAAACAAAGTTTTTATGTTCTTCTATTGTTTTTATCTTCTAGTGTTTTGTACTCTTCGTTATGAAATTGTGATAAATTGTTATAAGCTATCATGTCGTGCATGTGTATGGGGAAAGCAGGATACAATTCTTAAATAAAATCTGTGGAGTCCATCTGATTCTTTAGCTGCTTATATCCTGCTGGTTGTTGTTAGTACATAATTATGAACAACCCCTAAACAGGCAGCATGGACATCTACTTTGCATTTCATAAGGAAACTCTCTTTTGTCCTCTAACTACTGATCCTTGGCATTGAAAGGTTCTGCACAGTTTTATAGCCTTATCCTATGGCTGTTTTCTTGAAGGTGACTCCCGTTTTGTTCACTGGGACCTGTGTAGGAAGCAACTATGTTTACTAGAAGCCTTAGATGGCAACCACAACTGAATATTCTTAGTGTGCTAGCATGTGTACAAAGAGGGTTCCAGACAGGGGTATGTCTGCTGTCTCTTAAGCCTATAAAATACTATTTTCTTGAAGGGATGATAAACTTTCTGCTCAGCTGCAGTTGTATTTGCAATTCCGGCACCACTTGATCAGTGTGTGTGAGGCTACTCGGGATATATTAATTTTAAAAATCAGAAGTTCAGTGTAAATTATCCTTATTTTTTAATAATGTGTCTGTATTAGAGGTCTATGCTGATGATACATTCGTTGTTTTCAGCCAGTCAAAATAGCTGTTGTATGCAGAGATGGACAGCTGCACATATTTGAACAAGTATTGAATGGGTAAGTTGGCATTTAAGCACCAGACCATTTTTTTGGGTTTCTTGTTGTAGTACTCCAGAGGAGAGTAACAAGGTAAAATCTTAGCTGCAGTGTACTCCTCTTTTAGAACTATCAGGTGCTCTTACGATAGAGCTTAGTATATTTTGAACACCGCTGTGGATAATGTCAGTCCCATTGGTTTAATGGATTTCTGTCATTGAGCTTGTATTGGGTATATGGTAACCACCCCTGGGAAAAAAAAGCTGAAAAAATACATTCCTGGAGATAGTTCTCACGTGATATGAGACGTGATGGAAAATCATTTGTAATACAGTGGATCCTTGTAAAACAAACAGTTTGTATAACCATAAAATCTGTACAACATAAAAAATTCTGGAGATAGGGGAAATTTGCTTAACATAATCGCCTATGGGGAGAATCCATACAACATAAAAATGGGATTACTCCGTTTTCAATGCAGTCCTATGGGAATTTGTATAAAGGAAAATTTGCTTAACATAATTTCATTTGGAACGAATTAATTCCTTTATACAAGGTACCACTGTATTATTAAAAAGTGACCTGATAAGCAAAGGAGGCAAGTATGCAAAATATAAATGTATTTTTAACAACCGTTTTTCTCTGTAGGTACTGCAAAAAGCCCTTAACATCAAAATGTACAATCCAGATAGCAACACCAGGAGAAGGGGATGACTCTACACCAAAGCCAGTCCCTATTTTAGCAGCTGCCTTTTGTTCAGATAAGGAATCTTTGCTGCTTGTGTATGGAAATTCTTTACAACCTGTTCTTGAGAGAGTGGTAGGTAAAGTTTACAAAAAAAATCACAGTTTATTTGAAACTGTAATCGAAAAATTGACTAATGTGACTACAATTGCATGCTGTAGCTTGTGAGATACTTGTGTAATATATTAGAAAAGATTGAAGTTTGCTTTATTTGTTTCAGAATTAATATCTAACATTTCCTATATCCTCTTTGGTAATGCAAGAGCAATCAAACTTTCAGGACAGATTTTTGTATATGCATAAGGTGCTTATAATTTTAAAATCATACTTAGCCATGGCTGATCAGGTAACTTAACAAGCTACTTAAATGATCTAACTGAAATTTGTTATTATTTGGATAACCCTTATACATCTGCATTTTCCCCTTTTCTTGTTCTAGTCTTTGAATACTACAGAACCACATCAGTGCCTAGTAAGAGATATTCAAAAGACATTAACACTTAAAACAGAAATGGCTGTGACAAAGGTAAGGCTTGAAATCTTTGTTAACTGGTTCTTACTACAGTAAAAATAGTAGTGGGTAGAGTAGCATACATCTAATAGAAATGACACGTTCATGGTTACATTTCGGTATATCTTTTTGTAAAGCTATATGTTTTTGTACACAGGTGAGTGGATCTAAACTGCATTTAGTTGTTAGGACTGTAGCTTATACACTTCAGCTTATTCCAGTGAAATAGCTGTGTTAGTCTCTTCCAGTATGTATGTAGCAAACCAACCAAGTCAAAAATGTTCTGACTCTATAAAGACAAATGACAAATGTATTGTTTGTCGTGTCCAAGAAAGTGGATGGTAATTTATGAAACATTGCTTAGTATTTTTTAAATCTTTTAAAATTTATTACCATTGCTGTATAGGCTTCAGCTCTGCCATGTATACATTTGAATTCCTTGCTTGTAGTGCAGACATACGTGCAGAAATATCGATTGCATTAAGGAGGCCAATGAGACAGTTCTATCTTTGGTTTCTTTACATTTTATTCATTTGTATGCTGATAGTAAAATTGCATGCTTTTCAGCAGTAGGGCTCAGCTATGCCAACCCCAGAGGAACGGAAAAGCTAAGGACCCAAGGGTGTGCTGTGATGACTGCCATCATGGTTTCACTTATTTCTGAATTCCAATGATGACAATCTCTCTTGGCTGTCTGAGCATGCCTGGGAGTGGAGGGAATTCACGCATTTCACATGGGCATATCTCTTTATTCTAGGAGCTCTTTTAATTAGGATCCAAACAAGCCACCAAAAGGCTAGATTGTAAGTTGGATAGTTTTTTCAAAACGTACATAGTAGGATAGTTTTTTCAAAACGTACATTGGACAGTGCATCTTAATGCATCTACGGCTGCAATGTTGTACGTACTTCAAAGTGAGCCTTCTTGAAATCATTGCAGTTTTGTAGAGTTTTGCCGTATGTCATGTAACTGGTGTTATGCTATTAACCTGTGTTTTTAAAATTGTTGTTAGCAGCCCAGAATGGCCTTGCTGCCAGATGGACAGTATAAAAACCCAATAAATAAATAAATAAATAAATAAATAAAATACCTTCACACGGTTTAAATAAGAATGGCAACAGTGGTTCAGTTTAAGTTCTTGAAGGAAAGTGCAGAGTTTGACAGAGGGGAGAGCCGACACCAGTACGGTGAACCTTGGGTACATTATCTGGAAAATTGTCACCTCTTCTGTGTAAGAGGTTCACTGCAGAATTTGCTTTTATTTATCATTCAGCTTTATTCACCAAAGGAAGGGAATTCATGTCAAGAGAATTACATCACCTCAAAATAGTGCAAATTATTTCATGCCAGCACTTATGGGAGAAATGCTGTTCTCATTCATTGTGATACAAAAATTATAAGGAAAATAGCTACAGTGAACCCTCGCCTATTGCTGGGGTTAGGGATCTGACCTGACCCGCCATAATTGAAAATCTGCGATATGCAGATGCAGGTCGGGTTGGGCCTGGGGTGCCTAGCTAGGAGCTCTTGTACTTATCCCTAGCTTGGTGCTGCCCTGAACGAGCCTGCAAGGATCTTCCTAAGCCTCCTGGAGGTCCCCAGGGGGGCTCCCTGTGAACCGTAAGTGACCTGGTTCACAGGGAGGCCCTTTGGGGGGCTCCAGAAGGCCCGGGAAGGCCTTGCAGGCCTGTTCAGGGCAACACCAGCCCTGGGGTAAGTAATGGAGGCCTGAAACAAGCATTTCCCCCTTACCCAAAGGGGCCTTTTTTCATATACCGCAGTCCCGCGATATAGCGGGACAGCAGTATATGAACTGCGAATGGGCAGGGGACCACTGTATTGAGTTTTAGTAACTCAGGAGTGTAAGAAAAATATTTTTAAGCAAGTGTAATTATTTTCATACATTAAAGTGTTCTGCTGCTTATATTAGTTAAATCCATTTTGTATCAAAAATTGCATTTTAGAAATGTTACTATATTGATTATTTTATTATAATATTGGACATTTTCTTTTATTATGTTATAGTTTATAATATTTGGTTCACCTAAGCCACCAGGTGGCACTCTTCAGTTGCCTTTGTATTTTTGTTTCTGTTTCTTTATGGCATTATATATACATTCTTGAATTATTTTAGTTTGTATGTTTGCTTAACTATGTAAACCACCCCAAAGTAGTATTTTGCTACATTGGGTGGTCTAGAACCCTGATAAATAAATAAATCTTTTAAACACCATGCATATTTTATTCACCCTGTCCTGCAATAGTTCTGTACACAGCCAATTACAATGGCACCTCTTAAGAGAAATGTCTGGTAAGGCAAAAAAAAAAACATTTAGAAAAACTTTAGGATGAAAAAAAAATTCTGGGAGTAGGCATGCTTCGCATGACAAAAAATTCCCTATGGGATGCTTCACAAGACAAACTGTTCTACATGTACCCAGGAAAAAGCTTCCGGAACAGATTACTCCATTCCCAATACATTCCTATGGGAAGTCACGTTTCGTAAGACAATTTTTTCTTAAAACAAATGGACCTGTGGAACGAATTAAATTTGTTTTAAGAGGTACCACTGTATTTGAATTATGTGAGATTGTTGATTCATTTCCCCAAATCAAAGATTTAAATTGTGTGTCTTTGTGGTTAAAATAGGCAACAGGCAATGAAGATGGCAAAGTGCTGACTAAGCCTGGAGATTTTAATAGAGTCAGAAGAAGAGAAAATAGGAAAGCTATGCTTTTGCTCTTTTGTAAAGACAGAGAGGAAAAGGCATAGAGGGGAGAAATTGAGACACATTCTCATTTGCTTTGATGCCTTCCCTCCCTCTTCATGTTACTTGTTTAGACGTGTTGAAGAAGCATCATGGCCAGTGTTCTGTACAAAATACCTGTGGGAAACCCACCAGCCAGACTTAAGGATGGCAGCACCCTCTTGTGTTCTCCCCAGCAAACCATGATTCATATGGCACTGAGGGAATACATACCAGTATATCCTTAATCACCAGCAGCCACTGACCAAAAGAGGAGGGGAATACAAATGGTCTTTTAAGTATGTTACAACTAGGGATAGCCTGCCTAACCTTTCTCTCTCACTTTTTTTAAATTGGGCAAATGTATCTAGCTGTAATAAGTTATGCAGCATACATATGCAATACAGGTTTTGGTTAATTACTGGAACAGCAAAAAAAAAACTGGTACCTAATGCTATTAGGTCTCATATATTGCTTTTAAATAGGTCCAGTTGTACAGTGATGGACTTTTACAACCCTCCTCACAAGATTTTTCAACATGGGAACCAGATTTAGAAAGTTGTACGCAGAGTATTATTAGATTGACAACGCTAGGTGTTAGACTTCCTGTTTATTTCCTTGCTGATTAGCCTGTTTTGTTTCAGTCCTCCCTTCCCACTTTTTGTGTCTTATAGCCATTATTATTATATTTGGAGATTGAGAGAGGAATCTCACTGCTGTCTCCAGATCAAGAATGGAGATTCCAGTTGGATCTTTTCCCCTGACCATGTTTGTTTCCTGTTGGAAATATGAATGGAATTAAAGAGCACTTATTGACCTTGATTCTCTATGCACAGAGCAAGCAGAACAGATGGGGTTAAAGTGGTGTCAGGGCAGGAGATGACAGAGAGAAAGGGAAAGTCCCCCTTGAACAGAAATCTGCCCCTGTTGGTGATGTCGCCCCCTTCTGTTGGTTTAGCTACATCAGCAGGATTTCAATGACTACAGATGGATGCATGATTGGTTTCCTCTAAACCTTACTTTGTGTGATTGTGACAACTCAGTCCAGCAAAGTGTTAAGAACTTTTACTTTACAGTTGTTTAAATGCAGTTTATAGGAACATGTTGCCAGGTGCTTCTTCTGTAAAACACAAGTTTACATGCCATGAAGTTCATTCCTGTGCAGATTTTGAGTTTAAACAAGGTTTAAATTATTGTTACAAAATGCAGAAAGCTTTGGACCCATGCTCTCTCTCTCTCTCCCCCCCCCTCTGTTTTTAATTAGGTGAAGACTCCTGTAATCAACTCAGAAGTCAAAACCTTAATTCCTGGGATTCCTGGTCATAGTGCAGCTGTCAGATCCTTATCTTCCAGGGAGAAAAATGAAACTAAAAGGAAGGCAGGGGGCAAAGAGGTAAATGGATCCCTGTGCTAGCCACAGGGATAAGTGGGTTAAATGTAAGATTCATCAGTCACTCATTTTTTTTGCCATTCACACTGCAATGAAGAATATTCTTTATAGCATAGACGAATTCCTTTCAAATTGCATCTTGGAACTTTCAGTATTTTCACTCATCAATTTTCAGTGATCATCACTGTCCCATAACTGGTCCCAACTTCATTTTGTCCCTAAGCCTTGAAAGTCTAATGAATGATTGTTTTAGCCTATGAAAGCATAGTTATTTGGGGAGAGGGTTGCTGCCTTGGTGGATGGCATGTCAAGTCACTAAAAAGCTGGATGGATTTGATTTAAATCACAACTGAACCATGATTTAAACTTTAAAATTTGGCTTTGTTTACCATTTAAGTAAAACCAATGTTTTTGATTTAAATCATTTTCCCCCAAAAGAAATACATTGATTTGTATCTGCCTAGCTAAAAAGGCTCATTATGTGGATATTATTCAATAGACAATGCTTGTTGTGGTGTAAGCAATCACCTTCTTAATCACATAGGAGAGTATTGAAGACCGTCTTGGTGCAATGGATATAGATGTGATGAAAGTGAAACAGTCATCAGGAGGCCTTCCACAGACTGACAACTTTGCAGTGCTTTTAGTTCAAGGATTGGAAAGCAGTGATCCTGAGATTCTGAATGTAAGTATTGAGAATAGCATGGGAGGACTTTCTATTTTGCAAAGTGATCAAAATTATATTTTGGTCAGAATCCTGTTGGTTATATTCATCAGGATAATAGTTGTTGTAAAAAAATACTTCCCCCTCCCCCCGCGGCTGCTTTCAGTTTCATAAAAAAAAAGGCTAAAGGCTAACCTGACAGAGTAGCTTGAGATCTAAAACTGGAACATGGTATTTTAAAATCAATTTTAATAAGTGCTACTTTTAAAAAATGTTTCAAAGGAAAAAATATTCACAGCTGATCCTGAAACTGCCCACTGTCTTGACCACATGTTGAAATACAGCCTGCCTTTCTAGGGAAGATTTTAAAAGTGGTATTAGAAATACTATACAATTGGTAATTAATGAATATAGCTAATCTTGAGTACGTGTAGCAACTGATAAAACTATGCATGTTTGTTTTCCTCCTCATGTAGAAATAATGGCTTGACCGGCATGTGGCTCACAGTCCTAACTGAACTGTAGTCCTTGTTTTCAGATACATGTCTAGAAGTGGAGTCATGGCAACTGTGAGAAAAGAAGTCCAGTTGCCATGATTCAACTTGCAGATCATCTCATCTGGATAGAGGAGAATCTTCAGACTTTCAGATACGTGCTCTTGCATGCGAACACAGAGAAAAGCAAGACTCAACTCATTTTAGAGAGGTCTGCCTTGTGTTTCAAGTAAATCTAATGGTGTAGTTCAGAAAGCACATGGACTGCATCACACAGCATGTCTTTATTTAAAGTGTTCTGCTTATATACCGGCCCATACCACTGAAGTAGTCTCTGGGCGGTTTACAGTTTTAATTACAGTATGCAGGCTACACATTCTCCCCCCCCCCAGCAAGCTGGGTACTCATTTTACCGAGAACCAGTGTAATCAAGAACCAGTGTACAGTAACTCAATGATTGCTGTTATTTGGGGAGAGAGATTTCATTTTCAGTTAATCATTTTGCAAGTTATCTTTCAAAGTTCTGTCCCTTCCATTCTTTCACATATTTCCCATGCAGCCTTTAAGAAATATAGAAGCTTCATGTCAGACAGGAAAAACATTTCACTTTGGGTTGCTAGGTACATAGAACCACAGATAGTGCCATGCACACATTCTCTGTGCGAATCATTCAGATGAGGACAGACAGGACAACTTTTTTATTTACAGGAGGATCAGTTTAGTTAATATAGTAAAAAAAATCAGTGAAGCAGTTAAGACAGCAGTGAACAGCAAATAGTGATTTGAATGTAATAATGGATCAGATATCAACAAGGAGACAGGAGGATGATATGGTGGTTGCCCGGTAGGTCTCTTGGGCACATGACATTGTGGATGTCCCCATGAAATATAAATACCATATCTCAAACCTTTTATCCTCCCCAGAACTTAAGACAATTGAGTTATTTTTTGAAATGGATTTGGATGATGTTGATGTTTTCATATCCCAAGATGTTTAGTGACCATGCTGAACAAATTTGATAAGCTGAAAGTAGAAGCTTTGAGGCTCTACATGCTGTGTATGTAGAAAACAAACATACTAAGAATGGGGTTATAACAGTTATTGGACTGTGTAAGTGAGGAGTGTGAGTAAACACCTAATACTGTACAAAGAACAGTTCTTAAACTGTACATGTCTCTGTTCTTAAATAATGGCCCATGAGTCCCAGAGTAGTTTTGCTGTCAGATGGGCAGTATAGAAATGTGGTAGGTAGGTGGTCGATTGGTCGGTAGTGCTTTCTGTTTGTAACTTACATAGAACTTCCACTTGAAAACAATGTAGCTAGTAGCAAAAACCTCCCTCTGTTTTCTTTCATCATAGGTAAAAAAAACTATCTATTTGTTAGACATTAAGACAAAAGGGAGTAATGGCTTGGGGACCCTTAAAGTACAGATTAAAACGGGAACCTAAAAGAGTGATGCAGAAGCCTCTAAACCTCTCAGTGAGGATTGAACCTGCTTACTTGCCATAAAATGCTAACTGAATGTTTGGAGTAAGGGAGACACCATCAGATTCTAGGTTAGGCAGATGGAGGGGGAAAATTGGTAAGGAAGACATGAGTGCCTAAGAACCAAGACCATCTGACACCACAACACTTGATTGTATGTTCCACTGGTTTTTGTATTCTGTGCAGAAGGTGAAGCCAAAAATCGGCATTTAGTTCCGGATCACCAGTGACCACCAGGGGTGAACTGTGGTTTTACCTTCCTGTCTTGCCAGCTGAATTACCACACGCTGCCTGGTGTAGGTTCTGGTGCAGGTCTTTTGGTGGCAATAATGAAAAGCTGATAATATGTTCCATTCATCAATTTTTTTACAGAAAGTGCTTCAGACCAAGAAAGAAGCAGTCATCAAGAAAACGGTATCCAGAATGCCTGTACATGCTGTGATTCCACTCCTGCATGAGGTAAGAGATAGTTTATATTAGTTACTGTGATTTCAGCTTTGCAGTAGGTTTCCTTTTCAGACAAATCCAATGCAAATGAACAAATAATCAGGATTTATAATAAAAACCAAAAACAGATTGTAACATCTTAAAGTGTAGGGTTTGTAATTCTGTAAAATGGGGTCGTATTTAACCAGCCTTGAAAATGAAGCTGTTATTACTGTTGCTATTACAGTTATCATCACTAGCTTATATAGGATTGTAAGTGCACATAACTGTATATACAGAAATGTTGATTATGCTTCATTAAGTGAAGGAGGGCAGCCTGACTGTCTCATGGGGCGACTGTTCTTTTGGTCATGTCAGAAACTTAACTAACATCAAAGTCAAGTAAATAGTCTTTCTGAAAAAACGGCACCTGTCCTGGGGTGGTTGTGGTGTCAAAGTCCTATTTTATTTTGCAAATTTATATGCTGGTCCTGTGGTGAAAAAGTGTTTTCAGTGCATAGAATGCATTTTGGCCAACATTCCACTCCTGACAAATACTGGCGTAAGATGAGCTGTGTAAGGTTTTTGAGCTATTGATATATTTGAGTTGTTTGGGTTAATCACGGGAGGAGTCCTTGATTACATATTCAAGGGAAACTCTCTTATGTAAGGGCACAAGCTTAAAGCAGGAGTTTTCACTTGTTTTGCAACATGCCTTTCACTACAATAGTTCTGCAGTAGCAAGATGTCACACTGGGTTCTGTCTCCATCTCCTTTTAAAGTAGGTTCAATTTGAGGCCGTTTTCAAAGTTGAAATGCTTACTGTCTGGTATCAGTATCCCAACAAAGCTTTTGCTTTACCAACAGACATGCTGAAGGGACCAGTGCTTAAGCAAAAGGCTTCACTTTGTCAAAATGAATTTAAAAATAAATGAGTTTGAAGTCTGAAACTACATTTAAGCCAGCCAGTCGCTTATCTGCTCATCTGACGTTTACACGCCAGAAAGAAGTCATAATACTTTATGAAGTATGTAGTATGCTGTGAAATAGTAGTATGAAACAACTCTGAAGGAACTAGGAAAAATCCCTAAGTGTAATGATAGATCAGTAGAGACCAAGACCATTCAGACTGTGGTATTCCGGATGACTGTATGAGTGTGAAAGCTGGACGATGAAGAAAACTACCAGGAAAAGAGGAGGGGAGCCACCAGGAAAACAAATAAGTGGGTTCTTTAGCAAATCAAGGTGAAGCTGTCAGTAGATGTTAACTAAACTGAATATACCCTGCTTTAAATGTATCACGAGAAGAAAAATAATGCGGAAGTGTGTAAGGCAGTAAGAAAATAGGAGGACCTGACATGAAATCGGTTCAGGGAGGGTAGCTGTGCCTCTAATCTGCACAACATGAGTGGAACTGTTAATTATTGGACCTTTGAGGTTCATAAAAACCCCATAAGGCAGAAGTGACTTGGTGGTACATAATAACAACAAATAATCAGTTAGAGTTTCATTGTTAATGGTCTTAAAAAGATGAAATACATCTGGCAGAAATCATTAAAAGTTGTTCTGAAATAGAGGTGTAGATAATCGAGAACTAATGTTTGTGTGTCTTCACTGAGATAATGCTGTGCCTGATGCTGTTTTAATTCCTACTTGGTTCACTTCCCTTTTAGCTCACAAAAAGGCTACAAGGTCATCCATACAGGTAAGGCAAGATCTGAAACTCTGACTCGGCATTTTAAAAATAAGTCACCTTTCTCCCCCCCTCCCCCCAACTGTAGCTCATGTTTAAAGTTGTATTCAAGCCTGCTTGTAAGGATGTAACTTTCAGTGTGCATCCCTTTGAAAGCAATATGATGCAGCTCCCACCCATTTACAGTCATATTATTTAAGAAATATTACATGGCCCTTTAGAAGAAATTTCAAAGTAGGTTAAAACAATACGAAGGTATATTTATATGTACCGCAAATGTACCCCCTATAAATGTGCTTACATATCTAGATGTCTTTGACTTGGCATGGACAAGGAAGGGGGGAAAGAGTGTTTGTTAGGAATTACTGTGGCATATCTGGGTGGAAATAAATTTTTAACAGCCCTACAGTTCAGAATTTAAATCATTCAGCTTTTCCCACTAAAAACAATGTAGGAACTATTGAAGACTTCTTAATTTTGTATTATCGTTTTAAATTATTTTGAGTGCTTGGGGATTGTTTTTCTTTGTTTTGTTTATTCCTTTGGATTTGCATTGGTTCTCATGGCTGCAGTAAATGTTTTAGGAAATTGAAACAGGTAATCCTGACACACACAGTTTTTGGAAGGACCAGAATATCTATCTTGCCTGCATCTTATTTGTCAGATGGCCAATATTTGTGCAGTTGCATAGAAGTATGCCACTGGAGGGCAGAAGTGGGCACAAGACTCTGTTCTTGGGTCATTAATGTACTATAAAATCTAACATGACAGTAAAGATAAGATTTATAGAGTAAAGCTGTGGTGTCAATGAGTAAGTAAGATTTGCATCAGCCATGACAGTTCATAAGCATGGGCATATTTATTTGAGAAAGGCAAGCACGTACCCGAAGCTTGATAACTAAACACTAAATTATACAGGGTAGTAAATGCTGAGAAAGATTGTGAGGAGCTCCAGAGGGATCTCTTGACACTGGAGGAGTGGGCAAACCAGTGGCAAATGAGCTTCAACATTAGTAAATGCAGAGTGATGCATGTTGGGGCAAAAAAATTACATTTATAAACTGATGGGGTCTGCAGTCTCTGCAACAAACCAGGAAAAGGACCTTAGTGTCCTGGTGGACAGCTCAATGAACGTTAACCCAGTTTGCTGCAGCAGTGAAAAAAGCAAACTCAATGCTAGGGATCATTAGGAAGGGTACAGAAAATAAGTCAGCAGGTGTCATTTTGCCTCTTTATAAATCTATGGTGAGGCCCCATCTGGAGTATTGTATACAATTCTGGTCACCACACCTCCAGAAGGATATTATGGAAATTGAAAAAGTGCAGAGGAGAACAACCAGAATGATTAGGGGACTGGAACACCTACCTTACCACCTGAGGCTACAAAGTCTGGGCCTCTTCACTCTAGAACAACGGCACCTAAGAGGTGACCTGACTGAAGTTCATAAAATCATACATGGTGTGGACAAAGTACAGTAGTTAAGGAAAAAACGTTTTCCCTGTCATGCGACACTAGAACTAGGGGGCACTTCATGAAACTTTTGGGTGCTAGATCTCAAACAAATAAGAGAAAGTACTTTTTCACCCAGAGGATCACTGGTCTATGGAACTCCCTCCCAGAAGTGGTGACAGCTGTCAGTCATTACAGCTTTAAGAAAGTAATTGACAAGTTCATGGAAAACAAGGGTATCAATGGCTATCATTATAGATGCCTAAGGACAACCTCCGGGTTGGAGAGATAGGCAGGCTATCTCTCAATGCCATTTGCAGGGAATCCTAAGCAGTTGAAGACATCTGCTTGGGAATACCCCGAAGCAAATGATGAGCCACTGTGTGAGACAGAATGCTGTACTGGATGGGCTGTGGCCTTTTCCAGCAAGGCTGTTCTTATGTTCTTAGGTAAATAGGGAGACTGGTACTGATGCTAATGCTTGGTGAGGGGGTTCTGAGCAAAGTGCTTCCCCACCTCCTTTCCCATTGAAAAGTTTGGAGGAGATGGGGGGGCAGCTTGCTTCTCATCAGTAGAAGTTGGAGAGGGAGGTATGACAACCAGTGTTGCCACCCAGAAACCACTTGGTAGTGGGGTGTCTTAAAAAACCCTGTAAATAAATAAATAAACCAGACTTTCTTGTTTCGCCATCATGACCGGCAGAATATTTCGAACTTCTGGGTTTATACTTGTACAGCTGCAAGCCTAAAGCACTACCAGAGCTAATCCTTATGAAGCGAAAGACCTTGATATTCCAGTGTACATGTAAAGCCTTCCCGTGTTTGGTTACATAATGTTTTGGTTCTATTTTTCAAGCAGGCTGGTAGCAATCTAATAAGGTTTCCTACAAATCAAGAATTTCAGCTGCTACAAAGAGCTGCTGCCTGAGACCCTGGAAAGCCAAAGCATTTTAAGGGCGATAACATTAGCTTCAATAGACCCAGAGTTAGTCTCTGTATTGTATTCTTATGTGCATATTCACTTGTTTTGGGAAAGTATGAGAGGTCCTAAAGTGCTCTTGATTGATGTAATTAGCACTGATGTGAGCTCTTCAGTGGACCTGTGTGGTGTAATGCAGTGCATGTCCTCATTCGTGGCAGTTTATTCATTTGTATACCCTGTGCGCTCTAGCCTTACTAGATCAATTTGTCAGATGAAACTTTTTTGAAGTTTATAACTCTTTTCAGTAAATGAAATTTGTTCTTGTCATTATTTTTCAGTGCCTCCCAAATGGTTCGATGGCTGAAGTCTGTTTTAATTATTCATGCATCCTACCTTTCAACAGTAAGTGTGCAGAATGTCAGATCTCTGTGTTTGCTTTTCCTCATGGTTGTGTTGAATAGAAGGCAGCTTCCGTATCCATAGCCTCTGTTTCTTTTTCCCTGTTCCACCTCTGCACTCTCCAGTTTTTCCCAATACAGTAATGCCTCGCAAGACCAAAGCCCCTTAAGATGAAAAACTCATAAGACGAATGCAATTTCCAGGGATAGGAAAAACTCAGACAATTTTTCCCTCCTGTTTCTATTCGTCTTATGAGGTACCATTGCTCCTCGCCCAGCCTGGGCTGTTTGCAAGTGAACAGCCCATACTGGATGAGAATTACTGGGTCCCTGCTTTGAGTGGGGGCCATAGACCAGCTGGGTCAGCCGTTGTAGTGCCTTAACTGCAGCTCGCCAGCCCCCAACACCTGGCTCCCCAACAGTGGTCTGGCCTGCGAGACTCTGGGCACCACCCTCACCTTCACCTGCTTTATTACCTCATCCGGCTGTGAGTCTCACTGATGCTGGCAGCCAGTGTGTACTGAGGTGGACTCCTCAGGGCCCCGCTGTCCATATCCTGTGGCTTGGCTGGGCCCTGGGATGGGGGGACTCAACCCCCTCCTTGTGATCACTTGAGGCCAGCCATGGCTTTTGCCTGCTCATTGCACCTACTTGGTGGTGTAGCACCACTGCTCCCTTGGCCTTTCTTCACTTGCGGCACCGGGTCTTAGTGAGCCGGTGGCCGCTGGTGCCTGTGGCCAATTGGGCTGTCACGGTGGCATCCCTACTTATTTGGGGTGAGCGGTCAGACCTGCTTGTCCATCTGATCAGGCCCATCCCCTTCCGTCACCTGGTCCTGGGCTGGGGCGGCGGTGCGATGGCAGGCCTCACATGGAGACTTCGGACCCCAGTGGCTTGGCCTCTGGGTGGGGGAGGTCACACTTTCAGGCCATGGTCGCATCAGATGCCGGGTGCCCTGGTCTGCCCTTCTTGAGCTGCATCCACCCCCTTGCCCAGCCCGGAGGTAAGCGGTGGTGGTGGTGATCATGTGAGGCCTGTAGCCGTGTAAAGTAATAAAGCAGGTGAGTGGAGATAGGGATAGTGCCTAGAGTCCCACAGGTCAGACCAATGATGAGGAGCTGGGTGTTGGGGGCTGGCGAGCCGCGGGTAGAGAGTTACAGTGGCTGACCCGGCTGGTCTATACCCCCCCCCAAGTCCTGGTGTTGGCCACCCCAGCTCCAGGACCCGGTCTGTGAGGCCACCTTTAGACAGCCTTCCCATAGGAATGCATTGAAAACCTATCAGTCTATTCTCTCAGGAACAGATTAATTGGTTTTCCATGCATTCCTATGGGAAATTGTGCCTGGTAAGATGAATTTTCCATAAGACGAATTGACTTGTAGAACGAATTAAATTCGTCTTACAAGGCACTACTGTAGCTTATTTTAGGCCCTAAAAATAAGATGAAGTTTGTGCAGAGATCATAGAGGAGAAGAGAAAAATAAGTTGCAATGATACAGCCTGAACAGAGGTTTAGCATAATTCCCATGCTAGATGTTCAGGAAAGTGAAGCACAGAGAGCAAATATTTAAAACTGAAAAGTGCTGTGGCGTTTACCCCTTGGTGATGAATAATTTATGAGTGTCTGTGCTGATTGGCTATTTGTGGACCAATGAGAAGACACACGAGAGTTTGTGGATGAGAGAGAAAGAGAGAGAGAGAGAGAGAGTTAACGACTAGAGAGAGAAGAGATAGGATTTTAGAATTTCTGTGAGGAAAACTAAGTGTTGAGTATCCGTAAACTTAAGAACTGGGTGTGCATGGGATCAGCTTTATCTGTAACCTAACTTCAGTGTTTTTGAGCTACATTCTTCCTTTTGTTTGTATCTAAACACATTACCCATTATGCTTTTAATTCTGGATTGTCATAAACTTTTAAAAAAATCTTTATTCAATTTAAATCAGTCTGAAAGCATTACTTATACTAGAGAAGCTAGTGGGTGGCAGTGAAAGAGCAAAATTAGAGGTGGTACTTGTCAGTAGCCTGTGAAAGGGCCGGGGGGGGGGACATGGTTACTCTGCAGGTGCTAGCACAGCTAGCCTTCATCTGTGCGTTTGTAAAAAGCAACTGGCTTGGGGTGAGAGCAGCTTGCTTATCCTGTTGGAAAGTCATCTGCTTTATGTTTTACTAAAGATTTCTTTCCCCTCTCCAGTTGCCAGATCTGGTCCCCCAGCTAGGAATGCTGTATCAGCTGATGGAGAGCAGAGTGAAGACCTTGCAGAAGCTCTCTCGCTTGCATGGAAAACTCTATCTCATTATTACCCAGGTGAGTTGAAGTTAATTGTGTATATCTCTAGAAGATGTGAATGTAGAATGGAGGTGTATTACAGGTCACAGTGAGGTCTCCTATCTTAATGGCTGTTACACTGTAAATTATGCATTAAGTATCATTATACAAAAAAGTGTATCATTATGTATTCTTATGTATTAAGAATGTATCATTCTTCAATAAAGTTCTAAGGGTCACTTAAAAATCCACAAAACCAAAAAAAAATCTGGTACATCTTTGTACTGTGAAGATACTTGATACTGTAAATTCCCACTACAATGTATTTTACTGGTCTAGGTTTGGACTTGAAGTAATCTATTTTCTTCCCTAGATGTGACTTTTCTATTGGATAATTTATACTTGCAGGTTCTCTTGAATTGAAGATGTTTGAGTAATGCTATAGCCCCAAATGCATATCTAAAACAGAATCTTGTGCACCTTGAAGGCGAACGATTTTATTGTGACATATTCATTTAGACTCCTCTAATAGTGCATGAAGTGTTAATCCTCGGCATATTTCATCTGACTACAGTGGATAACAATACTGTCAAAATGAGTTCTCACTTGCAGGTGTTTATCACGGTAATACAGTCACTAGATCCATCAGTGTATACGAGTGACAAACATGCCTGAAAATTGTCTGAAGGGCAGTATATGATATTTATCTATTTCAGAAACATAATGTTTGAGGTATTGGATAAATTGCACAGTTGCATATGCAGATATATTGTTACTTCCAGTTTTTTAAAAAGTTTTGCTTAAACAAAAGAGTTTTGCAGTTATAATCATGTAACTTGGATTCAAAAATTCCACCTTGAGTCCTTTTGAGGAGAAAGGCAAGATAAAAATATTTTAAAGAAACAAATTGAAAGAAATAAACTGAAGTTAAAGTTAGCTACCCTCCTTCCTTTTCAACTGCAACTATTCATTCAGAGTAGCATTTCATTTAATTGCAATTCATTTAATTGTCAAGTAATGTGAGTTCATGATGACCTGCTTAGAAAAGCATGCCAAGACCCCTGTTGATGAGGCAGTGCCTTTTTTTTTAGGTTGCTGCATTGGAAAAGGCTCAGGATGTACCAGATGTTGACCAGACTGCAAAACTGGTATATGAAGAAGGTAAGCAAAGTGAATTTTTGGTGATGCATGGGGAGTCATCAGGAAATGCTGTGTGCTTATATGAATCAGTTCCTCTGTAAAAACACAACAGGTCAAGCTGTCACACTACCTTCCTCCCATGGTTCTGTGTATGTGAGTGTAGAGTGGAGGACAGTGACTGCTGACTTTGTCCTTGCCTTTCCATACAGCTCTGCATGCAAAGGTGCCCTTTCTGAGGCATTCTGTTGGTGATGCAGATGTTGAACCTGGTGGGGTGAAGAAGCACAATCCCTCCAAGCAAATTTTAAGGAAAGCCTGTCAGATATCCCATTTTAAATTTATCTGGATATACTGTATTTTCATAGTGGATCATACGGCAGAGTTCTTTAGCCTATATGTCATTAGAATCTTTTTGAAACGTCTACATGAAACACTTATATTTATTCCTAGAATCATCAGAGGAAGGCTCGGATGATGAGATGGCTGTGGAAAAAGATTCAGATGTAAGTAAAAATCCCATCAGTTCTCTTTGCCATTTTGGGAGATATTTGGTCCCCAGGTGATGAATTGGCTGCGGCAACTAGGAAACCCAGTGGCAGTGGGGAGTAGTTGCAGTCCGTGTGAGTTGGGAGAGCAAGTTCCACCCAGTTGCAGTCCGTGTGAGTTGGGAGAGCAAGTTCCACCCAAAGAAATCACTGATTTTCAGATGATTTCCTATATCTGAAAAGGATTGCAGTCATCACGTATTTTGTCACTCTCTCTTGCAGGAGAACTGGGAGGAAGATGATGAGGGAGAAGCTGAGGAGAATGATGAAAAAGAGGATGTATCTAACGATGAGCAGGAAATGGATGTTGATAAAGAAATCATTGGAGAATCAGATTTGGACCCAGAAAATGAAAGTGAAGAAGAGTAGCATATATCTTAGAAGAATATCATATATCTTAAAAGAAACAAAGCTGCTTGTGTGCTGGCCACCAAAACATAATTTCTGGATCGTCGTGGTGAAAACCGTCTGTGTCACACAAGCAAGTGCAGACTTAACACCTGGCCAACATGTGACAGCATATTGGAATGCTGTGTTTCCAATACCAGAACATGTATCAGTGCCAGCCTTCTTCTGTCCTGTATTTCCTGGGATCACATTGAAACTTTGGCATAGTAGACAAATTATCCCCGTTCCTTGGACGTTTGTCTTGCATCTCTATTGACGTATTTTACCAATGCTCTTTGGATGGTGAACTTGTTACAGCTTATTTTGAAATTCTGATAAATTGAAGACCACTCTGTATCTTCTTGACCTACATTAGTTAAGTACTTTTCCAGATGGCATCTTGCTACATTTTTGGAAGAGAATAAATATTTTTGTAAGACGTAAAATTTACTGTTGAATTTTCTTGATAGTTCTTCATCTTCCCCCATACATTTCCATTCCCCCCTAACAGAATTATCCGTGCCTCAGCAATGATACATTGCTAGACAGGTTGGAATCGGCAACATTTTAAAACCAAACTGACTTTTTATATGTTTGTGCAAAACATTCATTCTTATTGTACTTAAAAGAAAAAAGAAGACGCAGTGGTGGCTCCTAACTTTTTCTTTTATTTGAGCTTGTATATAAATCAACACTTACCCAGAGAACTGTCATCTTTGAAGGAGCAAGGATTAACCTAAAAGAACAATAATTAAAAGAGGGGCAAATGTTTGTGAATAATGTAACACAAAGCGTATAAATTGATTACAATTTTTAAAAATCTTGAGCAGAACAGGGCTTGCTATTAGTTGAAGCGCTATAAACAGTTTCAAAGCGCAAGATTAGAACAAGGTTTCGAGCCATTCACCAGTATAATGAACATGTATATTTGTCTATAATTGGAGCTGTTGCAACCAAATATTGCCCTCATTTGTAAAATGAATAAATATACATTGCCTTTATAAAGTACTAGTCCTGTGCTATGTTGGCTCCAGGGTTACCTCTGCACCATGTATGGATACCAGAGAAGCTGCAGGTAAGTGCTGTCGGATAGTATGGGTGAGGGAGAGGGAAGGATAAGAGGTTCAATGTATTCTCAAAGGCTTTCATGGCTGGGATCTGATAGTTTCTGTGTGTTCGGGCTCTTTGGCCATGTTCTGGAAGTTTTTCTTCCTGATGTTTCACCAGACTCTGTGGCTGGCATCTGCAGAGGCCAAGGAGGTCAGGGAACTAGGATTACTTTCTGTGCTCTGGGTTATAAAGTGAGTGAGACTGTGGTTTTTAAAGTTGTGGGGAAAAGGAAACTTGTCCTATGCAGGAACATAGGTGTTAGTTATTGTATTGTGATGAAGGGATTAAGAAGTTTCAATGCAATTGGATAGCAATGATCCTTGATGGGTGTCCTTAGCTGTTCTGTTGTGTGAACTCATCACTTTTGCTTGTGGCTAGGTGGGAATCATTTGCACTCTGCAGCTTTTAGTACTGGAAGCCAGGCTTTATTGATTTTTAGACTTTCTTCTTTTTTGTTGAAACTGTGCTTATGTTTGTGGATTTCAATAGCTTCCCTGTGTAGTCTGACATAGTGATTAGTAGTGATGTCCAGTACCTCTTTGTCCTGGAAGAGGATTTCATGTCCCGTTTGTTTCATGGTGTGTTCATCTATTTTTCAGGTTGTTTTTGTCTGTAGTGTCTTTCATGTTCTTTGATTCTGTTCTGAATGCTGCGCTTTGTGGTCCCAATACAGTATATTCCTGGCCACAGCTACAAGGTATGCGGTATACTCCTGCAGTGGCGAATGGGTTCCTTTTGTCCTTTGCTGACCATAGCATCTGTTGTATTTTTGTGGAGGGTCTAAATACTGTTTGTAGCTTGTGTTTTTTCAACACTTTGTCCATGTGGTCTGTTACTTCTTTTATGTATGGCAGAAATACTTTGTTGGAGGCTGTTTTTCTTCTTTAATTTGATGTCGTTTTTTTCGGTTTGATGGCTTTTGATAAGAGGGTTCCATGGCACACAGAGCCACAGTGCACTGTTTGGGAACTACTGGGATGTGGTGAATTGGAAGCCAGGTTTCTTTGAATCAAAAGTTATATGTAAAAGTTAAAGACCAATGTATATTTCACTGTCAGTCAACTGACCCTGTGATAGGAGATGTGTCTCCTTGTTGGTTTTACTGGTCCGCTTAGTGTTTTTGATACTATCAACCACATCCTCCTGACCTGTCTCTGTGGAATGGGATTTGTGGGCACTGTAGCTCAAACCCTTTCTGAATGAGAGAAGGCAGAAAGTGATGCCAGGGGATTCATGTTCGGCAACCCAGCTGCTAGCCTGTGGGATCCCTCAGGGTTCTGTTTTTCCTCCTGTATTTTTTTAACATCTACATGAAGCCACTGGAAAAGATTATCTGGAGTTTTGCGGTTTGGTGTTACCAGTATGCGGATGACATCCAACTCTACCTATCCTTGCCACCTGAATCCAAGGAAGCTACGTCAGCTTTAGATCAGTGTTTGCTATCAGTAATGAACTGGATGAAGGTAAACAAATTAAAGCTTAATCCATACATGACAGAAGTGCTTCTAGAAAATCAAAAGGATAAAGGAATAGGGGTGCAACCTGTACTGGATGGAGCTACTCTTCCATTGAAAAAAGAGATGCGCAACTTAGGGGTGTTCCTGGGTTCATCCTTGAGCCTGGATTCCCATGCATCAGCCGTGGTCAGGAATACATTTGCACAATTATAAGTAGTGCTCCAGCTACGTCTGTTTCTTGAGAGATCTGATCTGGCCACTGTGACACACACACTAGTCACTTTCCAGCTGAATTACTGTAATGTGCTCTATGTGGGGCTATGGATGGCAAGTCTCAGGAAACTTTGGTGTGCTCAAAATACGGCAACCAGATTGCGGACTGGGGCTGGTTACAGAAATCACACAACACCTTTGTTAAAACAGCTGCACTGGCTGCCAGTCAGTTTCTGGGTACAATTCAAAGTGCTAGTTTTAACTTATAAGCCCTACATGGCCTTGGCCCAAACTACCTTAAAGACAGCAAGTCCCAGAATGGATGCTAAGATCATCAGGGGAAGGCTTTCTCAGTCCCATATCTTCACAGGTGTATCTGATGAGAAACGTGAGAAGGCCTTTTCTTGTTGCTACTCCCAGGTACTGCTCTGAGGAAGAGGGTTTCGCCTTCGAAATATTAGCAATATTTTTGTTAATTTTCTAATAACCTAAACAGGTATCACCTGTCCCAGATGTTGGAACTCCCTCCCACAGAAAGCCAGACCTGCCCCATCCTTGCTGTCTTTCTGCAAGCTGGCAAATACCTTTTTCTTCATACAGGCTTTCCCCGAGTTACTGGCTATGTGTTATTTGATTTTAGATGGATTATTACACATTACTGTTTGGTTTGAATTTGTAGTTTGGTTTGAACTTGTGTTTTTCCATTTTTTGTTTTCCATCTGCCAGAGTGGCATTTTTGTTTTTCTTTATTTGCTAATGATTGTTTTAAGTTACTAATAACAGTCAAAACAAAAAGGAGCAAAGGGCCAATTCAGGAATTACACTTTCTCTTGAAGGTAAGGAGGGTATAGAGAATTCCTCTGTCATGTTTTTTTTCATGTGGAGAGGAGGAAAGTATGTAAAGGATACCTTCCCATTCATAAGCAAGCAAATTTCCATGCAAGCAACCCTGGGAAATCAGGTTTCTTGCTCCAACGAAGAGCCCGCACACTAGTGAGAGCCTCTCTTCTGCATGCAAAATGCTCTCCCCATGGAGAAAGTTACGTTGGATAACTGGACTACATGCTTTTCTGGTTATGCATTGGAGAGAAGCATGGAGGTGACAACTGAATAGAGCTAAGATCCCATCTCAGGTTTTGCAAGAGACCATGTACCCCCTCCCTGCTGCCACACCGATACGGGTGCTGCTGCTGCGGCCAGGCCTGCCCTCCTGGCCGATACAGGCACCTGTTGGGATAGCTCATAAAAGGAGACATGGTCTTTGAGATAGCTTGATCTAAAGCCATTTAGGGCTTTATAGTTTAAATTCAGAAATGGTTTCTTTTGCCTTCTTCAAGCAGCGCTCTGAAACCACATACAGTGATACCTCAACTTACAGATTTAATCCGTTCCGAACGCATGGTCTTAAGTCGGGGTATCTAGCTAAAAAATTGAAAAAATAAGTTAAAAAATTCCAAAAAATGAAAATAAATTTGTAAGTTGAGCAGACCATATCTAAAATTTGTAACGCAGCAGTTAAAATGCCAACAGTTTTCTGCTCTTAAGTCGAATTGCTCTTAAGTCGAGCTGATCTTAAGTCGGGGTACCACTGTAGCTTGTCCAGGATTACAGAGCTTAGTTTATACTGAACCTTTTTCATTTTAATGTGTCCCACACGAAAGCAGCTGCTCAAAAAGGAAAGAACCCCTCCCAACTGCCATAATGGGGAGAACAAAGCAGAACCCAGTTCAAGCCACATTACTTGAAGAATTGATATAAATAAAAGATTTATTTAGAGATACAAATAAAATTAATGAATAGACATTTGTTTGGCCATCAATATGCAATTTATGATTTAAACAGCAAATTATGGTTTACTGTTTATTCACTGCCCACTTTAAAGAATCTAATTTCTTGCTTACTCAAACTTAAATCTATCAGCATTTTGACTAATAGAGATTCCATGTTTTGAAGCCTGAGATGCCAATATTGAATGCCAACAGTAAAAGCTCAATGTGCTAAGAATTTTAGCTCCGTAGCTGGCCATCAGGTGTCAGGTTTGTGCTGCAGAATGATTTGACTCGGCAAAAGTGCCATGAGGTATTGTGGTAAATCTGAGAAGTCTGCTGCTTCCACTATTGAATTAAAGCCCTTTTCTGCTTCCTTTGCTAAAATACGCCATACTGCAACTTTAAAGATAAGTTGATGGATGCTCTGTGTCAATCATGTTAAACCTAGCTCTCTTGAAGTTGTGTCATGTCAACCTTCATACCATGGTGAAAGGAACTTCAAAATGGTGACAGGAAGGGGGGGGAGTTTTCTAGTACTTTGTTGCCTATAGCTAATCCCTTTAATCCAAATGAGCACATAAAGATGATACATACAAATATATAGGTCACAACTTTATTGATTACAACAGGCAGCACTCTGGCTGAGCCATTGGGTTGGATCCAGCACATCAAAGGAGCCCACCTGCCCCTTGATGCTCCCATGTTTGCCCTGTCATCTTGGGAACACCCAATTTTTGTTAGTTACAGGATCCCCTGGATGTCCACCCCATTGGTGTCCCATAAAACATTGTTGTAGGGGTCTTCCACTGCCCCTCCCCCACAATTCAGCCCATGGCCCCATCTGTCTGACACCCTGTGTGCAGGTTCTCACCTGCTACTTTAACCGCTTGGATCTGTCCCAATGCCTGTAAAACCTCCACTAGAGCCGAGCATGGCTCAGTTCCCGCCGGAGCACTGCAGCTGCAACCAATCACGGCCCTCCTAACCTTCACCACCCACTGTTCATTGACCTTGTCTGATAAGTGAGCCCAATCCGCCCGGTACATATCCTATGCCTTGAAGGTAATACCTGGGTGTTTGACCCAATGTCCACCCCAACCAGTAACCAAGTGTCCTATGGCTTTGTCCACTTTGTGCCTGACCATTTCGACTTTTCCTGAATGCCTTGCACACTGCCAACGTCTCCTCAATTAATTGGTTTAGAGGGTGTACTCTAGTTGGGATTCTCAAAGGTATCAAGGCCTATGTGACTTTCCTCCACCATTTCTATTGTAAGGAGAGACATCTCTATATGTGACGTGTGGGGTGAATTTTTCCGTAGGCAGCCGGATGGGGCAGCTACCCAAACCACATCCCTGTAACAAAGTAGGTTCTTCTCCATTTCAGAGAGGATGACGCTGATGCATCCTGTCCCCTCACCATCTGTTTCTTCTGCTCAGGGAAAATATCATAAAGGCTTCGTCTTTCAGGGATACATCTAAGTCGAAAGGCTGCTGTGCTTTCATCTCCTCATTTGTGACTTTGGGAACTCTCTTTATTACCTGGGCATCATCCAGAAATGTTTTATGTTTTACTGGCTTTCTGCAGTGCAGGCAACAAAATAACTGGAGTCTGCTGAACCCCACTGTCACACTGAAGGAAGGGGAGCCCGCCCTGTGTGCCCATGCAGTTGCTCTTCCTTAGTAAATCCATTCTTTATATTCACTTGCTGCCCAGTGGGGGGCAATAAGAAATGATTTATAACTATGGCAACAGTTGCTGCGAGAGACTGGGATCAACAAGAATCTCTTTCATGCCCACATCAATGACTTAGGGCTGAAGGACCTCTCAGGAATCTAGCTGGATGAGGCCAGACACAGCACTTCTGAAACTATTTGACCATTAAGGTAAATTCAAATGAAATATCACACACGCACACCAAAACAAATGCCTTGCCGGGGGGGGGGGGATCCATTGGTCTTGACTGTCTTCTGAACTGGAACTATTTATTTACTTACTTACTTACTTACTTACTTACTTACTTACTTACTTACTTACTTACTTACTTACTTACTTACTTACTTATTTACAGTGGTACCTCAACTTACGAATTTAATCTGTTCCAAATGCATGCTCTTAAGTTGAACTACTCTTAAGTCAGGGTACCTATCTAAAAAACTGAAAAAATAAGTTAAAAAAATAAAAATAAATAAAAAAGTAAGTCGAGCAGACCATATCTAAAATTTGTAAGGCAGCAGTTAAAAACCAACAGTTTTCTGCTCTTAAGTCGAGCTGCTCTTAAGTCGGGGCACCACTGTATTTATTTATGTATTTATTTATTCCCAGAGGGAGCCTATTTCTCTCTGTGTTCCTCTGCTCCAGACTTGCTTTTGTCTTCCCCACATTTGGCTGGGGTTTGTTGAAATGTCGTTTGCTAGCCCTCTACTCCTGCTGTTCAAACCAGTGTGTTTGATCACAAAAATAGGATATTGCGGGTGGGGGGGAAGTGTGTGCCCTTGAGCTGTTCATACTTCCCACTAAGTAGCATCTACTTCATTTGCCTGGCTGCAGTTGCCTCTCAACATACAAAAAGCTCAGATGCGCTGAAAGCTTAAAATCTAGGGGACCCCGCAGAGGACTCTTGTAGTGGTCTTGGGAAAAGACGCAGTGCATGGGAGGCTTTGTTACCAAAACAGGCTGCCTCTACATCCTGTGTGGAAGCAAGATGAGGAAGAAGATGGTGGGAAGAAACATGGCACTTACTCCTTCCACTGAAACGGCCATCATTCCCCTAATGCAAGCATCTCCAAACATCAGCCCTCCTGATATTTTGGACCACAACTCTGAAAATTCCAAGCCTGTATTTCCAATGGCAAAGGACTGTGGGAGTTGTGGTCCAAAACATCTGGAGGGTTGAAGTTTGGACATGCCTGCCCTAAAGGAAAGAAGCAGAACTGGAACCCAGCTGAGGCAGGCTCCTGGGCACGTTCCCTGGGGTGGGGAGACTGAAGGCAAGGGTGAATAGGTGGTTTCATTCCTACTCAGGGAGTGTTAATTTCAGCAGAGAATTATAGTCTAAACAAACACCTTTCCCTGGCACTACAGCAAATCAGGATGGAGCCCAGTGCTTTAATAATCCTGCTAAGAAAGAAGCAATAAAAGTTACAATCGTAGTGTAATGGAATTATACCTTGGTGATGAGAGTGGGATTTACAAGTAGCTAATTATGTGTAACTAGTCCCCTGCTCTATACACTATTGTTAGTCTGAAGTGGAACTATGTGTGTGGTGGGAGGGTAAGCGGGCTTTGACCCAAGATACTGTATTTCACACCAAAATGTCATGTTGGGCTCTCCCCATGCACGCTCATCTCGAGCATCTATCCTGCCCCCAATCTCCTTCTCCCTGGGTGGAAGGAAACACAGAACCAGCAAGGTCAGAGTGGAATCCGTTTGGCCAACTGTGCCTTGACACACAAGCATTCCCTACCCATTCCTCTGTCCTTTCCCCATGGCTACCAATTTCATACAAACCATACCTAGTCGGCGGGGAAGCTGCGGGTGCCAAAATGGTTGGTGACAGCTCTGGTCTAAAGCAATGAAAAGCTTCCGAAATAGCTCCCTCGTGATCTCAATATAAAAGAACGTGCTTCCATCTAGGAAGCAGCTGGAGCTCTTTTTTTCACATCTGAAAGGTGATTTCTTTCACACAGATTGTGAAGAATTGAAACAGCTCCACACATTACGGTTTAAATTCTATCCACTGCCTGTGTGTCACCTTCTGCAAAAAGTACCTTGCTTGTAGGCAATTTGGCAAGGTGTGAAGCAGCCACTTAGAAAAGGGTTTGTAACCCTTCTTTCCTTCCTTCCTTCCTTCCTTCCTTTCCAATTAGTCCTTGAATAGTATCTGTCTGACACTTTGTATTTTACAGCTCTGAGAATGAAATGATTTGTTGAGGCCTACCCTTCTAATTCTTGGTTATATATAGTTGGGCCTGTCATGACTCAAGGTGTATTACTGATTGCTGCACCACCCGCTGGAATGTATCTCTCTGCCCATCTCTGTGTTTGGGGTGTTTATCTGATTTTGAAGCTGCTGCTGCTGCTATTACTTGTCAGCATTGTTTATGGGGCTTCATGGAATTAAATGTTATTGATTACAAGTCTGGTAGTAGCTGCGAGATCAGCAAGTAGAAATTTAGGTAGGGTCCAAGGCAGCTCGCCTGTAGCAACTGAAACCTGCAAAGATTCATTGGGTGTGCCATCAATTCTTCCCACTAAGATAAGACATCCTATGCTTAGCTTAACATGGGGATGTCTTCTTTAAAAAAAGACAGTTTTGAGAAGGTGGGAATTTTTTTGCATAATTCTTATATGTGTGTGTGTGTTGTGTCGTTACAGTCGTGACCGACTCTTCGTGACTCCATGTCCATAGAGTTTTCTTGGCAAGAATACTGGAGTCGCTTTCCTACTCCCGGCTGCCTACAGCACCTGGTATTCCCTGGTGGTCTCCCATCCAAGTACTAACCAGGGCCGACCCTGCTTAGCTTCCGAAACCAGGCAAGATCGGATGTGCTTAGGGCATCTAGGCAGCTATTTCTTACATAGGTAAAGTAAATCAAAAAGCAAAGTGCGCTGCTTATATACCACCCCATAAAGCACTCTCTAGGCAATTTACACTTTAATTATGCTACCAACCTCAGAAGGATGGAGGCTTGAGTCAATTTAGAGGTGGCTACATGAGCTCATCAGGATCATATACTGGTCATGAGCAGAGTCTTGGCTGAATTACTGCAGTTTAATCACTATGTCACTGAACTTTTAAAAGTAGAGCCTCAATTGGGTGTACAGTATGCTGTTTCATATGAGTACAATGTAAAGCCCTGATTGGACACAAGTCAAAGGTGCTGCCCACTTTGGAATTTGGCTTCTCAGCCCATCATGTGGGGAAATGATGTGCCATTAGGAGAAGCCTTGCCCTTAAACATTTAATGGCTCCCAAGTTTTGGAACATTATTTTGAAAAAGTGATCCCCCCATTACTGTACACATTACTGTGTAGACAACATAGGATTATCATTATACAAGTACAGTAGTTATATACAGGCAGGAGATAATACAGAGAAATATTCTCTAGTACCTCCCAGATACCCTGAAAATACCTTGCAAATATGAAAAGAGATGCAAAGGAAATACATGACTCAGTTTGGTGGCACCTGAAAGCAATTTTGAACAGGTATTTGTCATGCTGTTTTCAGACATAAGACTAAATCTAAACAGAAAATGAAAGAATGGGAAATAGCTGCCCAACTTTGCTGTCTAAAAATTAATTTGCCGGGTCCGTCAAGTCTTTGCTTGAAATTATGACTCCTGGTGAAACTTTGCCACGATTCTTGGTTGATGCTTTTGTCACATTCCTGAAGACACTGGGTCCTTAGAAAAGATAAATTTAAAACCTGACCTACTCACTCCTTTTGTCCTGCTGGTCAGCCAGGGCCATCCAAGGACTCTGGATTAGGTAGGTGTTTCATTAAGATGCTGATAATCCTTATTAGATTGTTTATCTGGCCAATGATCGTGGGGATGATGGAAGTCATAGTCCAACAGACTTTAAGAGTGCTGACTGGAGCAACGGCTAGGCCAGGGCAAAAATATGATCAAGTCTGTGGCAAATTATTCAGAAATGAGGGATGCAATATCTAATCTGTTTGGAAGATTAACTCTGTTCTCCCAAAGCTCTGTTTCCCATTCCCTTGGGTGCAAGGGAGGTACAGGAATAATCCGTGATGAGCCAATTCAGGTTGCTCAGTTGCTTACCAGTACTGTGTTGTTGTTGTTGTTGTCGTCATTGTTGTTGTTGTTGTTGTTGTTGTTGTTGTTTAAAAAATCCTTAACTTGCTCTGGTTACAGTTGAATTTTGGCGGCAGTGTTGGCCTAAAGGAAGAGAGCCTTTGCTTCAGCCAGAGGGAAGGAGCAATCTTTACAAAAGATAAATGCTGGAAAATAGATGTCGTTCGCTCTCTCTCTCTCTCTCTCTCTCTCTCTCTCTCTCTCTCTCTCTCTCTCTCTCTCTCTCTCTCGTTGGTTTCTCAAAAATATCGAAGACAGCAAATCTGAAAATTCGACAGGTAGGCTTGTGTGAAAGAGAATAAAAACATATTTTCTCGGCTTTATTTTATTTGGCTCGGTTTTTAAAAAACGACACCCCACTTTTGGGGGGAATCAGTCCAGCAAGATCATTTGCAAACATCATTAAAACAACATTGAAGTAATTTTAAACTTCAAAATAAGATGCCAGAGGAGAACATTGCAGGCATCCTGAACCACCAGAAAGACAAAATGTTTCCTAGATCAAACGGAGTCTGAATTCTCTAAAGGCAAAACTGACAAAAGTGAGGCTTTCATTTTTAGGGGAGTGTGGGGGGGGGACATGATGAGAAGACAAGGCTACTGGAGAGGACAGTGAAGCTATGAGAAGCTCGAGACAGTAGAGAAAGAGGAGGACCAAACACAAGGTGGATTGATTCCCATAAAGGAAGCAGCCCTGTTAATGATAGACCATTTAAGAAATCATTCTTTCGTTGGTTTGCCATACATTGATGGTGACTTAACAATACACATCCCCAACGGTGACAAAAATCCACTTTGAGTTTTGTACAGAAGATACAACTCAGACCTTTATACTGAACCTGGAAAGGAAAATCAGACCGGCATATTATCACACTCCCTTGTTCGTGTGTCCCATTGCTGTCTTCTGTTTTGATCATCAGTGTGTGCATTGACAAGGGCTGCTATGGGGAAGCTTCAGACAGTTCACCACCATAAGCCCCACATTTCCTGTATCTAGGCCCACAGCTAGGGTCTGTGTCACTTGGGGGCAAACATGGATTCTGTGGCCCCTCCCCAGCAGGAGTTGTGGTTGCAAAATAGTGCAGAGTACAAATACTTTTTAGTCCTTTTGGTGCCCCTCCTCCAAGCACAGCACCTGGGGTATATGCCCCCCTGCCCCCCCCCATTGCAGCCCATGCATCAAGTTTGCTGAGCACATCAGGAATTGGCTATGCTTCCTTCCCCATTCAGTATTTTTCCATCTGTAAGACTATATTTTTGTATAAAATTGTTAGATTAAAATTTGAGGTCCGTGTTATACATGGGAGTAAGCCAAGGAGAGAACCCCATGGTTGCAAAACTGTAATGTTGGGTTGGGAAAGTAGGGGTCATCTTATACATGGGGGTGGCTTATAGATGGGGGGAAATGGCAGCTAATCTGTTTTGGCCAGAACCTACTTCAAAAAATGCATTTCATCGCAAGAGAAATGGAGGAGTTCAAAGAAGGAAATCAATAACACCTAAAGAGTTCAGAAACAGGCAATGTGGTCATCCCACATTTTTAAAAGAAAAGCCTGCTGTTTTTCGCTTGGGGGCATCATTAGTTTTGATTTTTGACTGTAAGTTCCTTTGTCTCTGGGGACCTGATGCCGCCGTTCATTCCCCTTCTAAAGACCAGCATGTTGGCAGGTCACCTGGTCTGCCCTGACACCCAGGTCTCATAGATCTGTTTGCATCCTGTGTGCCTTAAAAAAAGCAACCAATCAGATTAGATTTGCCTAATGCATTAATGAATCTACTTATGTGTTAGCAGGCATTAATTCCTTAACAAGACATGGCAACATTTTTTTTTTTTTTTTTGCTCGTTGCAAAAATTACAAGGAGAAATTAAAAATCCAGGAGACAGGAAGGGATGGCTGAGAAGTGATGGATCCCTGGGGGAGAGCAGAGCCCCGAAGGGGGATCTGCCTCACTGTACAAATTCGAAATGACCCCCAGGTGTGAACTGGGCACAGCTAGATGCACACAGAGGTAGGTTTTCTTTATTGACGCTGCTGCAGCAGCCTCTTTCCTTTGCTTTGTAGCTCCTGCATTTTGCCCAATAGTAGTTTGGAGGTGCTAGAGAAAACTGAGGCTGAACAGGATTTATTTACAGCTCCAAAGTGAGCCATACCTTAAGGGACTCTTTAACTTTTGTAATAGCTAGTAGCCTGCTTGGCTGAGTGCACTCAAATGCACTGCAATGCATTCCAATGATCTAGAGTGACACCTAGAAAGCACGGAGGCCGTAAATTGGAAACTCTCGAGCTGAAGGAGCATTCACCCCTTTCATGTTGGACTGCACACATGTGACGGCTACGGCAAGCAAGAAGCTAACTACAGTTTTGGACCATAAATTGTGCCAGTCAGCGATGGGCGTATCTCTGCTTACAACATTGGGCATGTCACGGCACCATCCTTCTTCCGAGATGCTGTCAGCGTAGTCCAGCGCATCGAGGGAGCAACAGGTTGGGAAAGTCTCCTTTAAGTGTGATGGCAAACAGATGCTACAGTACACATTCTGCAAATATACATATTCCAATTTTATCCCACCTTTCTCCCTGCAATTCAGGAGGGTTGACGTGAGCCTCCCACGTTTACTTGTTGGGTAAGATAAAACGAAGGGATTGGGACTGGCCTGCCATCATCCAATGAGCTTTTTGACCGAATGGGGATTGGAACGGCAGTATCTCTGTTCCTAGATCCATAGTTTAACCACTAAACCATGTCAGTGTAGTACATTCACATCGCTACCCCATAGATACGACGGCATTCCCAATAGCTATGTACAGATGAAAGGAGATGGACAGTGAAGAAAGCTGATGGTGGTGGTAGTGGTAGTGGGGGAATCCATTCACCTGAAAGATGAGAAAACAGGTATCATGGATCACTAAAAAGGCATGACTCAGTAGAAAAGATAGTAATGCTGGGGAAAGTAGGCAGCAGCAGGAACAGATGAATGGGGGGCAGGGGAGGAAACCATGGCTTTTGTTCTCAGGAGCTGATTAGAGAGATTCTTTTTGGGTTGCCATAAGGCATGATGGCGAACCTTTTAGAGACCAAGTGCCCAAACTGTGATTCAAAACGCACTAATTATTCACAAAGTGCCAATGCAGCCATTTAACCTGAATACAGGTGGCTGTGAAGGGGCGATGTCGGGTGCCCACAGAAAGGGCTCCGAGTGCCACCTTTGGCACCCGTGCCGTAGGTTCGCCAACACTGCCAGAAGGAGTAAGCAACTTTAAGGGACATAGCCATTATATTGGCATCTGGGCACACTGTGCCTCTTTTACATCACTGTTTGTTCTGTTCCCGTAAGACCTTGGAAGTAATCAGGAGCTGACACTGAAACTTATTGTTGATCATCAGATAATCTCGGACAAGATTGCTCTGAGATATTGCCACATATTCTAAAGCACAGCCTGGAAACCTTAACTTTTTTGAACTACAGCTTTGGTGTGTTGAATTATTTTGAATGCTTTAGTCCCAGAAGTTACCTTTCCCAGGTTATGCATCTAAAACCTTTTGTTTTAAATAGCATTATGCTGTAAGAAATAGTGTGTGGTGTGGGATGATGACAGAATTAAGAGTATCACATGGTATGCTTGTGCAGTAATGTGATAATAATTTTATATAGTTAAAAATGAATAACTTGCTCTTCACTTAGAAGAAAAGTTTTCAAAATTGTTCAAAGGATCATAGTCATTAAGAAAACAACAACCATATCCTACAGTAATGGGTTAAAAAACTTGGGGTGGGTGGGATATGTCATGTGATTAATGCAACTAAATCAGTAAGTAAATCAGTAACAAAGTTCTCATCAGTTTACTCTATGTTGCATAGTGCACACAGACCAATTATCTCTAGCTGTCATCTAAAGCGGAACTAAGAAAGCACAAATCTTTCTGTCAAGGGCAGTTAATGCCACTGTTCCAAACAGTAGATCACGATCACCTCACCTTGGGAGGCAGGTGCATCTGGAGTAAGGAAGCTGATAGGGATCTTAAGTTGGAGGTGAGTTTTCATGAGAGATGCAGGCCTTTCAGATGAACTCTTGAAGCTGGAAAGAGCATTAAAGAGCACAGGATAGTGGAATACCACTGTTGCTAGTAGATACACCGCATCCCTGGATGAAAAGCTACTGCAAGGCCTGTCGCAAAGCATGGTATATGGTTATCAAGGGCATTTTTTGAAAGTATGATTGCCTTGAATAAGATCTCATAGGTCAGAGTTAAGGTTACTATGTTGATCTCTGAATTCAGAAGCCTTTTCCCATACTCTTGCTCTTTGACCTTCCAGCTGTGGCAAACATATTTATTCCATTCTGCTCATGGTAGATTTATGTCGCCACTGGAAATATTAGAAGTTGTGAGCTGAATATTTACTGAGGGTCATGACCTGTCCATAAATTGCTTGTTATGATGTCCTCTTCTGTTCCAGGTCTTAAGTATTGTTCTCATTGGGTAGCACCGGCTGCCAGTTCCTTCTGTATATGAATGATGCATATTAATATATAAACCTTCCACTTTATGCTTGTTGTCTTGCTTTTGAGCAGAAAAGAGTGGGGGGAGAAAAAATGTTAAGTAGGCTCCCCCCACTGTTTGTACATCGCCAAAATGATGACAGCAAGCTTCATCAAAGAGGACAAAAGAAGACAATCACTTGTAAGGCGTTGCATAGGTTAATTTGTATGTAGAAGTGGTAGTTAGACAAAAAATTAAATGATTTGAACAGCATTAGAATTATATCTCACCTAAATAGGCAAGATTGTGACCAGGTGATCCATGTGAAAGTTCTCAAAATGAAAGAACAATGGAAGTCCTCCCCAAGTACTGCTCACTTTAGATGGGACAGTCCTTCAAATGCAGGACACGCTCCAAAGGAAGGTGGTCCTTTTTCAACTATTCAGATGGGAGACAGCCCTCCTAAAAGAGGACTTAGGAGACTACCATAGACTTGATCAATAATGGCAGATTGTTTTCCTTTGCAAACACACTGAACTTATTGTGAGAAACCAGCAATATATGAATATAGCTGAGTGACCTTAACATGAAATACTCCTTGAAATACACCGAAGTGGCCATTCTGACCAAAGATTACAGGCGTGATCTTTGGGCAGGCGATGAATATGGGTCCTTGGTTGCAGAAACTTTGGTGACATTTGCTTGCATCTCAGCATAATTTGGGTCAGACTACTGAGGAATGGCTTACCTGGGTAGTTTGCAGATCAGTCAGCTAAGCGAACCAGCTGTTCCAACAAGAGGTTTGAGCAACTACAAAAGGCCTAACAGGAACAAGACTATTGTTTTCATCATTACCAGCCTTTCTTCTTCCCGGTTGTTTTGTCCTATCTGAGAGGATGATGTTCCTGTGTGATACCTATTCTGAGGATAGGGATAGTTGGCAAAAATGGGGATTGCAGAATGTTATGCTTACTATTGTTATTATTGAGCTTGTGATTGCCATGGAATTTACATTTCTGGGCAAAGGTTTCCAACAATAATAAAGAAACCAAGCTATCTTTGAATTGCTTATTCAGATGCATGAATTAAAAGTGTTTTCTGTCTCAGTAAATGTCCATAGGAAATAGGAGCTAGGTTGCAGCTCCTACAGATGTCTTGATTAGGCTAGGTATTAAGGAACAGGAAGTGGTGGAGAAGATGCATAAAAGTTCCCCAAAGTGTATGTGGCAGGTTCTTCTGTTTAAATCAAGCTCCAAATTGGGTGCTGCAGAGTCAGTTCAGAAGCATCGGGTTTCTGGTTTCACTCCTGAGGTTCTAGGTTAGAACTGGATGTCTTTCCCATTTTTTAAAAGACAAAGAGACTGCCAGTCACTCAGCGCTGCTCCCCACATTGGATTATTTCAAAACATAGGGTTCGGCTGGGAACAACAGGGCAAAACCCATATTAGAGATGCAGGGATGAAGTCTACACACTTGGGTGGAGGAAGATAATCTCTTCAGCTCATACTATTTCTTGAGTGATTTTCTAGGTTGGTTATATATACTACACTAGCTTCTGAGGGTCTCTCTCTCTCTCTCTCTCTCTCTCTCTCTCTCTCTCTCTCTCTCTCTCTCTCTCTGTGTGTGTGTGTGTGTGTGTGTGTGTGTGTGTGTGTGTGTGGTTCGGCTGTGTTACACCCAGCCTGACTGAACACTCCTGTAGGAGTTGAAAGCCAACTTCTGTTTATCATATTTCAGAGATCTAATCAAGTCACTCAAGCAGACTATGTTTTCAGATTGCATATCCACACCATTTAGACTTGTTAAAGATTGCATCCCAGAACAGGTTCAGACTAGAGTGATGGCTGTAGCTTATAAAGCCCTCTATATCTTGGGACCTGAATATATGATGGAGTGTTTGACCCTGATAAATGCTCATCTAACTAGATCTTCTTTAGCGTTGGCACTTAGGATAGCCACCCCTAGGAAAGCCCCCCCAAAAAAACTGTTATGAGAAACCAGGTTTCTCTTTCTTGCCCGGAGCTTGCATTGGCTCAGTCAATGTGGGGATACTTGAAGTTCCCCATGATTACTATCCTGTCCCTCTTAGACAGGATTTGATTTGTCTCCTCATTTCAAGGTCCCCCTCACGTTTTTGATATGGTGGACAATAACACCCCCCCAATCACATCACTCCTTGGATCTGGTCATTTAACCTACAGGATTCAATGGTGGGGTCATACCCACTGTCAATCTCAATTCTGCTGGATTTTACCCCTTCTTTGACATAGATGGCCACTCCACCTCCAACCTGACCCTCTCTATCCCTTCTATAGAGTTTATAACTTGGGATTGCGGTATCCCACTGGTTCTCCGCATTCCACCAGGTTTCTGTTATGGCTATTAATTATATCAATGTTTTCCCTAGCTGCCAAATGTTCAAGTTCTCCCGTCTTTGCTCGGAGGCTTCGAGCATTGGCGTAGAAGCACTTGTACAGTGGGTGCCCCAAGAATGGCTGTTTCTTTGTGCCCCACCCCCCAGCTTCTAATTCCAGTAGCCAAACTACCACATCCCATTATTCTCCCAGTGTTAATACCTACTATGTCATCACTTGGTGGTTCTCTACCCTCTCCAACCTCATTCCCCGGGGATGAGGTGTTCCGAACCGGATGCCACTCAGCTCCTGTCGGCTTTCCCCCAGTTATCAGTTCAAAAGCTGCTCTGCAGCCTTTTTGAGGTTGAGTGCCAGCAATCTGGTCCCATCATGGTTCAAGAGCAACCTGTCCCCCTGATAGAGGTGATTTTTTAATATACTTTATAGTTTATAAGCTGTCATTGTAGATAAAATGACAGTATTCTAGCCACATTATTAATCCGGCTGTATGTCCTTTAATTTACCTCTCTCCCCCTCACAAAACTGTTACACAAAGCACTACACTATTCCCCAAGCCTGTGTCGTGAGATAACAGGCCATAAAACTACCGGACAAACACTTATCTTGTGGGAAGGTCAGCAGCAAAAGGGGCCCCGTGCAAGATAAGCCAGACATCCGTTGAAATATTGATGCATCGATAGAGCTGTCAAACGCTTTCAGTGAAAAAGCGGAGAGTTCCGAGAACTCCATGACAGGGGGCGCTACAATGCAAGATTGATAGTATTCTGTGTGTGTAACAATGTGATAACTATGTGTCTTTTGAAGTTTCTCTGTTTGTGGGTGATCTATGGCGCCCAGATGTATCCTTGTTTTTTCCTGATAAAGATGGGGCGTTGAGGAATGTTTTTCTATAAAGACTGTATGATTTCTTTGGGTCAGTGCCCCAGTTTTTCCGAATGAATTCGGCTGGGCGCCTTGCTGCAGCAAATTAAAGCGTTTTCTCCGTACCTTTGAACCTTGGCGTGTTTTTTTTCAACCCTCGGCTCCCATAATAGCGGCAAAAGGTAACCCGAGGTGTAGCTTTCACCCCTTGAACAGGTTTGGCTTGTCGCAAAAAGTTCTCCAGTTCCTGACAAATCTGAAGCCCTCCTCTCAACACCATTGTCTCATCCATGCAGTGGGACTTCTGAGTTCTGCCTGCATGAGGAACCATTGTTCTCTTTAGTTTTAAGCCAATGACCCAGGTTAGCTATGCAAAGTTGGCCGGCCAGATTCGGAGTACTAGAACATGGTAGCCCTAGAAGTTAGCTGAAGTTAAGTGCACCACCTTGGGTCCTTTAAGCCATCTTGGGTCCTCTTGAGGATAAATGCAGGGTGACTTTTTTAAAAAAATTAAGCAAATTAAACTACAGCTTTTTAATTATATATCTAGGATTAAGCCCCAATGAACTTAATGAGAGTTACTACTGGGCTTTAATGTATAGGACTGAACTGATTGTTACTGCTTTGAAAGATAGACAATGTTAGATGGACCTAGTAACAAATATATAGTTTCCCATAAAAACAGCCTAAATTTAATCAGAGGAAGCCTTTTAATTTTCTATTAGCGAGGGGGAAAGGCCTATATGCTCAGTGTGATAGGAATTCAATCTAAAATACTGTTTTAAGTCAAATGCTAGCAACCACTCTAAGAAAATTATGCATGAACTCATCTTTTTTTATATTTTATTAATGTCCCCAGTGTAGCACTGTTTAGAGTTCATTAAAAGCCTGTGGTGTTTTATCTTGCTTCCCTTTCTGTCTTGGCCAGAACGAATGCAGTCAGAGCAGGAATTGCATCTTGAACCTGACAGTCTTGGCTTCGAAGCTAAATTTATTTATTTATTTATTTATTTATTTATTTATTTATTTATTACACTTATTAACCGTCTGATTTTCCCATAGGGAACTCTGGGTGGTGTACAGACGTCACCCAACAGTGACTACCCAAATACAAACAAACCCCAACGATCACGAACAATCAAAACCTAACAAATACAATAATATATAAATACAGTATAAAACACACACACACACACACACACACACACACACACACACAAAATGCCCCCCCCCCAAAAGCATTACACCACTAACCAAGACAGAATCGAAGCCAAGGTTGAATCGGGCAAGAAAACTAATGTCCGCAGGAGGACCCAAAAAACAACAACAATAAAAACATTACAGTGTGCTCAGAGGGCCCCAAAGCATTGCCTGAAGAGCCAGGTCTTTAAGGCCCTTCTGAAGGCTGGCAGTGTCTCCACCTGCCTGATCTCAACTGGCAGCTTGTGCCATTGTGGTGTTAAGCCAGTAGAAACAATTAATTGGATCAATGGCACAGGAAGTCTAATGAGGTGATCTCCGGATCATGTAATGCTTGTGCATATAGGCAGATTATAGCTCAAACGACTGAAAACCCAGCTAGAGGAGGAGGACATATTCCTGATTGCATTGACTGGATAAGCACACATGCTTCCTTCCAGCATTTAGTCGCTACCAATGAGCTCCCCAGGTTTCATTTATTTTATTTACTTTTAAACCAATGATCCACACAGAATAAGGGCATGACAAGTTCCTTCAGCCAGGTGAGTTTATCTGGAAGTTTAGTCATGGCAACTGGACTTCTTTTCTTGAGAGATTGAAACGTTTCGCTGCTCATCCAAACAGCTTCGTCAGTCTGAGAAAAGGTAGTTGTGAGTCCTCCATTTTATAGTTCACTTTGACCTCACGTCACCCTGGTCTGAAACAGGCTCATCAGATGAACAATGTCCTGAATAGGCCATAGACAAAGGGAGGTGTACTGCTGATTCCACTTGAAGGACAAAGGACACTCATTAAAAAGATGAAGATGTACACATATTAGACAGAAAAGTTTGAGAGAGGCATCAGAGAAGCCATTCATATGAGTATTGAATACCCCTCTCTCAACAGAGCTGCCCCCCCTCTGCACAGTCTATCTGCCACTTATCAGGCAGTGATTTCAATCATACCCTGACAAATAAAAAGTACTTCATGCCTCCACCACCAAGGCCATAGCTAACAAGCCATACTAGGGGATTTAGCACCTTATTGTTCACCTAAAGGCCTATTGAGACTATTGTCTATCTAACGAGCCTATTCAGGCCATTGTTCCTCTTATGAGCCTATTTCAGACCAGGGTGACATGAGGTCAAAGTGAACTGTGAGATGGAGGACTGACAAAGCTGTTTGGATGAGCAGTGGAAGATTTCAGTCTCTCAAGAAAAAAAGTCCAGTTGCCATGACTCAACTTCTAGTTGTTTCTTGTTGGGGGCTTATCAAAACTAGATAGAAAGCCTTTGGCTCAGGAAAAAATAAGGCCTTCACCTGACGGCAGATGTTGTCTGCAAGTAAGAAGTTCATATATTGCACAAGGTCACTTGTTCCATCACTTTATAATCTAGTAAGTTTGAAATTGGTGAGACTGGAGAAAGATATGGCTCCATCCATGTTGGTATCTGACTCTACTTATTGTTTTGGTCTTGCCTGCTGGAAATCTTCAAGGATATGATTTTTCTTAACAGAAAAAACCCCTACTTAAGAAATAAAAGGATAGCTTTTGTGGCGGAATTAGCATGGTTTTTACAAAAGAACTTCTCTCGGTCCTAACATCTTCGCAGGTATATTTTATGGGGACACAGGAGAAGACTTCTCTGTTGCAAGTTGCAACTCCCAACCTTTGTCATTCTCTTTTCAGAAGATGCTAGACTTGCCACCTCTTTGCTGTTTTTCCACAAGCAGGCCAACACCTAATGTGGTGGAGCTCTGGGAATTGTGGAGATTGTAGCCCACAAAAGTAATTTCCTAAGGTCTGTCTGTTGCTATGTATCTTTTTAGAATTATTAGCCATAATTCAGTGATGAGCTTGTTCTTCCCACATTTATGAATGGCATTTATCACACCTGGTATCTTTGGTAATTTACCCCTGCCAAGCATACCTGGATGGTTACTTCACGTCCTTCCTCGTTCCGAGATTACGTTTGTTTCGTGATAACGTTGTTCGCGGTCATGTGGTCTTGTCCCAGTTCTGTCCCTGTTTCCGTTTACCCACGGGCATGATTGATGGTATCATGACAACTTGTTTCATGACAATTACTGATTTTTCCTGGCTTTGTTTACCCTTTTTTTGGCCTGGGCTTCCATTTTTCGATATTTTGAATCTCCGCAACTTTGCCTTTCATGGGTTAAGCAGCAAAACTCCTGGTTTCACGCCTTCTTCCCTCTCTGCGATGCATTGTTTATGCTATTGGGATTGTACTGGAGAATGCAACTTCGCACTCCTGCCACTAGATGGAGAATGTGTGCGTTGCGTGACAAGCATTACTTCATGGGCACTTGTCTCAAAACAAGAACTGAGACAAGACAATTCCCGAGGCCAGGGAGAGGTATGTCTCATCACACTCTGTTCCCGGTTCAGGGGTCGTGGTCAGGACGAACTCCTGCCGTCATGTAATCGACATGGAGTAACATTTTTTCATACCGGTCCCAAGCGGGACAGCGAACCGCGATGAGAGGGACGTGAAGTAACCGTCCTGGTTTGCTTTAGAAGAAACCTTGGCAATTTAGACTTGATCCATGAATATTCAGTTTTGGAGGCTTTCTGTCGAGTAATGCCATGGTTAAAACTGCCGTACTGCAACTATAACTGTGCTCATGACCTAGGTTCACTCCTAGAGAGCACACTCATGGGTGACTCAGCCTTCTATCTTTCTGAAGTCAGTAAAATGAGTACCCAGCTTGCTGAGGCGCAATGTGTAAGTCTGCATAAATAAATTTTATATATATTGTAAGTAAAAGATTGTAAAATAAAAGCATAGTATTCTGCTTATATACTGCCCCGTAGTGCTTATTACACACACACTCTCTCTCACACACACACACACACTCACTCACACACACACACACACACACACACACACACACACACACACACACACACACACACACACACACACACCGCTTTTACTTTACAGGAAATATCCAGTCTTTAGTTCATGATTATTTTGCTGCAACACATTTTTAGAGGAGAGAGTTTGTATTGCTATGCAAATAGTGTCAGCCTACATGCAGAAAGTGCAACCTGAGCAAAAGTCTCTCTGTGATCAGTTTCGTAGCCAAGGTAATTGATGTTTTAAGTCACTGTATTTAAAAAACATTTGGGATGAATCTGAATAAGAAAAATTGAAATGGTTTGACTAATCTGGCATCCTTTTGCATGCTCCGTATTCATTCTCTGATGCTCCAGGGCATGTCGATTATGTTGGATAATTTTCAATTTCACACTACAGCTTTCAGGATGTCATGCAGAAGCATGGAATCTGTGGCTTTCTAGATGTTTTTCAACTCCAACCTCCATCAAGCCTTCACTGTTGGCTATAGGAGTTGTACCCAGAGCAACACTGGGAAGGCTATAAAGCGCCTACCCCAACAAGGCTGCGTTTCACAGGTACTCTGAGCCTATGAGCATATACAAGATAATCCAGCCAGTTGTTTCTCAAACATCTGACTACTGCAAGGCAATTCATCCTGTGAGAGTGAAGCGCAGATGGGACTGAAGAACAACACTTAAAAGTAGTTGCAGATGAGCTTAGTGAATATTGCGCTTCTCATGGAGCACCTTCATGGATCACTCAGTTGTTTCTCCCAATAGTTTTTGTTTCTTTGTAGTATCTGAGGCTGTTTTAGAACAAATTATTTATTTGACTTTCCCTTTGGGGAAATCTGAGCGGTCTAGAAATGAATGAATGAATCAATGAATGAATGAATGAATGAATGAATGAATGAATGAATGAATGAATAAATAAATAAATAAATAAATAAATAAATGCTCTGGCATGTTCCCGAGGCCAGTGTTCTTTTGAATCTGCAGGACCATGTTGGTCAGCTTGTTGTTGGTGAATAATCAATTCCCCTTTGCTCCAGTTAAGTGGCATTTCTATATGAAAAGTGCAGAATTCTTGCTGAACTCTGATTAATGGTTTGTGTGTGTGTGCTTGTAGATCTCCATGCCTGTGTGCATCCATGGCCATTTGCTCTTTTACTCTCTGCTCCACCCTTGTGCAGTTTACTTTTTATTAACTAGGACCGTGGTCAGACCTGCGTTTTCTGCGTAGTTTTCCATCGGCCAACTACGCAGTAGACGATCGCATCCTAACCAGGAAGAGAAGCAACGTCTGCTCCCTGCCGGCCACGCCCCTCAAACAGCATTTTCAGTGAAGTTTCCTAAACCACCACCAGGGGCTGGATTAATTAGAAACTTCATTTGTTAATGCTTATTTTCTTGCTCCTGTTGTGACGATAGGACACAGATAATATGCAGTAAAATACAATTATCGCCAATTTCTCCCCCTTTCTGGGGCTTATCTTCCTTTTTTTTTTAATGGCCCAACCGCATTGCTGGCATGTTACTTTGCTGGGCTAAAGTATTTTCGGCAGTTCCTTTTTGTATTACGCTTGAAAACAATTATTAATGTGCAAGTCCTCTTCCTCCCACTAGATGGCATAACAATTTTTTTAAAAAAACAGTCTCCTTTTTTGTGGCCCACTGGCCAGAATCTTATTGTAGCCATATACTGGGGTAAATGTAATGGCATGAATTGGAGTGTCATATTGTTGCTAATCAATGAGCTGCAATTTACATTCTTCATCATGTGTCAGTCACTTGATATGGCATGTCTCCAGAAATTAGAAACCAAAAGTAAGTTAGCGTGTGGACTCTAGTAGGTGAGACATTCTTCTGCTGTGACAAAAAGAATTCCTGGATAGTGCTTTGGTCTAGGCATCAGGGTGTGGAGCCAGAGGTTGAAAGTTCAATTCCCCCCTTGTGCTTCCGTGTCATGGGCTGGACTTGCTGACCCTTAGGGTCCCCTTCCTGCTATGAAATTCTAAGGTGGTGGTGGTGGTGGTGGTGGTTACTGATTGCACACAACCAGCATGTAAGGTATCCGTTTTTTCTAATACTGAGTCATCTGTGTCATCCCCTTTAATGTAAATACTTGGGCTGCGTAAGAAACAGTGGCATGCAATGGGCCAAGAGGCGGCCTGTGCTGTGGCCATGGCCTATAAGGTGGGGAGCGGCTGGACGTAGGCCTGATACTTTTGTGATTTCCATCGACCTATGGCCTGAATATCCTGTGGGCCAAAACCCATAACTACTGCAGTCGAGGCTGTGCCAATTTGAAATGAATACATGCCAAAATTGTAGCCAGGGACCCCTGCCTGGGCTAGAGCTGTGTTGGTGAACCTCCAAAATTTGTACTTAGTCAACGGGGAGCTGTCCTGGTGGGTGAATAGGGGACCAGCAGTATCACCCCTACCAGCAAGGTAATCTTTCAGAGCTTGCACTGGGGACAGAGTGGGGTCGGCACAGCACCTCAACACAACCTGTTGGCCCCTGCCCTTTGGTAAGTCTTAGACCTGCGTAACCTAAGGGTGACCACCTGTGCAGTCAGGGCTACGTCAGCCCTCTGCAGAAAGGGTCCTGACAAATTAAATTTCGATCGAGCCACCAGCTCACTTATTTGTAGGGCGGCAAAGAAGGCAGTCAAAGTGGCTGCTCTAAAGAGGCAGACTTCAAAATTGCTAAAACAAATGCCCGACCAAAGGTCGTTGAGGTGTTTCAAGAGCTCAGGTCAGCCCCTGGTCAATCTGGCCAGCTATGCTGGCAAAGCCCGATTGGCCAGCCTGGCAACTAGCCAGCATGTCTGGATCGAGCGAGCAGACAAAGTAGCCCTTCCCAGTACAGGCCTGGTTGGAGTCCCCTTGGCTGTATTGTAGACTGACTAGTACATTCCAGCCTGAAGGAAAACTCTGTTTAGGGAAGGGTGGTTATTTAAGTTGGTTATTTATCCTATCACAGTAAACAAGGGACGGGCCTCTTTTTTCATTCACATAGTTTGGGGTAATGCAAAGTTGCGCTCTTGAGACAAGCTCCTGGAAACAGAGGCCCAGAATGCACCAGCCCCCTTTCTATTGTTAATCTGGGGCACACGACTGGTCAAGAGTTTGGGTGCTGTCGAGGCTATTGGGTGCTTGCCATTCAAAAACCCTAGGAGACGTTGGCCGGCAAAACCTCTTCCTTATACCTGTATCTCAAGATTTCTTTCAAGAAGTGGTTGCTATGCAGCCTTGTTTGTTCACGGTATGTGACACTGTTTGCTCGCTCCGTGTGTATAACTTGTTAAGTGCCAGCTTATTCGCCCAGGGCAGTAAGAGAACTGGCCTCAGAGTGATACCCAGAGCGATACTTGTTTGGACCACATCACCATCTTGAGGGAAGGCAGAGTCACCAAGGGAGAAGGGAAGAGGCTTGCAGTTGAATCTCTGTGCCTTTTCAAGGGATAACAGGTTTAATAAGATGGGGATCAGGTTGCTGAACTAAAGGGGACTTGCCAAGCAGGTGAGTGAGTGGAACTCCATTCCCTTCTGGCTGTTGTGTGAGGACTAGGCTGTGTCTCAGAAGAGTGTTTACTCAAATTCTCAAGCTGAACACACTGCTTTCATCTAGGTAACTTGTTGGGTAATTGCAACATTGTTTGGTGTTTCTCCTTCATTAGAGATGTTGTCAGGCTTCAAACAGTCCCACAGAATGGAAAGGTGATGCTAGTTTTCTGAGGAAAAGCACCTCCCCTTACCAAAAAAAAGGGCTTCAGCATTGCCTGAAGTACTCCCAGGGAACTAGCGGTGTTTGCTATTAAAGAACTGTGGAGGGTCGATAAGGAGAAAAGGGCTTGTTTTTGGAATCGGTACAACAGAAACGTTCAGCTATGGAGGTGAAATTGTGAGGGGAAGCTGCTCTTTGACCAATGTTGTTATTTTTATGTGCAAGAAGGGTAAAAATAAGGACAATTGTGTAGAGGAGTGGGGAAGCAGAGGCAGAAAGCTACATTTACCTCAGTGAATATGAGAGACAGGAATCACAGAATGAAATCATATTACTGTATTCTAGCTTCACACTTCTAAGCAGCTTAGAATGGTTTGCACTCAACCTTGAACTTTTTCCTCACAGGCGCTCTGGGAAATAGGCTAGGCTTGAGAAGATGTCTTTCTGGCCATAGAATCACACTGATACTTGTATGCTCTTGTGCCATTTTGTAGGTGAATGACTGTCAAGTGGTGTGGCAATTTCCAGCACATTGAGAGCATTGAAATAGCTCAGTTAGGTCAAATTGTTTCTTGATCCTGCACTGCAGGGCATAAAATACCCTTCTAGTGAGATTTCCCACTAAGTAAGAGTTTTACTGTTCATTCAGCTATATGAATTGTCCACTTTTGTGCCAGAAGAAAACAGCTGAGAGGAAGTGTGTGGAGAAACGTGTACACTACCACGTGAACAGGCATGTGAATAATATGTTCTTCTGTGAGCAAATGTGTGTGTGTTGCGTCGTTAGAGTCATGACTGACTCTTCATGAACCCATGTCCATGGAGTTTTCTTGGCAGGAATACTGGAGTGGCTTGCCAGTTCCTACTCCAGGCGCCCACAGCACCTGGTGTTCCCTGGTGGTCTCCCATCCAAGTACTAACCAGGGCTGACCCTGCTTAGCTTCCAAAATCAGGAGAGATTGGATGTGCTTAGGGCATCTAGGCAGCTTCGAGCAAATGTGTAGTGCTCACCAAAGACATGTCGTTGCCATGTGCACAGGAGAAGATCGCACCCCCTACTCTGTATATAGAAATCCACTGCACTTGGAATTTAGGCTTCCTCTGAACACTAGCAGCGGGAATGAATTCTGAGAATAGAAAGGCAGTTTAGAGGGGACAGAGCAAATTGTCGGCACACAAAGCTCTGCTCTCTCAGAGGGGGCTCTGAAAACACAGAGGGCTGTCAATGCCGCCTAAAGTGGCTTGACTCTACCTAAGAGCAGGTCTGGCCCTAAATAAGTGCAAGGCTCTTCCATTTGGAGATTGGTTCTTTACTAGAAGATACTCAGTGGTGGATGGTGCTACTTTCCAGGGTGATTTGGGAGTGCGAATCTAGGGCTTCCCCTCAGGTTGTGCACAGACTGGCCAGTCAGTGGGCACAGAGCAAAACATGAGCCTCTTTCCCTACTTTGCCAAGATATGCCAGGTAGAAACATCAAAGAAGCTGCCTGTGCCTTCGGTAGAATGACGGGCAGAAGCACCCAAGCAAATGTGAAGGGAAGCACTTCACCCATGCACAATGGCCCTATGTCTAAGCTGTTCGTTTGAAAACAGGAGTCTCTGAGAAATGGCAACTCTTTGTATGCATAGATATAGACACTCCAAGTTGCTACAATTCTCCAAACCGCCCAATCATGTCAGATACATCCCTACTTGAAATCAAACAGCCCACAATACAATATCTTAGTAAGATCTGTTGCTATAAATGGCAGTGAATGATTATAATGCCAGCTAATTTGCCACTTTTTAGCTTTTTTTTCAGCTCCATTCATTCTTTCTTGAATGTGTTAGAAACAGGGAGCGTAGTTCTGAGCTACACAGAGCCTAAATCACAAGCACTTATTTCTCTGGGCTGTGTTCAGTTGACTGCAAATAAAACTTGCCCCTTGATCCCATATAGTAATTGCTTAGCCATCTCTGTTAAATGCTTCAGAGGTTTTCGAGAATGCGTACCTGTGACTACTCAAGCATTCACTGTACAGATGTCAGGGAGAAATGGCTTTTTGATGGCTGTATAATTAAAATTATGCTTTTTAAGTATTTGATGGGGAGTAGGAGGGAAAGACCAAACAATTGCAACCCCCTCAACCCACCCTGTAAAAATGAAAGATGGATCTAGGCTCAATATGTCTCCTGCTATTTATTGAGAAGAATTTATTCAAGAAAATGGGTCCTTCAGGAGGCTTTTGTTGTACGTACATAGGCTAATTCACAGCACTTTTTTTGTAGGGTATACAGATTCCAGATGTTTACTCTTCATATTTTTAAACCTTCATTTTCCTGTGACATCTTCTTCCATTTGTTGTTAGCACAGAACATCTGTTCAGAAAGACACAAGGGCATACAGGGACTTTTTGAGTGACTAGAAGCTTATCTGTATTCTAGTCTGTAATGTACTGCAATTGTGTTTTCCTAGGCTCTTTAGGTGGCATGTCCAACTCTTTCACCAGAATCACAGTTTCACCCTTGCTGACCAGTATGCTGGTCATCTTTCCTTATGATAGCATCTCTTCCTCTCTTCAGATGTCTTCATAGAATCTGGTAGATTGCTTCTTGTTTCTAGAGAATGAACTAGACAATGCGCTTAGGACACCGTTGGAAGCTGAGCGCCCTTAAGTAGTAAAACACATTGGCTTGTATCCCAGTATAAGCCTTCCACATTTTGCATTTTTCTTTTGTTTTGTAATTCATCATGGGGGTGGGGGTAAGCACAAGAATTTTTCACAAGTCTGACTGCTCAGGCATGGGACATTAAAGGAATATTGTATCTGGGGGACATTGTTGTCAAGCATGAAAACTTTTCTTATAACATGTAATTTGACTGCCAACCTATCCCGTCACTCAGTGGTTCCCAACCTGGGGGTAGGGACCCCTTTTGGGGGTCGAACGACCATTTCACAGGGGTCGCCATGAGCCAGTGAAGAAAAAGGCACAAAAGGCTTGGGTCTGGAGGAGGAAGGAGAGGAAGAGGGGGAAGAGTGAGTTACAGCTTGATGGGTTGGAGGGGATGTCCGTCAATGGCACCTGAGGCTGCGATTGGCTGAGGGTGCCTGTAGACTTCTCTATGGGACCTGCGGCAGTGGCCTGTCAAAGGGGGCTTGTGGCCTCTTCCAAGCAGAGCAAGGGGTCATCACAACATGAAGAACTGTATTAAAGGGTTGCGGCATTAGGAAGGTTGGGAACAACTGCTATAACTGAATTTAAGTGTTTTCATGTGACAATTTATTTAATTGTGTTTAATATTATCATATACGATGACAAACTGGAAAACTATGTGGAGAAGCTTTCTACTAATTTCCGTCTGAACAGTTGATTGTAATAAAGAGCTCTAAAAGCACCTCAAACAAAAATCATGAGCGATAAGCTTTGAATGGTTTTTTTGAAAAATTCGTTTTGTAAATTCCAGAGGCTGTTTGCAGAGGTGCTGTCCTGCTGTCTCTGACAATCATGTTCAGAGACTCTCTAAGGGATATGAGGCAGGCAATCCCTTAGCTCATTATTAGAAATGTTTGCTGGTTACCCCTAGTTCTTCTCTGGAGACAACATTCTGCTCTCTGATACTTGGAGAGATTTCTTGAATCTCAAGCTGGAAGAAAAGGTTTTGCAAGGAGATGCAGAGGACCTTCTTAGGCCTGGCCAAGACTTTTTCCTCCCTTAAAATACCAAATAGTCTGGGAAAGTCAGGTAAGAGAATCATCAATTGCCGTGCAGAACCGAGCAACAGTAGCGCACAAAAGCGTCTTCTAAGAAAGCTGCAATCTCTTCTTTGGCAATAAGTGAAATTACTGAACATCTGAGTAATGTAGGGTCCTCTGTTTTTTAAACCAGGCCTTGCTCCTGTACTTTGCTCCTGCATTTTGGTTTGAAGATATTAGCAAGCGATAATGCTGGACATGTCAAGTCATAGGAGTTGGCACTTTCAGATCTTGACAGATCAGTTTGCTCTTGGAAGAACTGAAAAGAGCCAGGCTGATTGTTTCTGATCAGTAGAAAAGTCACGGGGGGGGGGATTTATTCTGGTTTTAGCAATCTGTGTGGAAGACAGACGTAAAAGACAGACACAGAAGTTAAAATCTATTTTTGTTCACTCATACGTATGAAATGCAAGGTCCTTATAATCGAAACATTCTGTTTTCTTGTCTTCTGTTAAATTGTGCAGTTAAATTATGCAGTTTCATTTTGTGGACCCATCCAGAGTTATCTCCTTTGTTGGTATCACATTCAGTGTCTGCTTTTTGCTTGTAGCAAACTGAGGTCTAGTGTATATGAGTTAGGATGTGATCAGATGGCTGCAAAGGTGCATTCCTGATTGCATCGGAAAGGATTGCTTTAATAGGAATGATTTTCCTTAACACAACCCTTACATATGCTGAGAAATTACTCCATCCTGCCCCCCAAAAAGGAATAGTTTTTTTGGAGTTCAACTTAGGCATGGTTCAGGGTTGGGCTGGTGTGCCTTTTCCCATATGTTGTTGTTTGTTTGTATGTTTGTTTGTTAGATTTCTATACTGCTAAACCGTCTGGCCCAAGGGCCACTTTGGGTGGTGTACAATATTATTAAAATGCAATAATGTAAAATACGACATTAAAAATGCAATAATGCAGAAATACAAAATAAAAAGATCCAAAATTAACATTAACATATGCACCAAAATGTAAACATACATGATCATTAATAATCATCATAATAATTAATAAAGGGGAAAAGACATGAAGGGGTGGAAACTAACAAAGACATTAGTTGACGTTCGTTTCATGATCATGTCGCTCACGGTCACGTGGTCTTGTCTCGGTACTGTCCCTGTTCCCGTGTAGCCATGGGCATGATTGATGGTTCTGTGATGACTGTTACTGCACGTCCTTGTTTTGTGACAATATCTGCACTTCTCAGCCTTCGTTCTCGGGGGGGGGTTTTTTTTTTTCGACCTTCCATTTTTCGATCTTTTGAATTTCCTCAACTTTGCCTTTAATGCGTTACAGAGCTAAGTTCGAGGCATGTGTCTTTTAATCTCTCTGCACTGTGTTGCTGACTCCATAGGGAATGTACTGGCGAATGGCACTTCGCACTCCTACCACTACATGGAGAATGGCATGTTGCGTGATGAGCCTAACCTCACGGGCACTTGTCTTGGAACGAGAACCAAGACAAGCAGATTCCTGAGCCCAGGGAGGGGTATGGCTCATCATGCTTTAATCTCAGTTCAGGGGGCGTGGTCAGGACGAACTCCCGTCATCACGCAATGGATGTGTGGTAAGATTTCCTCGTACCAGTCCCAAGTGGGACCGCGAATAGTGATGAGAGGGACGTGAAGTAACAGCCAAAGACACAGAAACTAGAAAAGTATAAGCCAAAACAACACAAGCAGACCAGTAGTATGCATCAGTAATGAATAAAGTCTGGATAGGGCACCCTGAATAGCCAGGTTTTTACTGTAGTTGCCGTTTAAATGATGGGAGTGAGAGTTCCTGGTGGATCTCAACAGGGAGGGTGTTCTACAGCTGAGGGACGACCACCAAAAAGGCCTGGCTCCTCGTCAATACCTTCCGGGCCTCTCTCGAGGTTGAAACCCACAGCTGTCCCACCAGGGATGCTTGAGTGACTTGGGCAATTCTGTGTGGGAGGAGCCACTCTGAAAGATAACAAGGTCCCAAGCTGTTTAGGGTTTTGAATGTTTAATTATTTATGTTTTTTTAGATTTTTAAATATTTATTGTTTTATTGTGTTTTATATTGTAAATCGCCCAGAGTCCCATCTGAGGACAAATCTAAATAAATAAAATAAATAAATGTTAACATGATTAGGACCTTGAAGTCAATGCGACAATGAATCAGAAGCCATTGTGGGGCAGCCAGGACAGGCATGATATGTTGATGTCTTCTGGTACCCGTCAACAGCTTGGCTGCTGTATTTTGCACTAGCTGGAGTCTCTGCTTTAACCCAATAGGCAGCCCCACGTAGAGAGCAATGCAGTAATCTAATCTTGAGATTATATGTGCACGGACCAGCGTGGTGAGGGCCCCAGTGTCAAGGAAGGCCTGCAGCCAGGCAATCCGGTGCAGTTGGAAATGTGCAGAATGGACCACAGATGCCATGTGATATACTATGGAGAACACCAGGTCTAATAGGACACCTAAACTACAGACCTCATCCTTCATGGAGACAGTCATTCCCCAAGACAGAGGGAGCTTCCCAATCCACAGACGCTGGGAGCACCCACCCGAAGGACATCTGTCTTGTCCAGCTTCAGCCTGTCTATTGGCTCTCATCCAATCCATAATGGCAGCCAGGTAGTGCTCTAAGGACGTGACGGCATCCACTGCAGATGAAGGAAAGGAGATATAGATCTGGTTGTTATCTGCATATTGGTGACATGAAGCTCCATACCTCCTGATGACCTCTCCTAGTGGCCTCATATAAATGTTGAAGAGCATGGGGGAGACGACCGACCCCTGAGGCACCTCACAACTGAGGAACCAAGGGGCAAAGGTAATCTCCCCAAGCTGTACTTGCCGGGGATGGTCCTCCAAGAAGGACTGAAACCACGTCAGAGTGTGGCTCCTTATGCCCAACTCAGAGAGCCTCCCCAGGTGAATACTGTGGTTGACAGTATCAAAGTCTGCTGAGAGATTGAGGAGAACCAGCAGGGACATCTTGCCCCAGTTGGCCGCCCACAACAGGTCATCGTGCAGGACGACCAATGCCATCTCCATACTATGGCGTGGCCTAAACCCCTACTAGAATGGACTGAGAACAGAAGTGTCATCCAGGAGACCCTATAGCTGATCGGCCACCACCCTCTCCAACACCTTGCTTATAAAAGCAATATTGGCGACAGACCTATAGCTGTCAATTTGGTCTGCAGCCAAATTAGTTTTTTTTCTAGATGGGCCTAATGGGTGTCTCCTTGAGAGCAGGGGAAACCCTGCCCTCAAGGAGAGACCCATTAATTATTGCAGTGGCCCACCCAGTAATCACTGGCCTGGCAGCTTTTATAAGCTAGGCCAGGCAAGGATCCAAGGAGGAGGAGGTGGCCCGACAGCAATGAAGGGCCCTGGCAACTTCAGACAACACTACTGGCTGAAAGTTGGAAAGAATACACGGGCAAGGCAATGCACTGGACATCTCGGCTTGATCTACTGACTGCAAATGGAGATCCAGATTCTGACGAATGGCCTCGAGTTTTGCTTTAAAGAAGGCCGCAAATTGATCACAGGAAATACTAGCAGGAGGCTTATCACTGTGATCAACCCTGGATAGATTGTGAACTACATGAAATAATTCAGCCTGATGATTACAAGCTTCGCTTATCCAGTTAGCAAAAGTGCTGGGCCAAGCACCACCAGGTCAATGCATGACCTCTTGTGTGTGGACAGTCATATGAAATAATAAGTTGTGTGTCTTTCTCCACAAGATGGCGGCACATTCATTGGTGTGGCTGTGAGCTCCCGGAATGGGTGTGTGCTGCTTGGAATAATGTGTGTATGGATGTGTATGCATAATGTGTGTTTGCCCTGCACGATGACCTGTTACATCTACCTCGCTGAAGCTTAGCACCCCACAGGGCTTTGTGCTTAGTCCCTACCTGTATTCATTGTATATGTATGACTGTGAACCATATAACCCATCTACTGTAACCATTATGTTTGCAGATGATACTAGCATAATGGTTCTTATTACAGGTGGAGACAAATCAGCATACGAGGGGGGGGGTCCAAAAATTATCGTTATGGTGCCTAGAAAATAATCTGCACCTAAATATCAGCAAGACAAAGGAGATGGTGCTGGACTGCTAGAGGAAAAGAGAGGAACTTTCCCCATCAAGTGGTGTGTGTGTGGAGAGAGTTTCCTCCTTTAAATTCCTGGCAGTTCATTTTAGTAAAGATCTCACCTGGAAAATCAACACACCCCAGGTGGCCAAGAAAGCCTAACAGAGACTCAATTTCCTCAGGCTCTGTTTTGTGGAACAGCAATTGATGACCTCCTTCTACCGGTCTACAATAGAAAGTGTCCTCACATACTGCATTGCAGTCTGGTATGTTGGTTTGACAGCTGCAGACAGAAAGACTTTACAGAAGGTCGTGAACACAGCACAAAACATCATGGGCTGCCCCCTGAGTCCACTGGATGGCATCGCCAGGGACCGCTGTCTTAGGAGAGCAAGGAAAATTCTCAGGTACAATTCGCACCCTGGCCAGCACTTCTTTACTCTCCTACCCTCAGGCAGGAGATACAGAAGCACAGCCAGTCGTACCAACAGGCTAAGAAATAGTTTTTATCTGTGGGCTGTTAAGACTATTGAATGAGAAGTGATAATGCATGACAGACTCATGGGCCGGCGAATTGTGCAGCAAGCGCACGAGTGGAATGAGACTGAGTGGTTTTTAGTGGGATGGAGTTGGGGGTGAGAGAGGCTCGGTCAATTTCATTATACACAGGTTGTACATTGATAACAAAGGTTGTTGTTGTTGTTGTTAATAATAATAATAATAATAATAATAATAATAATAATAATAATAATAATAATAATAATAATAATAATAATAATAATAATAATAATAATAATAATAATAATAATACATGGTTGCTCCAGTGAAGTGCAAATCAACTTTGTACCAGACACGCACTGTACAAGCAAGTGAGAACATGGAGTACATTCATTATGCAATGTGACAATGCGAAAGCTAACTTTTCTGTGCTTCTATTATTTCAATTGTAAATTCAGTTAAAATAATGAAAATCTTGACTATGGGCATTGCTCCCAGTCTGGCATGTTAAGAATTCCCCATATCCTAATAACCTTTACAGCAGTCCTCTTACACGTACAACCTAATTGGTTCACTGGTAATAGCTGTAAAGCAAACAATTGAAATCATGCCCTATTTTACCCCTTGGAGTTGAAATAGGGGTTCGAGTCCTTGAAAATTATCATGCATGATAATAATGCTTTGATAAAGATAGCAGTTGCTATCGAAAGCTTAGCTTACATTTTTTGTTTCAGTAGTGACCAATAAAGGTATCGCCTAGTCTACTTATAATAAAGTTTCTGGGATTTTCTCCCTAAAAATTCTTCTCTTTGGCATGCTTGTTGGCTTCTCCCCTCTGCCATCTTCTAATTTTTTTCATTCGCAACCTGGAGTGGTATCAGGAGACAGATATCTAGTCTTGTGTACTCCCAGAGGCATTTGGTGGGGCCCCTGTGAGATACAGGAAGCTGGACTAGATGGGCCTTTGCCCTGATCCAGCATGGCTGTTCTTATGTTCTTATGTCCTCCTTGTCTTGCAATTGCCAGGCACCGTGGTTGAGAGTTTTTAATGCTGGGAGGGGGAAGTGGCATGAGATGATATTGGAATCTTGTAAAAGCTGAGAGTTGCAAAGTGAGCTACTGTGAATTAGGGACCCCTATATTACAAGATAAATAATTAACTCCCCCTTTGAAAAGTTCTCAAGGTATCCATCCTTCATTGGAAAACTTGTTCATTTTCTTTTTTTTTCTACAAATACTTGCCTGAGTAAGTAGCTTCTTGACATTCTGGACAGCTTCCTGACAGCCATGCTAATCCCTGTCCGTGTTCATACTTGTGTGCATCATCACCTGATTTATTTTATTTTCCTGAACTTCCAACCAGACACACACAGTCTGACACTTTTGGATTTTGTTGTAGTTCTGTTCATAAATGTCACTGGGCATGGCAGACATGAAATGATGGTTGTGCAGGTGTATGTCAGCCTTTCTGATGTCAAATGGAAGAATTCTCAAGCATAACTTGATTTCCTTTTGGAACAAAATATACCTCAGCAGCAATGGAAGCTGCAGCTATGTTGACAAGTTGCATGTGTCAGATATATCACAAAATAGATAATCTATTGTGATCACAAGTAGATGGGAGCAAGAAGGGACAACTGGATTTGCATCTATACTCCAGAGGTAACTAAACCACAGAATTGAGTGCCAGAATAGCTGTAATGGATCCAACTTTATACTTCCAGGGTTGTGGAAGTATAAAGGGGAAGAGAGGAAGAAGAAAGTCATACACATTCCTTTCAGCTTATTGCAGAAAAGTCATGATAGAAATCTTATAGATAAACAGATAATAAAGATCTTAATGTGGAACTGATAGAAGTTAACTAGTACAAAAGTAGAACATGATGTGATACCTTTAGGCTACTAGAAAAAATAACAAATAGTTGCTAATATTTCGAGGGCAAAAACCTTCTTCTTCAGAGCTGTACCAACAGGTTAAAACATGGCAAAAGAAGGAGTTGCCAGGAGGTATTTCTTCGATGTCAAGTCCTTGGCAAGATGGAAAATATGCCAGGTAGTTTCTTAGATGAGGCCTGGAGCTTAGATGTTCTGCTGCATCTGAAGTAAAGGGTGGTGTTGTTATTGTCCCAGTCCTTCAAACAACATGTCAAGGCTCACGTACACACTTTCACACCCCCTCTCCATGTGGCTCTTCAAATCCACTAGGTGCAGCCAGTTGGATAAAATAAAAAGGAAAGAAATTACCTAGTCGTTGCAAGTCTTGTTGTGTCTCCATTGATGCTCCATTTGCCTATTTATTTATTTATTTATTTATTTATTTATTTATTTATTTATTTATTTATTTGTATACCACCACAACTGATTTTTCCAAATGGGAACTCTGGGTGGGTTACATGAAATAGCATACAAGAAAAGCCAAGAAATAATAAAAGAAATGGACAATATTATGCTAACAACAAACAAATGCTCAGCAAGAGGCACAAACAATTAATAACAAAATGAACAGACACAGGGAGAACATAGCAGACCTTAACTATTGTCAAAGACATCCCTAAACAGCCAAATTTTTACAGCCTTTTTAAAGGATACCAGGGAAGAAACCTGGTTGCTTGGCAGTTTGTTCCAGAGAGCCAGGTCAGCCAACAAGAAGGCCTGATTGAGTGTTGCAAACTTATGGGCCTCCCTAGGGATGGCCACCCAGAGAGAGACAGAGAGAGAGAGAGAGACAGACAGACATAGAATCTCGGGCAGGCCAAGCCACCTCTGACCTTAGGGAGATACACTCTGCCAGATAATCAGGACCCAAGCCATGGATGGTTTTGTAAACCAAAACCAACACCGTGAACCTTATTCGGGAAGTAACGGGCAACCAATGCAGGCAAGCCAAAATTGGGGTGATGTGGTCAAATCTGCCTGAACCAACAACCAATCTGGATGCTGCATTCTGCATCCACTGCACTCGCCTAACAAGGGTCAAGGGGAGCCCCATGTAGGGGTATTACAATAATCTATCCTTGATATGACCAACACCTGCACAGCCATTCTCAAGTAGTCCCCATCAAGGTACGGATGAATCTGGGCAATAAGTCTAAGGTGATAAAATGCTGACCTGGACATGGTGGCCAACAACACTGGATCCAGGATGATGCTCAGACTCCTCACTGTTTCTGCCAGCTGGAGGACTGTCCCATCCAGACTGAGGAGTGGGCCACTGTACCCATCCAGAGCACCCCCAAAGAACAGAGCCTAAGTCTTCTTGGGATTGAGTTTAAGCCTGTTGGTCCTTATCCATTCCACCACCGCAGCCAAGCAGCGATCAATAAGCCAAGATGGGCAAGGGTAGAACAGTGAGCCAGCACCCTGGAGACCACGGCTGGAATAACAGGCCCAAACTCAACAAACCGAGGAGACAGAGGGGGCACAGCACCGGCCACACTCGGGAGTAGATCAGTGCAACCAGAGTCCAGTTCAGAATGGATGGCCTCAATTTTGGATTTAAAAAAGACTGCGAATGACTCACTAGTGAAATAACTAGGAGGACATCCCGAAGGACCAGGATTGGTGAAGTCTCGAACCAACCGGAACAATTCCACCTGACAGTTCAAGGCCCCACCAATTCTCAGGGAGGCAAAAGATCTTTTAGTGTCCCTGATCACTTGCACATAGCATCTGGTCAGTGCACAAACCACAGCCCTATTCAATTCCATCTGATCCTTCCTCTATCTGCTCTCTAGCCTCCTCCACTCTTGCTTCATCACCCTCAACTCCACAGTGAACTATGGAGAAGAATGGGCCCAAAGTGATGACATAGTAGGTATTATCACTGGGATAATAATGGGATGTGTTAGTTTGTCTACTGAAATTACAAGGTGCAGGGATAAAAGAACAAAGAAGCAGCTGTTCTTGGGCAACCCACTGTACAGGTGCTTGTGTGCAAATGCTCAAAGGCTCTGAGAAAACATGGGAGAACTTGAACATTTGGCAGCTAGGGATAACATTGATATAATAGCCATAACAGAAACCTGGTGGAATGCAGAGAACCAGTGGGATACAGCAATCCCAGCCTGTAAACTCTAGAGACGGGATGGGGGGGGGGTTGGAGGTGGAGTTGCCATCTATGTCAAAGAAGGGGCAAGATGGAAACTATGCCATGTAGTTTCTTAGTTGAGGCCTGGGGCTTAGATGTTCTGAGTAGAGATGGGCACAACCAGGAAAAATGACGTTTCGAGTTGTCGTTTGTCGGGACGGGTCCATTTCGGGTCGTTTCTGTTTGTCGAGGAAATGTTCAAAAATTTATCATTTCCGTTTGTCGTTTGTCGTTTGTGTTGGGGTTGAGGTTGGGGTTGGGGTAAGTGGGCTCTTGGAGGCACCTCTCTGGGTGCCTCTGATGTCTGACCCACTAAGAAGGGAAGGGAAGGGAAGCGTTTCGCGTTGCCGCCGCGTACCATACATTACGTTAGGGTTGGGGGGTAAGTGGCAGAGGCAACTCACTAAGAAGGAAAGCATACTGGCGTACTGGCGTACAGGTTAGGGGTAGGGGTAGTGGGCTCTGGCTGGGAGGCACCTCTCTGGGTGCCTCTACTCTGACCCACTAAGAAGGGAAGCATACTTGCGTACAGATCTTGGTTAGGGTTGGGGTTAGGGTAAGGGCTAGGCTTAGGGTTATGGTTAAGGTTAGGGTGGGTTAGTGGGCTGCACCTCTGGGTGCCTCTGACCCACTAAGAAGGACAGTGTACTGGTGTATGGGTTAGGGTTAGGGTTAGGGTTAGGGTTAGGGTTAGGGTTAGTGGGCTTTTTATGCCCTCTGGCACATCCAGAAATCTCAGTCAAAACCTGGCCATGCAATTGGTGGAATGGGTCCAAAAATTTGCATGGTCCCATCCCATGGCCAGCCCATCATTGCGCAGGTGTAAAACAATAAAAATAAAATAAAATAAAATCAATGGAGACGTTTTATTGCAAGAAAAACCCACTGCTGCTACTATAAAAAATCAGGCATTTAAAATACCTAATTTTCAAATGTTTCTGTGGTGCTTTGGTGGGTTTTTGGACCACGATTTAAAAATAAATATTGCGGTCACCATTTTGGATCCCCCCCACCGCATGGGAAATGGCGACAACGAGGATGCCCCCCCCCCAGCCTGGTACCAGCAGCCCAGGAGAGGAGAGGGGGGGAAGGCTGGGACCCCCCCCCCCAGAAACCACCCCTCTCTGGTAGGTGCCCTCACTGAGGCAGGCATATTTTCGCCTGCTTTTATGGCCAGGAATCGGGGTTTTTTATTTTTAAAACTTTTTTTCTGTGCTGCTTGGCATCACGCGATCGCCGCGATGCCATGAACGACAACGAAAAATCAGACCCATTTTTTTTTCAGTTCGGGTTCGAGCTGGAGCGGAGTAATTCTCGTTACCATTACCCATTACGTAACGATAACGAGAACTGAAAACGGAAATGAGAATTTCGCCGCTCCGTGCCCATGTCTAGTTCTGAGGCTGCATCTGAAGTAAAGGGTGGTGTTTTTATTGGCCCAGTCCTTCAAACAACATGTCAGGGCTCACATTCACACATTCACAGCCCCTCTCCTTGTGGCTCTTTGAGGCTAAATGGCCACTTCTTGCCAAAGACTTTACATCTAAGAAATAACTCCTGACAACTCCATCTTTTGACATGTTTTTAACCTGTTGGTACAGCTCTGAAGAAGAGGGGTTTTGCCCTTGAAATATTAGCAGCTTTTTGTTTTTTTCTAGTAGCCTAAAGGCACCACCTGTTCTACTTTTGTATTTGGTTTTTGTGATGACTATACAGCTCCTCAACTTGTTTTGCTTCAATTGAAGTTATCAAGAAGTATGTTGTTTACTTCACTGTCCTCTAGGAAGTATTGTGTGAAAATATACTCTCTGTTCTTCAGCTGAAAAAAAAAACCTTGCAGGATGATCTATCACCCACCGTTCAGAAATCAGTGCATCTTGGCCACAACTCGAGTGGTGACAGCAACAATATGTACTCTGCAAACACTAGGTACAATGCTTGAATAATCTGCTATGTCCTGTATCTGGCACTCGATATTGCTGTTTGATTTCCACTGGAGCATAGCTTCAGAACCAGTTTGCCCTGCTTGCTCACTTCTTGCGATTGCATGGGTAGTTACTTTATGATAAATCTGCCATCTGAAACTTTTCAGTATGGCCACCCCCTCCAAAGAAGAATCTTTTGGTCTAAGGAGCCCATTTGAATTCTGTGGGTTAAAAACTAAGTGAACAAGATGATTTATTCTATTTTCTGGCAAAACTTTTAATGGGTAACTTGTCTTACTGGACAAGGAACTTTCATATCAAGCTGGAAATGAAATTGATTTGATAGGTTTTTGAATTTGTATGCTTTACTTATTTGTTGCTTTTGGAAAAGCCAAATCTCAGATTGAAAATTCAATTCCTTGAGATTTCAGGACCAAGAAGTACTGCCAAGGGACTGGGTTGTTGTGATGTTACAGAGGTTGGACAGGCATGTATTGGGGAGGCTACAGAACTCCTTACGAGCCAGCCAATTGTGGAAATGTGCATGAAGGAAATACAGACAAATTAGCTCATAAAAACTTGCTAACCAGACAATATGGATAACCTAGAGAAAGGTGGTGGAAGAGGGGCATTTTCTCACGGCTTGGATGATGGAAAAATATATCTCGTATCTTTGGTGGCTGCCACCATTCCTGCTAGGTCTTACTGCTGTTCAGCCATATCTCTAGTACTACACTCATGATGTGAGGAGGTTTTCTGCTGCAGTTTGTAAAGGATTCATCACCAATGCACTGATAATTTTTTTCAGGCCCTGTGACACTACAAGCAGGGCTTGTGATAAAAGAAGAGTCATGAGCGTTTACACCAGCGCTCCATGGCCTGCCTTGCTACAGTTGCCCAAATGACTCCAAGAGACTATAGCACCAGCTTCTTCCTTTGTCCTTTCTGTTTGTTTGTTCCTCTTTTATGCACTGATGCTGCACAAGCACAACATTCATCTGAAGGCTTTCATGCCAAGCCCTCGCACCAGTGGGACATGGATGGAGAAGGGTGCTGCTTGTAGTGTTTCCGGTTTTCCGGAAGTCAATTCCAGTTTTCCAGAAACCACTTCTGGGGCCTCTGACAGGATCGGGAAGCCTGTCGGAGGCCCGTTCGGGGCAGCACAAGGCCTCAGGTAAGTGCAGGAGGCCCCAGATAGGCCCATTCAGCTTAACCCAGGGGGACTTGCCTTTCATATACTGTGGTCCTGCGATATACTGGGACCACAGTATATGAACTGCAAAATGGCGGGGGACCACTGTACAGCATATACCTGGTGTATTTTCCCATCATCCAGGCTATGAAAAAATGTCCCTCTTTCACCATTCTTGACTCTAGTACTTAGATCCTTACCATATTACTTTTAATATTGTGTGTGTGTGTGTGTGTGTGCGCGCGTGTTTTAGAGTAGACCATAACTCCATCATTGCAAACTAGTACCCAATAAAGCCCAGACACTAGACTCAGGTGATCCAGTGAGTTCCCAATAACATTCAGTTAGGGGGGATCCTGCCTTCTCTGGGTCGATGAGCAATTTCTGATGTTTTTCATTAAAATGGACGACAATTTCCATAATCCCTTATCATTGGCTGACTAGGTTTAATAGAAATTCCAGTGCAACAATGTATACAGTGCCATAAGTCACCTATTCCCCCACCCCCTTAAAAATATTAGGTTCCTTTAACAAACTGTCCTTCCTTTTTCTTATTTTCAGCTGAAAATCTCCCTCCAGTAACTTAAAAAAAGCCATTAGATCTAGTTGCGGTCTCTGGGATAGCAAAGCATAACTCTTCTCTCTCTTTTGTATGGCAGCTGATTTCAAATATTGGTCCCACTTCAGCTGAACATGTCTGGTTTCAGCTTTTCTCATAGGATTTGGCCATCTTCTCTACCCTCCTCTGAAAGCAGTCCAGTTTGTCCATGGTATCCATTAGAGATGGGCACGGAACGAACATTTTTTCGTTTCCGTTACCATTTGTCATTTCTGTTATGAAACGTAACGACAAACGAAAATTGTGATGAAAATGAAACGAAACGAACAGAACCACGAAAATTGTGGTCATTACGTTTCGTTTCCGTTAATGGAGATGCGCAATGAAATGAGCTGTTTTTTAAATGTTAAAAAACGCCCTGGACATCCGTAAAAATGCAGCGATAATTATTTATATTGTCTGATAATACCAACCAGGGGGGTTGGGGTTCTTTAAATGTTTGTTTTTGTCTTTTTCCATCGCGATGTATTTTTCTTTTCCCTTTAAAGTGGATGTCGCCACCAGCCACAAAATGGAGGCAAGCCATGTGATGTGGGATCATGTTCAACCAATAGCATGCCCAGGTTGCAGACTGGGTGGGCAGGTCTGGCAGCCACAGAGGGCATAAAAAGCTCTGGCAGCCCCTGTCCTCCTTGCAGTCTCTGGTGGGAGTTAGGGTGGGATTGCTGTCTCTGCGACTCTGGCTTCAGTCCTGCAGCCTCCCTGTGTGCATGCGTGCTGCGTACTTCTCGGTGAATACCCTCCCTTGCCCCACAGTGCAGTCACACTGCGGCTGCCTTGCACCCTGGGCAACACCCGCTGCTGCCTTTGCAGCCTCCCTGCATACCTAGTACCTAGTCTATACTGTGTCTCTGTCAGCATCCTTTTTTTTAGTGTTTTCCCTCTGGTCTGGGGCTTTGGGGGATGCCTGTGCACGGAAATGCTTTAAAAATCATGCAAAAAGTGGGTAGAAACGACAAACGAAAAAATGAAAAACAGAAACGAAATTTTTCAAAAAATTCGCAACAAACGGAAATGAACCGAAACAGACCTCTCAACGACAAATGAAAAACCGAAACATCTTTTTTTGTTTTTGTGCCCAACTCTAGTATCCATCTTAAAATGTGGCCCGCAGAACTGGATGCAGTATTCTGGAAGAATGTAAAACAAAGGGGAGCTATCATTTCTAGATAACATACTGAAAACTAGCATGTTTTGGTGATGCAGTATGAAATGGCACACAGATTATTACAGCTGATCTTTCACAGTATACGAAATGAGGGAAAATACAGGAAGAGAAGGACCTCACAGTTGAGGAAAAAAAACCTAGAAGGCTTTTGGGAGTATAACACAACAGCACTGTTCAGAAGTAGTAGCTGCAGTAGTCTCTGCTAACATATAAGGCAAACAAACAAACAAATTTTTATAGATTCCACAGAGACTTGGTGTGTCACCATTTGAAAATAAGGGCTGCCTGAACGGTGTTTTAGTAATTTTACAAGTGCTTTTTCAAAAAAGTGACCTATGTTTAGTGTTCAAAAAGAAGAGGAATACTTAGGTTGACATCCTGTTGTGCAGCATAGCATAATATGTTGTGCTACTAGAGCAGAACCATTGAATCAATGGGAATTTGATGAGTCAACTCTTCCACAAGTCCAAACGGGCCTACTCTAGTTGTGACTTACTACACGAAAGTGAGTCTGGGAGTTCCATTTTGAATCAGTGGAATCTACAGAGGAGTTGACTTGCCATATCCCCACTAATTCAATGGGTCTACTCTAGTGAAAGTTATTAAAACAGGATTTCAATTAGAGATTGTTTCGTTTCGGAAGGGGTCTGGTTCTGAATAATAAAACATGGCAGCACAGCTGTGGTTCGGAACCGGGATCCAGCCTCCAGAACGAAATCAGCCAGTGACTTATCATTGTTTGGGTCATGTGGGCAAAACTCCAATCAGGAAGAATCCTCTGATCCATAATCTTTCTGTCTCCCCGGCGCTGGCCAGTCAGAGCTGTGCAAGGACATGCAAACGAAGGTAAGTCAGTGGCTGATTTCGTTTCAGAGGCTGGATCCTGGTTCTGAAACACAGCTGTGCTACCATGTTTCGTTTTCAAAACTGGACCCCTTGAAGTTCCAACACAAAATGTTCAGTTTCAACCTAGATGAAAAATAAATAGCTCTGAGGTCTCAAAATCTGCCTAACACCCCAGGCTTTAGACAAGGCTTGCAATTTTTATTTCTACATCACAGCCAGTAAGCCAATAAATCCCAGGACAGCTACTGTGACATGACAGGCCATCAAGAGAAAGAGATGAACAAAGAAGCAGAAACGAGGAGTGAAGTTGAGAGTGAATGCCAACAAAAATTAGGGGTCCCTTACCTAGTTATCATTCATCTGGCTTTCTGTCATCTAATTGAGTTGTAGATTTTACCATCTTGAAGAAGAAAACTTAAGATCATAGGAATAAAGTGGTGGCATGTGAGGGCTTTTCTGTTTTGTCTTCCACGTTTTTAAGATGAGAGGTTTTTTTTTTAAAAAATGTACCAACCAAATTGTCTTTGCACCTCTATGTGATTTAAATTTAAGAATTCAAGTAGCAGAGCACAATATAGAGGAAAATTTTAAATATATTGGTGTATAGGGAAGACGCCTGAGAAATGGCTGGCAGGCTACAGCATGATAAATTGACAAATAAATTAATAAATGGTCAACTCATCTAAATTTACAGTTAATTGGCTGACATTTTATCCCTGCATATTTATTTCATGTTGAGGCATATATAGAGTTATTTTCAATATTTCATTTTTAGTGGAAGGATGAATAAATACTTCTGCTTGTTTCATGCTAGGCTCACACTCCTTTGTCATAGTTTAACCAAGTGTGATGCATCTAGTTTTTCCTCACAAATCAGTCACAGTGGACCCTTACTGCACTTGGTTTATTGTGCAAATGGTGCTTTATCATCATAACTGAGTTTGTGCGATCCTCGAAATTAACGTGACCTTTATTGTAAGTTGCAACAGTGGCAGTTTTTGGCTAACCCATCATTACTATATGGTATGTGCCCACACTTGGTGTTTACCATGAGCTTTCATGATGTCATAAAGAAATGGTACTGCTTTGTGCTTTCCCCATAGTCCTTCTTTTGAAATAGTAGAAAATCTGCAGGGCTAGCTGTGCCATTAGCCAAATTTAGGTTGGCTCAGGTGTCAGAGAGTGCGTGGCAAAACAGGGTACTGGAAGAGGGGTGTTTTTGACACACAGCCTCTCTCATGCCCACAAGTCACCCTGATTCCTTTCATTGTGGTGGTGAAGGAGACTGTCTCATCCAACAGTGCTTGCAAAATAGAACAACCATGGCTTTGTATGTATTTGGAAGTGTTGCTGAGCCTCGTGGCGCAGTGGTTAAATGCCTGTACTGCAGGTAAAACTGTGCTCACGACCTGGGTTCAATCCCCGGTAGCAGGCTCAAGGTTCACTCAGCCTTCCATCCTTCCGAGGTCGGTAAAATGAGTACCCAGCTCGCTGGGGGGGCAATGTGTACCTGTAATCAGGCAGCTGAGAGTCTTGGCTGGGCTCTGAAATGGTGACCACTGGGAGGAAGAATAGTAGAACAATCTCCTCAAATGTCGATCAGCTTTCCTCCATCTCTGGTGTATAAAAAGAAGCATGTTCAAATATGCACAGAGAATGTATTGAGACCCATGAGGAATTTGATCTTTCTGAATTCTGTTGCGAACTGCCCCAAAGTGATTGATTCGTGAGTAAAGGATTTGGGAAGGAAGATTGGATTTATCATCCTTAATGATCTGCTTCTCCTGGACACATGTGCAGATTGGAAAATAAGCACCTCTTTGGATTTTGCCCTTGTCCAAATATTGTGATACTTTTATTCTTTTACTTTTAAAAGCCATATTTTAGGATAACAATGTATTTGGAAGTGTACACTTTATTAAAACATTTTACAGTACTTTAAAAATATACTTTAAATACAGATTTCAGTATCAATTTACATATGGTTAGATATTTTGCATATTAATGCACAAACAGGACATGGCAGACCTCTGACTGAACACATTTGGGTCTCTACACTGCTAATGACACATAATGTGGGCACACTCACAACCACAAGTCTAAA